>CM043701.1:46744816-47102316 GCA_023935145.1 Bretschneidera sinensis
ATAGCAAGGGAGGCAAGAGGGTTTGGATCAGGTAGAGCCCATTGATGAATGCCAAGCTCAGGACACTAATGAGGAGGCTGAACTGAAAGAGGATGATGTATGGAGTCGGAAGGACTATCAGCCCACAAGAGACCGGGAAAGAAGGCTGGTCGAACCACCTTCAAGATATGGGTTTGTGGATGCAACAACTCCTTGGATAGAAGGAGAGATAAGTGAACAAGAGACTTACATTGATGCCATGGGTGTAAAGATTCGCCAAGATGAAAGCTAGCTATGGAGGAAGAAATGGATTCTTTCAGGAAGAAAAACTTTTGGGAATTGGTGCACATTTCGGGAAAACAGAGAGTTGTGGATTGTAAGTGGACTTACAAGATCAAAGAAGAGTACCCTCCAGGAGATGAAGTCGGGAACAAGGCTAGGTTGGTGGCGAAGGGGTTCACACAAAGGAAAGGCATGGATTTCACAGAAACCTTTTCACCTGGACATAAGGTGGATGAAGTGGTGATTATCCTCATCTATGCCAATGATATGCTGTTGGTTTGGAACAACAGGGAGAGGATGGAATAGTTTACGTCTCAACTCAGTGAGGAGTTTGAGATGAAGGATCTTAGCCTGGCACAAAAGATCCTTGGGATGTGTAGAATCCAAGAAAAGGAGAGAAACTGGTTAAGGGTTTCTTGGGAAATGGGTGTTCTCAGCAGATTTGTGAGTAATCCCGAAAAAAAGCATTGGCTTGGGATGAAGTGGTTGCTAAGGTATTTAAAGGCTCAGTGGCAGCCAGTGGTAGCACTCTTAACAACGAAGGCAGAATACATAGTGGCTTCGGAAGCCATAAAGGAGGCTATATGGTGCAGAGGGTTGTTGGATGAGTTGATGGTCCTAAAAGAGCAGGTGGTGGTGTCTTTGGATATCCAAAGTGCGTGGCACTTATGAAGGAATTCGGTGTTCTAAGATAGGACAAAGCATATGGATGTTTGGTATCATTACATGCCGAAAAATGGTATGAAAGGATGCATTCATGATGATAAGAAGGCCATGGAAGAAAGTCCTACAGATTTAGGTACCAAGGTTCTACCTCTAAGTAAGTTCAATCATTGCCTTGGACTACTTAGGATTGGAGTCGGTTGATTGATGACTCAAGATGAGTTTGGATCCTGAACTTCTCAGCACAATGGTTCGAGTTTAAACGCTTAGACAATGGTAGAGATTGTTGGTATTTGTCTAAGGTTTAAACATGGTTTAATGCTTAAACAAGGTTGGAAGAATAAATTTCAGTATGTTAAAGGAGTGCACATAAGTGTGCGCATCACTTTGGGTGTGTGTGCACACCTTTATTCATCAAGACAAAGAAGTGCGCACAGCTATGAGGGGTCTACCTTCAGTGTGCACTGCAGCCCTCCTCCTCCCAGTCCACAGCACCCAGCAAGGGAGGTGCTGGAGGAAGGCCAGTGCCGCACCTCTCCCTCACTAAGGTCGCGGTGCCCAGAAAGTGGTGAAAATGGTGTTTTACCTAGCGCCACAGCATGCCTTGCTCAGTGCCTAGGCGCTAGGCACACTGAGGCACACATATTCCACTTGATTTAGCCTCTTGTTTAGTGCATGGGTGCAAGGTTAAAATGCACAGCATCACTTAGGATTGATGGAGGGCCATGGTTGAGTGGTCATCAAGATCTAAGGGTGGAGATTGACTCTTAAGATTGGACAAGAAGTTGGTGCACTATATAAAGGGTCACCTAGCTTACTTCTCAAGAAAAATGTGATATAACTTGTGAGATATATGATGTGAATGAGTTGAGTGTGAGTGCGAAGACACTAAACACAGGAGAGACTCATTGTAGAGAGGTTGGTTGTAAAGAGAGAAGTAGTATAGATAGTGGGTAGAGAGCTTTTGTAATAGTCCTATCACTTTCTTTCTTCTCATCTTTGTTTCTTCAAGAAAGGGAGGTTTCTTGGAGAGGGTTGTTGTATTGTAAAGAACCATTGAGATTTAGTGCAGAGGGTTCGGAGGAACTCACGGGGACGTAGGCTATTGCTAAACCTCGATAACAATTGCTTGTTTTATTTCTTGCTTTGGTTGTTGTATCTTTTCTTTACAAGTCATTTTAGACTTGGGTGTTTGGAAGATCACCACTTGGGCATCTTGTCAAGGTGATTTCCAATATTGCTATCAAAGCTGGAAGAGATACCGCCAACAGTGGTATTAGAGCCGGAGGAGCTAGTACAGCTGGGTGTCGGAGCAAGAACAGAAGGTGACAGAGTCAAGACTCCAAGAATCGGAGGTCAACTTCTTGGGTGATTCAAGAACAGAGTTAAGATATATATCATCAAGGACTTAGTTAAGATCAATATCTGATCGTGTTCTTGAGGGTGATTCAAGAACAGAGTAAAGATCTATATCTGATCGTGTTCTTGAGGTGAATCAAGGACGGAGTTAAGATCAATATCTGATTGTGTTCTTAAGGGTGATTCAAGAATGGAGTAAAGATCAAGATCTGATTGTGTTCTTGAGGTTGATTCAAGAACAGTATTAAGATCAATCTTCGATCTGTGTTCTTGAGATTTAGAAGAAGTTGGAAATCATTTGTGGGTGTTGCATAAATCAAGGGATCATCTTTATAAGTTGGGTTCAAATTTCAGTATTGAGAAGTTTGATGGAAAGAGAGATTTTTCCCAGTGGAAGCAGAAGATCAAAGCGGTTCTGGTGCAACAGAAAGTGGACTTAGCTCTTGGAGAAGATGATGCTTTTCTAGTAAGTGTCACAGAGGACCAGTGGATTGAGATGAAGAAGATGGCTTACAGTACTATCTTCTTGCACATGTCGGATAATGTCACAAGGAAGTGCGGAGACTCGAAAGATCCAGCTGTAATTTGGGAGAAACTAAATAAGTTGTTTCTTGCTAAGACTCTCCCTAATAAAAGGTATCTTTGTAAACGAATCTTTGCTTTTAAATCGAATTCAAATAATGAGTTGCAAGATAATCTTGGTGCCAAGATAAGGAGTGCATCAAGTGTTAAAGGGATGTTCTTTAAAGGAAGGCCAGCAACTGGGTATGGTGGGAACCATGGCTACTACCAGGACAGAGATAGAGGAGAGAGCCATAGGAGAGTACACAACAATATTCGTGGCTATAACCAGGACAGAGGTAGAGGAGAGAGCCATAGGAGAGTGCACAATAACATACATGGCTATTACCAGGTCAGAGGTAGAGGAGAGAGCCATGGGAGAGTGCACAGCAACATCTATGGCTACTACCAGGACAGAGGTAGAGGAGAAAGCCATGGGAGAGTGCACAACAACATACATAGCTACTACCAGGAAAAAAGTAGAGGAGAGAGCCATGGGAGAGTGCACAGCAACATATATGGCTATTACCAGAACAGAGGTAGAGGAGAGAGCCATGAGAGAGTGCATAACAACATATATGGCTACTACTGGGACAGAGGTAGAGGAAAAAGCCATGGGAAAGCACACTCTAAACTAAAATTTAGAGGGAATAGATGTTACTACTGCCACAAGGTAAAGAAAGATTGCAAGGAGAAGATGAGGGATGAGGGAAGAAGCTATACCAAGAATGGAGAAGCTTCGGTTGCCAAGACAGAACAATAAGATGATGATGTTCTTGTTGTGTGCTTGGATGTGAGCAAGGGGCAAGAAGGCAGCGGAAAATGGATCTTGGATACCAGGTGCACTCATCACATGTGCCCTCACCGGGATTGGTTCAAGAATTTCAAGGAAACCAATGATAAAAGGGTTTTCTTGAGGAATGATATTTCTTGCCAAGTGAAGGGGATAGGAGACATTAAGCTGAGGATGTTTGATGGAATGACAAGGCTATTGAAAGATGTGAGATATCTCACGGATGTGAAGAGGAATTTGATCTCATTAGGGCAGCTGGATTCTATAGGGTACACATATAAAGCAGAGGGAGGAAAGATCAAGGTAGTCAAGGGATCTTTGATAGTGATCAAAACAGAAGGATGGTCTCTATGAGATGATCGGAGACATGGACATCAAGGATCAAGCAGCAAGCTTGATGGCTGAGATGGATAAGGTGGTTCTTTGGCATAAACGCTTGGGACATATAAGCGAAGAAGGGCTGCAAGTTCTCAGCAAGAATGAGTTACTTGATGGTGACAAAGTAAAGGAACTCGATTTCTACAAGAACAGTGTTCTTGGGCAGCAACATCGGGTCAGCTTCAACCCCGAAGTGCACAAGTCTAAGGGCATTCTTGACTACATTCATGCGGACCTTGTGGGACAAATAAGGACACCAACATAGGGAGGTAACTTTTACTTTCTGTCTTTGATTGATGATTATTCAAGAAATATTTGGGTTTATTTGGTTAAAAATAAATCATATGCTTTGAATAAATTAGTGGTGAGGAAAAAGCTGGTGGAGGCTCAAATGGGTAGGGTAGTTAAGGGGATAAGAACCGATAATGGCTTAGAAATTTTTAACCAAGAACTTGATCAATTCTGTAGGTTAAATGGCATTCTAAGACATAGAACGGTTGTGAAAACCCCTCAGCAAATTGGAGTTGCTGAGAGGATGAATAAGACCCTTATGGAAAAGGTTAGGTGCATGTTAGATGGATCTGGATTACCTAAATGTTTTTGGAGGGAAGCGGTGTCTACTACTGCATATTTGATTAATAGATCACCCTCTAGGATTGTGTACCATAAGACTCCCGAGGAGATGTGGAGTGGAAAACCCCCTAAGTTGGACAACCTTAGAACTTTTGGGTGTGCTGCATATGCACAGCAAAAGGATGATAGACTTAGCCCAGGATTTAAAAAATATGTGTTTCTAGAATATGGGGAAGGGGCTAAGGGGTATAGGTTGTGGTCCTTAGAGAAAGAAGGATTGAGACTCATAATAAATTGGGATGTTAATTTTAATGAATTATTTTTTCCCTATTTGGAGAAACTAACCCTGCAGGGGCTAGTGAGCAAACCAGTTCGATATTTGTGGAGCATAGCATCAAGGAGAATTCAGTTCAGGTAGAGCAAAGAAGGCAAGAGAGTTCGGACCAGGTAGAGCCTATTGATGAATGTGAAACTCAAGATACTCATGAGGAGGCTGAAGTGAAAGAGGTTGATGTAGGGATTCGAAAGGACTATCAGCTCATAAGAGACTGGGAAAGAAGGCTGGTCGGACCACCTTCAAGATATGGGTTTATGGATGTTGCGGATGCAACAACTCCTTGGACAGAAAGAGAGATGAGTGAACAAGAGACTTACATTGATGCCATGGGATGTAAGAATTCTCTAAGATGCAAACTAGCTATAGTGGAAGAAATTGATTCTTTAAGGAAGAACAACTTCTGGGAATTGGTGCACATTCCAGGAAAACAGAGAGTTGTGGATTGTAAGTGGACTTACAAAATCAAAGAAGGGTATCCTCCAGGAGATGAAGTCCGGAACAAGGCTAGGCTGGTGGCGAAGGGGTTCACACAAAGGAAAGGTATGGATTCAACAGAAACCTTCTCACCTGGACATAAGGTGGATGAAGTGGTGATTATCTTCATCTATGCCAATGATATGCTGTTGGTTCAGAACAACAGGGAGAAGATGGAAAGGTTTACATCTCAATTCAGTGAGGAGTTCGAGAAGAAGGATCTTAGTCTTGTACAAAAGATCTTTGGGATGTGTAGAATCCAAGAAAATGAGAGTGTAGACTTAGGTTTCAACCCAAGAAGGGGGGTGAATTGGGTTTTTAAAACTTTTGCGGAATTAATACAAGTTTATAAAAACGTACAAGTAGCAAACAATTAAAACAAGTAATGTGCTGTAAATAAAGAGTTTAAGAGTAGAAGATGCAAACTCAGATTATAGTGGTTCAGCAATATCAGATTCGTTCCGACCCTACGTCCACTCTCTTCAAGGAACCTCCTTGAAGTAATCCACTAAGTAACTTAGTCGTACAACTTTCTCAGTGTTGTACAAACCTTACAATCCCTTCCTCTCGGAAGTAATCGCCTTCCTTTCGAAAGTAATCCCTTTACAAAAGATGTTGTAAAGTAAATGGTAGAGAGATGACAAGTGAAAGCTTATACAACTGAATAATGTCTCTCTTTTAAAGTAAAACTTGAAGAATGGCTCAATAAGAATATTTCAAAGCTTTTTGTGTTTCAAAGAGTACAACAACTTGATTGTGTAAGATCAACTCTTTTTGAATATGTGTAACTTTTTTTATTGAATGCTCAATAGAGTGGGTTTATATAGCCATCCAATAATATGGCCGTTGGGACTTTAATTTGAAAAAGATTTGCTTTAAAACGTTCAGATTTGGTGTCCAACGGTCATATTTTTGAACTACCAGTCGACTGGGTCATGATACCAGTCGACTGGGTTCTCTTGAAAAATCTCATTTTCAAAGCTTCTGGGGTACTAGCCGACTAGTATATTTCATCCTGTCAACTGGGGACTTACTGTCCCATATACCAGTCGACTGGTATATGTACCCAGTCGACTGGGTTGTCTTCCAACCCAGTTTTTCTGTTTTAACTTGAAATGTTTGTTTTTAAAAAGATTGGTTTAGAAAACCTTTTTGTGTTCGAGCCATTGAACAAGCTATTACAATGTATAAGTGAGACTTACACTGATTCTAACACTTTAGACCTATACTAGTTTTTCAGTCTTCACTTGATAGTTTGATTCGGTTTGAGTTCTTGCACTTTGATCCTTGGTTGAATGCTTTTGTTGTTTACTACACTTAGTTTGAACTGTTAGAATAATAGCAGTTGTATTTTGTCATCATTAAAATACGGGTGAGGGTCAACAATCTCCCCCTTTTTGATGATGACAAAACTAATAATGTGAAAACAGTTTAAAAAACTAAGTGTTTAGATTTTGAGAAAATTTGGACAGAGTCTCTTCTGTTTTTCGAGTAAAACCACACTGTAAACAAGCAAACGCAGTTTATATAAACATTGCAACCAACCACAATCAACTAAACAAATCAATGAATCATTTTTAATAAGCTTTGGAGCAGTGCTCCCCCTTAATCTATGCATTGGTTTCTATTTACTTAGTTTTTCTCGTTTTTCTCATTTTTCTCACCCGTTTTGACAATAGCAACCAAAGGGGCCAGAAATCAAAAAATAAGCTACTTAGCTACTATAGTCACCTAGAGTACACTCAAACAAACCTGTGTGCAAAAATTTGGCTTCATTTAGAGTTCAGAAGCCATCTCGAGAAGAGCCGGAAGTTTTCATACAAGCATGATCATTTTCAGAGCATTTTAGTGAATAAAAGTAGTTGGAAACTATGCAAATATATCACAAATAATGTAAATAGATGTATGAATTATGACTAAAGTAAAAGCAACATCATATATAAAAAGTCAGTACACGGAACGGCTTCATAGAGCTAAATATAAGACAGAAATACATAAATAGATGTCCGTGCTACATGCTAAAAGTTGGAAAACTCTATGTATATCAAAATAACATGGAAAATGACTCAAGGAGCGGGAGAATCCGAGCTGTCATGAATGAGATCCCGTATCTTAGCTAAAGAACCCTCTGTACGCTCTCTATGTAGCTTGAAGTCGTCCCTAGATGATCGATAGAGGAGCTCAATCTTAGGTACTATAACTGCATAGACTAGAACCCGGACTGCATAGTCATCTGGAGGCTCGTGATAGCCTGTAGAATGTCGTCATATCTAGCCTGACCAGTACTCGAGTCACCAATGAAAGGTGCTCGGGTATCCGTCTCCATATCAGCAGCAGCGTCAGCAGCTGCCTCCATATCCTCATCATCATCACTCTCATCCTCTCAGATCCGTAAGTGCTTCTCTGCCTTCGGATAGAGGAAGCCAACATGAACCGTGCATCCCATCTTTTTCAGTGATGAGATATTGATGATGTCCGTCGGTCCAATATCCTGAGCCTCGGAGGCAGGCAGAGGCATCCAGAAGTGTTGGAGTATGAGTGTAACGGGCATCCCGTAAGGTAGACACCCGGAGTCTCTCGCTTCGCCATTTATCATGTTGGCGAGCAATAGAGGATATATATTGAAGTGGTGCCCAGTTTTAAGGCACCAAATCAATACTGTATCTATCTTAGATAGATACCCTCGACTCCCAAGTCTCGGGTGGATGGTCCAACTTACTATCAGCTGAAACATCTTCGAGTCTAAGGTCATATCACTACATGTATGAAATGTAGTGGGTCTGCACACATAGTTAGGGTCTCCCCTGACTATCTGACAGGCCGCCTCGACATCGAAGTTGTCTGGCCATCCATCCAGACTCCATTGGATCCCCCTTACAGGGATCCTCAGTATGCTCATGAGGAGGTCAGTGTTGACCTTAAACTCCACACCCTGGACATTGGTTCTGAATCTCAGAGCCAGTGGACTGGGTTTCACCAAGTTCGCATAGAACTGGTGAATCAGTCTCGGGTAGTACTTATCATGTACTCTGACCAGTGAGGTTAGGTTTATTGCCTCAAAAGCTGGCAGAATATCGAAGTTGCCATGACGAATAGAGTCAAAATCGACAACTCTACCCGTCATGATCTTCTTGTGATGGATTACAGAATCATACCTCGCCTTGGCAGCAGGACTGGAAAACAGAGCTTCATCAAGCTCTGTTCTGGGCTTTTTGCTTGAAGAGCCCGCTACTCCCTTTCCCTGTGTATCTGAATCCTTAGTTTTGGTGGACCTTGGCTTTGTAGGCGCATTTGGTCCCCCAATAGTGTATTTGATACGGATTTTATCAGTCATTTTTTGAAAAATGGGGTTTTTGGGAAAAAGAGATTTTAGTGAAAATAAGAGATTTTAACCGTAGAAAGTTAAAAATCTCGTTATGGATGAGTAGATCGGTGTGTTTAGATGAATTTTGGATGGTTTTTGGATAAAAAATGTGAAATTTTTTAGAAAGAGAAAGCTAGAGTGCTTGAAAATGGCGTAAAAATTCAGAAAAAAATGAACAATCCTTTTATAGAGTCACGATACCAGTCGACTGGGTCGTGATACCAGTCGATTAGGTCCCTTTGAAAAGATGAATAGTTTTTATACCAGTCGATTGGGTCTATGTACCAGTCGACTGGGTAAACTGGCAGTTAGATACTAGTCGATTGGGCAGTTTGTTCCAGTCGACTGGATGATAACTGATTTTCAAAAAAAATGGCTCAAAACAGGGTCTAGATGTACCAATTGACTGGATAAGACTACCAGTTGACTGGACAATTTGCCAGAGACTTACCAATCGACTGGGTCATATTTACCAGTCGACTGGATAAAAGGGCAGTGACTTATCAGTAGACTGGGATAGAGTTACCAATCGACTGGACCCTTAAGAAAATTTCCAGTCTTGAATTTGCAGCACAAAATTTGTTTATCTATGACATCTTGAGTGAGGGAGATATTTAAACAATAATTAATACTCTTTCACTAGATGTCAAATATGCATATGATGAATGAAGGAGCAATCAGATATTCAGTTTATCATAATCCAACAATCCCGTCAACATCCTAATTTTAAAAAAACTAGCTTCACCTAGAGGTTTTGTCAGAATATCAGCTATTTGATCTTCCGAAGATATGAATTCTAATATTATATCACCTTTTTGAGCATGGTCTCTTAAGAAATGATGTCTAATTTCTATATGCTTTGTTCTAGAGTGCTGAATAGGGTTCTTGGTTAGGTTGATAGCATTAGTATTATCACAATGAATCAGGATGCCTATTAGGTTCATGCCATAGTCTTCTAGTTGTTGTTTCATCCATATCACTTGGGCATAACAACTTCCAGCTGCTACATATTCCACTTCAGCGGTTGATAGTGCAACAAAATTTTGTTTCTTGGAAAACCAAGAGGTTAACATTGCTCCTAAGAATTGGTATGTACCACTTGTGCTTTTTCTATCTAACCTACATCTAGTAAAATCAGCATCTGAATATCCTACAAGCTCAAAAGATGAATCTCTAAAGTACTATAATCCTATGGTTTGGGTTCCTTGTAGATATCTAAGGATTCTTTTTACTGCAACTACATGTGATTCCTTAGGATTAGCCTGAAATCTAGCACACATGCATACACTGAACATTATATCAGGTCTACTTGCAGTCAAATAAAGTAAAGCACCTTCATGCTTCTATAATATTTAGTATCTACAGTTTTACCTCCTTCATCAAGATCAAGTTTTGTAGTTGTGCTCATAAGCGTTCCACGTGGCTTTGAGCTTTCTATCCCGAACCTTTTTAGTAGGTCCTTAATGTACTTTGATTGATTGATGAAGATGCCTCATTTTAGTTGCTTGATTTGAAGTCTAAGGAAGTAGGTAAGTTCTCCCATCATGCTCATTTCAAATTCACCTTGCATGCACTTTGCAAACTCTTGACACATAGTTTCATTAGCAGCACCAAATATAATATCATCAACATATATTTGGACTATAAGAGTGTCATTCTTGTGAGTTTTTGTGAAGAGAATTGTGTCTATTCTACCTCTTACAAAATCATTGCCAATCAAAAATTTACTTAGTCTTTCATACCATGCCCCTGGAGCTTGCTTCAACCCATATAGAGCCTTAGAAAGCTCGTAGACATGATTTGGAAGACTAGGATTTTCAAATCAAGAGGTTGCTCAACATAAACCTCTTCTTCTATAAAGCCATTTAAAAAGGCACTTTTTACATCCATTTGAAATAGCTTGAATTTATTAAAGCATGCAAAGGCTAATAACATTCAAATAGCTTCTAATCTAGCTACGGGAGCATAGGTTTCATCAAAGTCTATTCCTTTTTCTTGATTATATCCCTTAGCAACTAGTCTAGCCTTGTTTCTAGTTACTATTCCATTTTCATCCATCTTATTTCTATATACCCATTTAGATCCAATTATTGAATGATTCTTAGGTCTTGGAACTAGTTTCCAAACATTATTTCTCTCAAATTGATTTATTTCTTCTGGCATTGCAATTATCCAATCATTATCTTTTTCAGCTTCTATAAATGTCTTAGGTTCTACTTGAGACAAATAAGCTACATAATTGCAAATATTTCTAATAGAAGAGCGAGTTCTTACCCCTTGTGAAGGATCACCTATCACCTGATCAATCGGGTGATAATTTACATACCTCCAATCTTTGGGTAGACTTTCCTCTTGTTGGCTTGAGGATGGTTTGTCCAAAATGGGAGTTTCCATCTCTTCATTTGCTTGAGGTGGACTCTCCTTTGGGTCAACAATGGGAGTAGGAGTTTCCATTCTTGGAATAAAATCTGCATTATCTTTAAAGGAAACTTCTCTACTACTAATTGGGTTAGACTCATCAAGAGTTACATGTACAGATTCTTCTACCACTAGAGTTCTCTTCATTGAAAACTCTATAAGCCTTCCTAGATGTTGAATATCCTAAAAATATTCCTTCATCGGTCTTAGAATCAAATTTACCCAAGTTAGTTTTATTGTTATTTAGGATGAAACATTTACAACCAAATGCTCGAAAATAGGAGATATTAGGCTTTCTTCCTTTCAATAGTTCATATGGAGTTTTATCAAGCAGAGGCCTAATTAAAATTCTATTTAAGATATAGCAAGAAGTGTTCACGGCTTTAACCCAAAAATATTTTGGTAGATTATTTTCACAAAGCATAGTTCTTGAAAATTCTTCTAGAACTCTGTTTTTCCTTTCAATAACTCCATTTTGTAGAGGAGTTCTAGGAGCTGAAAAGTTGTGATTCATTCCATTTTCATCATAAAATCTTGAAAAGCTTTGATTTTCAAATTCTTTGCCATGATCACTTCTTATGCTTGAAATACAAATTCCTTTTTCATTTTGTACCTTTTTGCAAAACTTTTCAAATCCTTTGAAAGCTTCATCCTTGTAAGCAATAAAAATAACAAAGGTATATCTTGAATAGTCATCAACAATAACAAGAGGATATTGATGGCCACCTAGACTAATGGTACTAATTGGACCAAATAAGTCCATATGCAGAAGTTCCAAAGGTCTAGCAGTTGAGACTACATTTTTTGCTTTAAATGAAATCATAGTTTGTTTTCCCATTTGACAAGCATCGTATACTTTGTCTTTTTCAAAATTGATTTTAGGAAATCCAATGACTAAATCTTTTCTTGAAACGATTTTTAGCAAGTTCATGTTCACATAACCAAGTCTTCTATGCCATAGCCATGGATTTTCATTAAAAGCAGGAAAACATTTTTCATTTTCAGAATGCAAGGATTTCAAATCAACTATGTAGACATTTTCATGTCTATGGCCAATAAATTTGATCTTGTTGCTCTTGATGTCTGTAACTAGATAATGAGAGGTCTTAAATGTGACTTTGTTGCCTTTGTCACATAGTTGACTAATGCTAAGTAAATTTGGCTTAAGGCCTTGTACTAGCAATACATTATCTAAAGTTGAGAAGTTATTACCGACTTTTCCATGCTCGATGATCTTTTTTTTGGTGTTGTCTCCAATGGTGACATATCCACCATCTCTTAGAGTTAGCTCCTTGAATACATTTTTATCACCAGTCATGTGCTTTGAGCATCCACTATCAAGGTACCAGCAGTTACCTTTCTCCTTGGTGTGGGGACATATCTACATCACACAAGGATATACGATAGCACTTTTAGGTACCCAAAATTTCTTGGGTCCTTTGGGGTTAGTCCTAGAAAACACGGTTCCTTTTGGAACCCATACTTTCTTAACAGTATATGGTGATCTAAGGATATGTTGATGATGCACAATCCTAGGATGGTAGTTATTGAAATTTCTAGGATATCTTAGATGTGCATGCTTATAATCTTCAAGATAATAGTTCCTAGGATACATGTTTCTATGGTGAGGAACATGAAAATGCATGTCATTTCCAGAAAATGTATGATGATGCATTCTAGGATACATGCTAGCATTATTATTAGTATGCATATTATTTCTAGGATAACCATGATGGTAATTCCTAGGATGAGCATGAGTAGAGTGCATATTTTGATTATACATATTGTTCCTAGAATGTACATGATGGTTATTTCTAGGATGTGTATAAGCATTTTTAGAGTGTCCATACATATAAGCATGTGTATTTCTAGGATGTTTCATTTTTGTATGAACATTTAAATTTCTAGATTTCCTAGCATTCATTGAGGGAGTGCTTTTAATCTTGCTAGGGGTTTTTGAAGTAGAGGCTTCACTCACACGTGAGACTTTCATGAATAAGCTTTCTTTTGATTTTTGCTTTCCTAAAGGAGAGTATCCTAAACCAGATTTTCCTCCACTTAATCTTTGGGAAGAAAGCACTTCATCAAGCTTTTCTTTTCCAAGCATAAATCTAGATATAGTGCCATTTAATTCAAAAATTTTATTTTTTAAATTCTCATTTTCATCTTTGAGGAAATCTTGAGAAGAATTATATAGTAAAGAAGATAATTTATCTTTTTCTTCTCTGAGACTTATCATCTCTTTAGAGAGAGATGATACCTCTTTCTTAAGAATTGAATTTCTAGAATCAAATTTCTTCAATTCATCATGCATTTCATTTATTACTTCTAGCAGCTTTTCACTACTACTCACACTATTATTCTTAGAAGAAGAAGAAGATGTTACCTCACTTTCATCGTCGATTGCCATCAGACAAAGGTTGACAATTTCCTCGTATCCGATTTCTTTGTCCGATGACTCATCTTCTTCTTCGTCATCGCTCCAGGTAGTTGCTATCATGGTTTTCTTTTTAAAGCTCTTATATGGCTTGTTTGAAACAGTACAATCAGCCCTAATGTGACTGGGCTTCTTGTAGCCATAACACATAAGTGGTTCCCTTTTCGAAGTGAGATCCTTTGTGTAAGGTTTCTTGCTTTTCTTCAAGAACCTATGGAATCGTTTGGTGATTAATGCTATTTCACCATCTTCCTCGCTACTCTCCGCTTCTTTTTCCGATTCCATTTCTTTGTTGCTCGTAGAAGCTTTGAGAGCAATTACCTTTTTCTTCTTCTCATCATCATTGACGATGGGAGTCATTTCTTCCATCTCATATGTCAACAATGATCCAAGTAGTGTCTCAACATCAAGTTTGTCAAGATCTTTGGCCTTCTGAATGACTGTCTTCTTTGGTTTCCATGAAGGTGGCAGAGATCTTAAGATTTTTCTAGTTAGTTCAAACTCCTCAATATTCCTACCAAGCAACTTTAAACCATTTATAATAGTTATGAACCATGAGTGCATTTCAGAAATTGTTTCGTTAGGAGACATTTTAAATGACTCATATTCAGAAACTAGCATATAGATTTTTGACTTTTTTACCTCACTAATTCCTTCATATGTAATTTGCAGTTTGTCCCATATCTCTTTAGCCGAAACACATGCAGATATTTTATTATATTAAAAAATATCTAAAGCACAATGTAACATGCTTGTTGCTCTACTATTGAGAGGCATCATTCTACAATCCTCGTCAGTGTACTCAGTTTTGAGTTTAGGCATTGTATGATTGATCTCTCCAATAGTTATTTCTTTTGAAGGAATTCTAGGTCCTTCTTCAATGACTCTCCATAGATTGTAATCTTGTCCTTCGACAAAGATTTTCATTCTGTTTTTTTAGTAGTTATAGTTGGAGCCATTGAACAAAAATGGTCTAGTATAAGAGTGTCCCTCAAAGTAGCTATTTGCTGCCATCGGATCAACTCAAGGATTTTAAGCCTAAATTTGAGAACGAGGCTCTGATACCAATTGTAGACTTAGCTTTCAACCCAAGAGGGGGGAGGGGTGAATTGGGTTTTTAAAACTTTTGCGAAATTAATACAAGTTTATAAAAACATACAAGCAGCAAATAATTAAAACAAGTAATGTGCTGTAAATAAAGAGTTTAAGAGTAGATTATGCAAACTCAGATTATAGTGGTTTGGTAATATCGAATTAGTTCCGACCCTATGTCCACTCTCTTCAAGGAACCTCTTTAAAGCAATCCACTAAGTAACTTAGTCGTACAACTTTCCTGTTGTTGTATAAACCTTATAATCCCTTCCTCTCGGAAGCTATCCCCTTCCTCTCGGAAGTAATACCATTCCTTTCGGAAGTAATCCCTTTACAAAAGATGCTGTAAAGTAAATGCTAGAGAGACAGCAAGTGAAAGCTTATACAACTGAATAATGTCTCTCTTTTAAAGTAAAGCTTGAAGAATGGCTTAATAAGAATATTTCAAAGCTTTTTGTGTTTCAAAGAGTACAACAACTTGATTGTGTAAGATCAACTCTTTTTGAATATATGCAGTTTTTTTATTGAATGCTCAATAAAGTGGGTTTATATAGCCATCAAATAACATGGCCGTTAGGACTTTAATTTGAAAAAGATTTGCTTTAAAACGTTCAGATTTGGTGTCCAACGGTCATATTTTTGAACTACTAGTCGACTGGGTCGTGATACCAGTCGACTAGGTTCTCTTGAAAAATCTCGTTTTCCAAGCTTCTAGGGTACTAGTCGACTGGTATATTTCATCCAGTCGACTAGGGACTTACTATCTATTTTACCAGTTGACTTGTATGACTGACCCAGTCGACTGGGCACTTATTGTCCCATATACCAGTCGACTGGTATATGTACCCAGTCGACTAGGTTGTCTTCCAACCCAGTTTTTCTGTTTTAACTTGAAATGTTTGTTTTTAAAAAGATTGGTTTAGAAAACCTTTTTGTGTTCAAGCCATTGAACAAGCTATTACAATGTATAAGTGAGACTTACACTGATTCTAATACTTTAGACCTATACTAGTTCTTCAGTCTTCACTTGATAGTTTGATTCGGTTTGAGTTCTTGCACTTTGATCCTTGGTTGAATGCTTTTGTTGTTTACTACACTTAGTTTGAACTGTTAGAATAATAGCAGTTGTATTTTGTCATCATTAAAATACGGGTGAGGGTCAACAGAGAGAAACTGGTTAAGGGTTTTTTGGGCAACGGGTGTTCTCAGTAGATTTGTGAGTAATCCCGGAAAGAAGCATTGGCTTGGGATGAAGTGGTTGCTAAGGTATTTAAAGGCTCAGTGGCAGCCGGTGGTAGCACTCTTAACAATGGAGGCAGAATACATAGTGGCTTCGGAAGCCATAAAGGAGGCTATGTGGTGCAAAGGGTTATTGGATGAGTGGATGGTCCTAAAAGAGCAAGTGGTGGTGTCTTTGGATATCCAAAGTGTGTGGCACTTATGAAGGAATTCGGTGTTCAAGATAAGACAAAGCATATGGATATTTGGTATCATTACATTCCAAAAAAAGGTACGAAATGATGCATTCATGATGATAAGAAGACCATGAAAGAAAGTCTTATAGATTTAGGTACCAAGGTTCTACCTCTAAGTAAGTTCAATCATTGCCTTGGACTACTTAGGATTAGAGTCGGTTGATTGATGACTCAAGATGAGTTTGGATCTTGAAGTTCTCTGCACAATGGTTTGAGTTTAAACGCTTAGACAATGGTAGAGA
Source organism: Bretschneidera sinensis (assembly GCA_023935145.1). Classification (NCBI taxonomy): domain Eukaryota; kingdom Viridiplantae; phylum Streptophyta; class Magnoliopsida; order Brassicales; family Akaniaceae; genus Bretschneidera; species Bretschneidera sinensis. The sequence continues at coordinate 46,761,244 of CM043701.1, forward strand.
TCGTTGGTATATGTCTAAGGTTTAAACATGGTTTAATGCTTAAACAAGGTTGGAAGAATAAATTTTAGCATGTTAAAGGAGTGCACATAAGTATGCACATCACTTTGGGTGTGTGTGCACACCTCTATTCAGCAAGACAAAGAAGTGCGCACAGCTGTGAAGGGTCCAGCTTCAGTGTGCGCTATAGCCTTCCTCCTCCCAGGCTGCAGTACCCAGCAAGGGAGATGCTGGAGGAAGGCCAGTGCCGCACCTCTCCCTCACCAAGGCCGCGACGCCCAGAAAGTGGAGAAAATGGTGTTTTACTTAGCGCCGCAGCATGCCCTGTTTAGTGCCTAGACGCTCGGCACACTGAGGCACACATATTCCACTTGATTCAACCTTTTGTTAAGTGTGTGGGTGCAAGGTTAAAATGCATAGCATCTCTTAGGATTGATGGAGGGCCATGGTTGAGTGGTCATCAAGATCTAAGGGTAGAGATTGACTCTCAAGATTGGACAAGAAGTTAGTGCACTATATAAAGGGTCACCTAGCTTCATTCTCAAGTACAATGTGATATAGCTTGTGAGACATGTGATGTGAATGAGTGGTGTGTGAGAGTTAAAAGACACTAAACATAGGAGAGACTCATTGTAGAGAGGCTCATTGTAAAGAGAGAAGTAGTATAGATAGTGGGTAGAGAGCTTTTGTAATAGTCTTATCACTTTCTTTCTTCTCATTTTTGTTTTTTCAAGAAAGGGAGGTTTCTTGGAGAGGGTTGCTGTATTGTAAAGAACCACTGAGATTTAGTGCAGAGAGTTCGGAGGAACTCACGGGGACGTAGGCTATTACCGAACCTCGAAAACAATTGCTTGTCTTCTTCTTGCTTTGGTTGCTGTATCTTTTCTTTACTTGTCATTCTAGACTTGGGTGCTTGGAAGATCACCACCTGGGCATCTTGTCAAGGTGATTTCCAACATATCATATAGGACATTCTTTCTCTTTTACCGAGAGTGGTGAATCCTCAATTGTACACTCACATACCTCCATGTGTAAGTAGTCATACCCAATTACTACCCTTTTGTAACCTATGATTAGAATCACATTTAGATAGCATCAAAGCATGATGACCCATCCACAAGATATCCATGGTGCCTCAAGTCCAAAGATCACTTGTACAACTATAACGTAAGAATTCCTATTGATAGCCAGTAAAATATCCATTAAAAATTTCTTAGTCAAGTCAGTTCGGTGTACCTTTTATCTAACAAGCACCTACATACTTATTTTAATGTCTCATACACTAGTGACCGTGAGATCAATCACCCCCAACTCCATGAGGAAACATAGTATATACTAACCTATCCGGATTCACTAATTCCTTTCCTAGTGATCCTATGATTTGGAACATTTAATAATAAAGCTTAAGTAAATGCATCTTACTAGCATAATCTCATCATGATGCTTATTTTCGTTACTCTTATTTTATGGGCTTTATCATGTAATGCACATTAAGTGATTTGTAATGAACATGACATATAAAATAAATGCCATTAATGATTATTTATTGTCAACAAACGAATTTGATTAATTACAAGTTATGTCTCCATGACATCAAATGTTATTAGCTATTAGGGTATATTACTATCAATCTCCCACTTGCAATAAATTCAACTGCTCATATATCTCATGCCCATCTTCTCAAAATAGAGATTGAAATTTTGTTAGAAAATCACCTTAATTAGTGGATCCGCTATGTTATCTATTGATGAAACAATTTCCACCTTTACATCACCTCTTCCAATGATTTCTCTAATCAAATGGAATTATCGTAAAATGTGCTTGGACTTCTTATAAGATATTGGTTCATTTGCTTGCGCAATAGCACCATTGTCATCACATTATACAGTTACTGGATTGAAATTTTCTAGAACCACTCCTAGTTTAGTGATGAACTTCCACATCTAAACAACCTCATTTGTAGCTTCTGATGCAGTAATATATTCACCCTCCATGGTCGAATCCGCAATGGTTTTTTGCTTGAAACTCTTATAGCTTGCTGCTCTACCATTTAAGTTGAATACATATCTAGAGATTGATTTACTATCATCCTTGTTAGATTTGAAACGAGAGTCGAAGAAGCCCTTATGTTTCAAATCTCTTCCTCCATATATGAGAAACAAATATTTCTTTCTTCTCAAGAACTTAATAATGTTTTTCACAACTATCCAATGACTTTCATCTAGATTGGACTGAAATTTGCTTGTAAAACTTGGAGCATATGCGACATCAGGCCTCGTACATAACATAACATACATGATAGAACCAATTGCTAATGCATATGGTATCTTATTCATGTGTTCCCTCTCATCTGGAATCTTCGGGGACATATCCTTAGAAAGAGAAATTCCATAACTCATTGGCAAGAGTCCACTTTCAAAATATTTCATGTTAAACCTCTTTAGCACCTTTTCTATGTACGCGAATTAGGATAAGCCTAGAATCCTTCTATATTTATCTCTATAAATCTTTATCCTCAAAATATAGGATGCTTCTCCCAAATCCTTCATAGAGAAGTTCTTTGATTACCAAACCTTGACTAACTGTAACATACCTACAGCATTATGTTTCAACTTCATTTTTAATAAAATCAAAAAAATTGACTGTCTCATCAACTTAGATGTTCCAACTTTGACAAGCTTGCTTCAATCCATTAATGAATCTTTGGAGCTTGCATACCCTGTGGTCACTACCACTAGATGTAAAAATCCTCAAATTATGTCTTTACACATCCTTCTATATGTTTCCATTGAAGAATACGGTCTCTACATTCATTTTCCATATCTCAAAGTCATAGTATGCATATATTATAAGTAATATCGTAATGGATTTAAGCATGGCTACTGGAGAGAAGGTTTCGTCAAAGTCAATTCCTTGTCTTTACTTGAAACCCTTCACCACAAGCCTTGACTTATAGGTCTCTACCTTTCCATCTGCTCCAATATTTCTCTTAAAGATCATTGGCAAGAGTCCACTTTCGAAATATTTCATGTTAAACCTCTTTAGCACCTTTTCTATGTGCGCGAATTAGGATAAGCCTAGCATCCTTCTATATTTATCTCTATAAATCTTTATCCTCAAAATATAGGATACTTCTCCCAAATCCTTCATGGAGAAGTTCTTTGATAACCAAACCTTGACTAACTGTAACATACCTACAGCATTATGTTTTAACTTCATTTTTAATAAAATAAAAAAATTTGACTGTTTCATCAACTCAGATGTTCCAACTTTGACAAGCTTGCTTCAATCCATGAATGAATCCATGGAGCTTGCATACCCTGTGGTCACTACCACTAGATGTAAAAATCCTCAAATTATGTCTTTACACATCCTTCTATATGTTTCCATTGAAGAATACGGTCTCTGCATTCATTTTCCATATCTCAAAGTCATAGTATGCATATATTATAAGTAATATCGTAATGGATTTAAGCATGGCTACTGGAGAGAAGGTTTCGTCAAAGTCAATTCCTTGTCTTCACTTGAAACCCTTCGCCACAAGCCTTAACTTATAGGTCTCTACCTTTCCATCTGCTCTAATCTTTCTCTTAAAGACTCATTGGCAAGAGTCCATTTTCGAAATATTTCATGTTAAACCTCTTTAGCACCTTTTCTATGTACGCGAATTAGGATAAGCCTAGCATCCTTCTATATTTATCTCTATAAATCTTTATCCTTAAAATATAGGATGCTTCTCCCAAATCCTTCATGGAGAAGTTCTTTGATAACCAAACCTTGACTAACTGTAACATACCTACAGCATTATGTTTTAACTTCATTTTTAATAAAATCAAAAAATTTGACTGTCTCATCAACTCAGATGTTCCAACTTTGACAAGCTTGCTTCAATCCATGAATGAATCTTTGGAGCTTGCATACCCTGTGGTCACTACCACTAGATGTAAAAATCCTCAAATTATGTCTTTACACATCCTTCTATATGTTTCCATTGAAGAATACGGTCTCTACTTTCATTTTCCATATCTCAAAGTCATAGTATTCATCTATTATAAGTAATATCCTAATGGATTTAAGCATGGCTACTGGAGAGAAGGTTTCGTCGAAGTCAATTTCTTGTCTTTACTTGAAATCCTTCGCCACAAGCCTTGACTTATAGGTCTCTACCTTTCCATCTGCTCCAATCTTTCTCTTAAAGACCCATTTGCAACCTATAGATTCTATGCCTTCAAGTGTATCGACCAAAGTCCACACCTTATTGGAGTACATGGAATTGAATTCATTTCGGATTTCATAGCTTCTTGCCACTTCTCTGAGTCGAGGTATGGCATTGCTTCTTTGTAGTTAGTAGGTTTTTTTATCATCTATAAGGCATACCTTTAGGTTACCATTTATGAGAAATCCATATCTCTCTGGAGCCTTGGGTATTCTACTAGATCTACGAACTGGTTATGTATTAGGAAGATCTATTGGTTTAGGTTCTTAAATTTAAACAATACTAGCTTATGGTTCTTATAACACTTCATCAAGATCTACTTTCCTTCCACTACTCCCTTCTAGCATAAACTCTTCTTTAGAAAGGTAGCATGCTTAGAAACAAAACACCTTTTGCTCTTATGGATAATAGAAATAATATCCTAAAGTTTCTTTAGGGTATCCCACAAACCTTCATTTGTCAAACCTAGTTCCTAACTTATCTATATGTAACTTCTTTGCATAAGTAAGACAACCCTAAATCTTAACGTGTTTAAGATTGGGTTTCTTCCCTTTCTATTCTCATATGGTGTTTTAAGTACTGGTTTTGAGGAAACCTTATTCAATAAATATGCGGTAGTTTGGATGATATATCCCTAAAATAATATAGGAAGATCAATGTAACTTATCATGGATTGTACTATATCTAATAGAATATGATTCCTCCTTTTGGACACACCATTCAACTATGGTGTTCCAAGAAGAGTCTATTAAAAGAAAGTCTCATTCTCTTTGAGATAATCTAGAAATTCATCAGTCAAGTATTTTTTTCTCGATCTGGTCGAAGAGCTTTAATATATTTCCCAGTTTGCTTTTCAACTTCACTTTTGAATTCTTTAAACTTTTCAAAAGAATCAAACTTGTACTTCATTAAGTACACATACCCATACCTTGAATGATCATCAGTAAAGGTAAAGATGTATGAGTAACCTCCTCTAGCATTAACTGTTAAGGGTCCACATGCATCACTATGTATTAACCCAAATACATTTGCGGTTCTTTATCCACGTCCACTAAATGAAGATCTAGTCATATTTCTCATGAGACATATTGTGAGTTTTAAATTACTCGCAAGCTCACGAGTCGTTTGCAATAATGTGTTGTGCAAGTGCGAGGTCGAATCCACAGGGAATTGCGTTGTGAAAATGTATTTTTATCTAAACTAAACCTATTTTAACCTAGTTCCAAATTTTGAGTTGTATTATGCAAAGAGTATAAACTAAACTAAATTGATTTAAAACAAATAATAATAAAAATACTAAGGTTTCTGAATCCACCCCACCAAAGTAAAGCATATATCTTCATGTTCTATATAAAAATAATCTATCAAATCATTCCACGGATCCACCATTATACAAATCACGACAAATACCCAAACTAAACCAAAACCATCCAATGTATCCATATAATTTACAAATCACAAAGGAAATCCAATTTAATTTGAATGGTTCGCCTTATCTGGCAGATGAAACACAAGGAATATCCCATTTAACAATTTAAAAGCAATCAATCATAAGATTTTACTCAAATAACTGAACAGAACATTTATACAAAAAATATCATAATTGTATGAACAAATCTGAAAATATTATGCCAAGCAATGGCGAGGCTTCATCTTCAACCTTAGATGAAGATTTTAGCCTCCTATATTTATGAAACTAAAGTTCACAATAAAAGTGCTAAATATTAAACTTTAAAACTGAAAAAAAAGAAATAAATTAAAACTGACTATATATTGAGAGGAATTCCACTCGCAGTTGTTGAGCAGCGCTTCCCCCCTTTGTAGCAAAGCCCTTGGAGATCTACCAGAATGCTAGTAGAAGTCCTTCAAATTGCACCAAAATGGCACAAGGATTGCTTCCTAAAGATGAAGTGAAGAGGGGCTTATACAGGGAACATCACAAGTGTAATGAGTTTCCAATCCGATGTGGGATACTGTAGATTCCAGCTTTTGCTCTTTGACCTTTGTCTACTAAAACTGTCATAACTTTCTCTAAAAAAATCATTTTATTGATCCGTAAAATTCTCTAGAAAATAGAAATCTGGATCTTTCCAATAATATATGGCTCATCTCCTAGTTCATCCTGAATCAATACAGTTAAATCCTCAAAAATGGCTGATCTGTCACGCTGAAATCATGCACAGCCTGACCTTTGTCTACTAAAACTGCCATAACTTTCTCTAGAAAAATCATTTTATTGATCCGTAAATTTCTCAAGAAAATAGACATCCGGATCTTTCCAAGAATATATGGATCATCTCCTGGTTCTTCCTGAATCAATACAGTTTAATCTTAAAAAATGACTGATCTGTACGAGCAATTCTGGTAATTTAGTGAAACTCCTTTCCAAGCTTGTAAACCTGTAAAACAACGAAAAACAACTCAAAGTAACAAATTCCTAAGCTAACTAATGTAAATTAAGGGGCTAAAATATGCAATATTTGGCACTCATCAAATACCCCCAAACTTACATATTGCTAGTCCCATAGCAATATGAAATAAAAAACTAAATGAAAAACAAAGAACATAAAGATAAGTTCATCACTCATGGTATCTAAAAATTTAAGGAGCACTCAAAACCCTGATATTCGTTCATGAGCAAGCTTAAAAAATATAACCCATCTTCGCAATGAATAGGAATTTGAAAACCTAATTACTTACAAGAGGCAGGCTAAGACATCACAAGCTTGAATAAGTGTAAAGTGCATTAGCATATACAGATGAGGTTTCCAAATAACTTCAATGTACAATGTCTCCATGTCTCAAGATTCACAAAATTTCTCGTCAGAATGAACAACGGTGGTATAGTTTTATTTATATGTAAGGCTCTGCTATGATTAGTTCCCTTAAGCTTTCTAATTGACCCACGTAGGGAGTGTTGAGTCAATGAGTCCCAAACCAGATGGTTTTAGGGCTTTAGGTGTAAAGACACCCCTAAGGACTTACTAACTCGAGTCAAAAAAGCTACGAAACTAACCTGACCTTAATGCTACCAAGCAAAATTTCCACATTTTGATGTAAACACTCACTGCTTACTGAGGCAAGAGGTCCAGTGACTCAGCAAAAAATTTTGCAATGATCACTATGAATAAAATTCCCACCTTTTCACGTGAACACTCATTGCTTACTGAGGCAAGAGGTCCAGTTACTCAGTGGAAAGTTTATTGATGATAATCATTATAAATATTATTATTATTATTATTATTATTTTTTATGCCCAAGTGTTTATCCAACAAGTCATCCAGTTTCAGTTAAGATAAGGAAACATACACATTAAAATCACATGTCATACCTCACACAAATATATGCTAATATGCTCATGTTAGATTAGATCAAACATGTGAATTCTCGAATGCCTAAAGTAAGTAACTAAAGTTTAAAACTCTATCATCAGATCATGTGTTCAAAATTTTAAGCTCACCAATGACATCACATCATAGTATTTGTTTAGATCAACTAAAAATTTCAAAATAACATGAGCATACATTTATCTTCTTGTTTTTTTTAATTGAAGAAAAACAACAACAAATTAGGACAAAGTGTGTGTAATGTGTCTCCCATACCCCCAAACTTAAATTACACATTGACCCCAATGTGTGAATAATATGGAAAGAGCTAACCTGGGAGATGGAGAACTAGCTGGACGGGTATGGCTCATAGCATACCCCCAAACTTGAACTGAAGTACGCGTTGTCCTTGAAAAATAAAAGATATTTGCTCCTTACTTCGCTGATGGAGTGGCCAGTCATCTTCATGAAATCCTTGAAGGTGTCCTTGAACGACTGTGAAACCGACGCTGGCGCTTGAGTGGGAGCTTGGTAAGCGGGTGATGGTGCTGGATGGGCTGAGTGACCATAACTTGGAACTAATGGAGGAAATCTGGGAGGGTATTGATTTTGAGCATAATGAGGGGCTCCTCCCTGATTCATCAGTTGGTTCTGCTTCCATGAAAAATTAGTGTGGTTCCACCACCCTGGATTGTACGTTTCAGAGTAAGATCCATTTCATTACTAACAACAGTCATTGAAAGCATTCATTTGTTCCATGGGATACTCGGCAAAAGCCGGCATAGATGGACAATTTTGTGCTAAATGTACAGGGCTAGCACAGATGGAACAACTATCAACTTTGAATATATTGGCTGTATTGATGGACTGCCCGGTCATCTTCATGAAATCCTTGAGGGCGTCCTCTAAAGATGTGGAACCGGCGCTGGATTCATCCACATTTTTTTAAAATTTTTATTTATTTATTTATTTTTTGAGCAATTGCAAATTGAAATAAATAAACTAAAATAAAATTGCAAAAGAAAAATAAAACAAAAATGCTAACTAAACTAGTGGAAAAATAAAATCAATTCGGACAAAAATTTCACAAACAAAACAACTCCCCGGCAACGGCGCTAAAAACTTGTTGTGAGTTTTAAATTATTCGCAAGTGCACGAGTCGTTTGCAATATAGTGTTGTGCAAGTGCGAGGTTGAATCCACAGGGAATTGCATTGTGAAAATGTATTTTTATCTAAACTAAACCTATTTTAACTTAGTTCCAAATTTTGAGTTGTATTATGTAAAGAGTATAAACTAAATTGATTTAAAACAAATAATAATAAAAATACTAAGGTTTCTGAATCCAACCCACCAAAGTAAAACATATATCTTTATGTTCTATATAAAAATAATCTATCAAATTATTCCATAAATCCACCATTACACAAATCACGGGGAATACCCAAACTAAACCAAAACCATCCAATGTATCCGTATAATTTACAAATCACAAAGAAAATCCAATCTAATTTGAATAATCCGCCGTATCTGGCAAACGAAGCACAAAGAATATCCCATTTAACAATTTAAAAGCAATCAATCATAAGATTTTACTTAAATAACTGAACAGAACATTTATACTAAAAATATCAGAATTGTATGAACAAATCTGAAAATATTATGCCAAGCAATGGCGAGGCTTCATCTTCAACCTTAGATGAAGATTTTAGCCTCTCATATTTATGAAACTAAAGTTCACAATAAAAGTGCTAAACATTAAACTTTAAAACTAAAAAAAAGAAATAAATAAAACTAACTATACATTGAGAGGAATTCCACTCGCAGTTGTTGAGCAGCGCTTCCCCCCTTTGTAGCAAAGCCCTTGGAGATCCACCAAAATGCTAGTAGAAGTCCTCCAGATTGCACCAAAATGGCACAAGGATTGCTTCATAAAGATGAAGTGAAGAGGGGCTTATATAAGGGAACATCACGAGTGCAATGTGTTTCCAATCCGATGTGAGATACTGCAGATTCCAACTTTTGCTCTTTGACCTTTGTCTACTAAAACTATCATAACTTTCTCTAGAAAAAATAATTTTATTGATCCGTAACATTCCCCAGAAAATAGACATCTGGATCTTTCCAAGCATATATGGCTCATCTACTGGTTCTTCCTAAATCAATACAGTTAAATCCTTAAAAATGGCTGATCTGTCACACTAAAATCATGCACAGCCTAACCTTTGTCTACTAAAACTACCATAACTTTCTCTAGAAAAATCATTTTATTGATATGTAAAATTTCACAGAAAATAGACATCTGGATCTTTCCAAGCATATATGGGTCATCTCCTGGTTCTTCCTGAGTCAATACAGTTTAATCCTCAAAAATGGCTGATTTGTACGAACAATTCTGGCAATTTAGTGAAACTCCTTTCCAAGCTTGTAAACCTGTAAAACAACGAAAAACAACTCAAAGTAAAAAATTCCTAAACTAGCAAATGTAAATTAAGGGACCAAAATATACAATATTTGGAACTCATCAAGACATACTTCACAAGTTGGATATGATTCAAAATCAGATAAATCCAAATATCCACATTTTCTAACTTGTTCACCCTATCTTAACTGATATGCCTAGTCTTAAGTGTAACATATAAGAAAGATTTAGATCATTTATCTCCTTTTCCATAGTTTTTCCATATGAAATATTTTAACGCCTACTTCTACATGGTAAGACTAAGTAATAAGTCCTTACGGATAATGTAACAATACTTGCTTCATTTTCAAGGTGAAAGTTACTTAGTTTCTTGCATTTTCTCAGTGTCTGCAACTTATTAGAAAAATGAGAACTATACTCGGTATCTAATACCCAAATAGGAGCATTAAGTATATTTCAATGAAGAACAACTGAGACAAGTCTTGAAATAGCCTTTTTGAAACCTCCCTTTGGTTTCAATGGTTTATTATTCTTCTTCAAGATTTTCTTTTAGATGAAGAAGCTCCATCAACAAGCATAATGGGCATCTTGACCTTTCTTGATCTTATTGTTATGACTCATCCCGAGTTGGGCACCCCTGCGACAGGTCTTCGCTTTTTGAAATCTCAGCATGACACATATATGCAACAATATAAAAATATACATCGACTGAAAATATATACATACATCAATCCTCAACCTTCAATAAGGGAGTTACATTATTTATATCCCAACTAAAACAATATATACAACATATTATGTATGAATATTTACATTTTTTTTCTTCCATTAGTCTGAGGATGTGGACCATAAGACTTACAGATAATAACTCAGTCTGAATCTCAGCTTACAAATCTATCTGTCCTACCTGCTACTTGAAATTATTTAATAATAAGGAGTAAGCTTCACAAGCTCAGGGAATTAAATTTACTAGAAGTACTCGATTTGTGTACTTCTAGTTATATTTAGTCATTGTTAAATCAGCATAATTAACCATCTATCTCATTTCACATTCTAATTTAATCATTTATCAATTTCTCTTAGTAAATAAATTATCGAGCTATCATCTTTCAATACATATATCTCATATTTTATCAATTTAATATTTTCAATTCAATATCATCATAAAGTTCACATCATATAAACATTCAATAATATAATTCTTTATTATGTCATCTTTTCTATTTATCAATCATCAAAATTGTCTCATTATGAGACTCATCTATTTATCAATTATTTAATACTCAAAACTGATTCTTTAGCATCTCAGGCATTAATAATAAATATTTAAAATAAATATAATGCATGAATTTAAATTTTCTTTCTTTCTTTCTCATCAGATCATTTCATATTATCATCTGGGAATGTCTTCCCACATATCGACATATTTCAGCCAGACCAACTACTTTCCTGGTCTTCTCAGCCGGACCAGCTGCCTTCTTGGTCTTCTCAGCTAGACCAGCTGTCTTCCTGGTCTTCCTTTTTTTTTATGCATATGAGCAATAATATGCAAACAATCATACATCAAAGTATTCAATTCGATTGTCTAGCTCTTTCTCAAAGTTATTATTTCTATCATATTTATTAAATTGTCTCCTCATACATCATATCAATTTTTCAATCATATTTTTCAGAAATTACATATAACTTCTCAACATATTTTTTGTTAATCAATCTTTTTTAAAATATAAATTCTTACATAATTAACATTCAACATACTATTTAATACATAATCAATAAATAAATCAATTATCATACTTAACAGAAAATACAACATTAAATCATTATGATTCAACCATTTATTCAAATATCATAAATTCGTATTTTTATTGGTCTCGATTGCTAAAAGTAAATCTAACTCACCATGTAGCACTTAAAGCTACTCGTCGATCACCTCCTTGCCTTTCCTGCTCCTTTCAGCAATTTCTTGAGATTGCTGATTACCAACACCTAATCATAAACTTTCATAAATCTTACTATTTCATAACTTAATTCAAACAATATAATTATTTAGTTATGACTCTTATTGAAAGTTGACCTCAAATATGATGAAGTATTTCTATTGTAATTGAATGACTGTACTATCGCTAATATTGGAGAAATTTTCTTTATAACTTTTTGCTAAGAAATTTAAATTGAAGAAAGAAGGAAACTAAACAGGATTTGGTAAGCAAAATTTGAATTCAGACACTTATAACTTACAAATTTTTTTTTTCTCTTCATCGCTTCACCAGAGACCATAAATTTTAATTTCTCTTTCTCTTCATCACTTCACTAGAGACCATTTAATTTTTTTGATTATTTTTTTTACCGCCACTCACCACTTCGTGAAGTCTGTGAATTTTTTTCAAACACAATTTACATATTTGTCATTGATTATTTACGATTCTGCCATCATTTAAAATTTCCAGTTTTGCCATTTATCCTTTAAAATCAAATTTTCATCTTTTCTTCCTTTCAAAAATTTTATAAAAATTATAGAGAAATATAAAAATTTATATTTTCTTTGAAATTGTTTTTAATTATTTTCCTCAACTTCAGCCAATATTTTTCTTCAAAATTCTTTCATTTCAATTTCAAATTTCAAAAATTTTCAACACTTTCTTCTTCAAATTTTTTAACTCGTTTCAACAAAATTTTCAATATTATCTTTCAAATATTACTTCAAATCAATACTAAATCTTTCATCAATAAATTATTTAATTCAATATAGTATATATAAAATTATTTCTTTACCCTTATTTTAGGAACATGAGTACTACATTTCTACCCACCTTATAAAAATTTCCTCATGCTCCCAAGTAATTTCATTCCCGAAATTTTCTTACCTAAAATAAGGTGGGTAGAAAAAGCTATGGGTACTCTTTCCTCATGCTCCCAAGTAATTTCCTCAACATCTTTGTTCTACAATAACACTTGAACTAAAGGAATAACTTTATTACGCAAGACTTGTTCCTTTTTGTCTAGAATTCTGACTAGTACTTGCATAAAGGTCAAATCTTCCTGAAGATCTACAGCCTAACTCGGAATATTATGGGAATCATCTGTAACCACTTTCTCAAAATTGAAATATGAAACACATTGTGTAATTGCTTTAACTTTGGAGGCAAATCTAATCTATACGCTACTAGTCCAACTCTTTCAATCACCTCATATGGTTCCACAAATCTTGGGCTCAACTTTCTTTTCTTTTTAAATCTCAATACACCATTCCACAGAGATATCTTCAAATACACATAGTCACCAACCTAAAACTCAAGAGATCATCTTCTATTATCAATATATCCCTTCTGTCTATTTTGTTCTACTCTAAGGTTCTCTCTAACCAGTTTGATCCTCTCAGTAGTCAAATCTATCATTTTTGGACTAAATATATTTCTTTCTCCAACTTCTTCCTAACATACTGGAGTTCTGCGCCTTTTACCATATAAAGCCTCAAATGGTGCCATCCCAATACTAGTTGATACTGATTATTGTATGCAAACTCGATTAAAGGTAAATAAGCATCCCACCTCATTGAAAAACTCAATACATTTGCCCTCAGCATATCTTCTAGTATTCAGATGATTCTCTCTATCTGCCCATTATTTTGAAGATAAAAAGATGTACTAAACTGCAACTGTGTACCCATAGCTTTCTGAAACCCTCCAAAATCTAAAAGTAAATCTAGAATCTCTATCTAATACAATGCTCAAAGGTACTCCATGTAACCTCAGAATCTCCGCTACATACCATTCAGCCAACTTTTCAGGACTCTAAGTAGTTTTAATAGGAAGGAAATGCGAAGACTTAAAAAGTCTATCCATTATAACCCATACAACATCATGACCTCTCTTGGGTACGGGGAAAACCAGAAACAAAATCCATACTTACATTCTCTCATGGCCATTTAGGTATTGGAAGAGGCTGTAACAAACTTGCCAGATGTCAATTCTCAGACTTCGCCTGTTGACAAATCAAACATCTAGAAATATACTCAACTACATCATTCTTTATCCCTGACCACCAATAATTCTGTCTCAACCCCCTGTACATCTTATTATTACTCGGATGCATAAAATACACAGAATCATGAGACTCTCTTAGTATCTCATTTCACATCTCAACATCATTGGGAAAACAAACTCTATGGCCCAATACCACCATACCATATTCTCTAATTTTAAACTCAGTTGGCTTCCTACTCAACACTTCTTGTTTGATCTTCTTTATCCCTTCATCCCTACTCTATATCTGTAATAAGCGATTAATAATAGAAAATTGTACCATCATATTTGCCATCAGTACTCCCCTATCACTGATACTCAATTGCATTCTCATCTCTATCAATTCTATCATCAAGCTAACATCATGACTCCCAACAGTAGTTAATCTCCTTGTAGACTTTCTACTCAATGGATCAGCTACTACATTAGCCTTCCTTGGATGATAATGAATTGTACAGTCATAGTCACTAATCAATTCCATCCATCTCCTCTGCCTCAAATTCAACTTTCTTTGGGTAGGTAAATGCGTCAAACTTTTATGATCAGTAAAAAGTTCACAAGTGGCTCCATACAAATGATGTCTCCAAATCTTCAAAGAAAAACTATGGCAGCCAATTCTAAATCATGGGTCGGGTAATTTCTCTCATGGTTCTTCAATAGTCTAGAAGTATATGCTATAACTCTCCCATATTGCATCAACACACATCTCAATCCGTGATGCGACGCATTGATATATACCGCAAATCCTTCCTTACTAGAAGGAAGCACTAATACCAGAGCAGTAGTCAATTTCTCTTACAACACTTAGAAACTCTTCTCACATTCTTCTACCCACATAAACTTCACTTCTTTCCTAGTCAATTTAATTAATGGTCCAACAATAATAGAAAAATTCTGGATAAACCTTCTATAATAGCCAGTCAACCCCAAAAAGCTTCTAATTTCAGTCACACTAGTGGGTCTTTTCTAATTCAACACTGCCTCCACTTTTTGTGGGTCAACTACTATACCATCTCTTGACACAACATGCCCTAAGAAGGATATTTCATTCAACTAAAACTCACACTTAGAGAACTTTGCATAAAATTTCACCCTTCTAAGAATTTTCAACACTATCTCTAAATGTTGCACATGCTCCTCTTCATTCTTGGAATATACCAGAATATCATCAATAAATACAATCACAAATCTATCCAAGAATGGTTTAAACACCCGATTCATTAGACTATAAATGTCATAGGAGAATTAGTCAACCCAAATGGCATCACAAAGAACTCATGAAGGCCATAATGTGTCTTGAAAACAGTCTTAGGCACGTCCCCCTCCTTTATCCTCAACTAATGATAACCCGATCTCAAGTATATCTTAGAAAACACCCTAGCCCCTTGTAATTGCTCAAATAAATCATCTATCATGGGCAAAGGATATTTAGTCTTGATGGTCATCTTATTCAACTGTCTATAATCAATACACAACCTCATCGTTCCATCCTTCTTCTTCATAAACAACACATGGGCTCCTCAAAGCGACATACTAGGTCGAATAAATTGTTTATCTAACAACTCCTGAAGCTGAACTTTCAATTCTCTCAACTCAGCTAGTGCCATTCTATAAGGTGCTATAGATATGTGTAACGACTCATCCCGAGTTGGCCACCCCCAAGACGGTGTTGCCAAATTTTGAAAATCCCAGCACGACACATATATACAACAATAAAAATATAGCAACTGCAATTATTTACATCATTCCTTAACCCTTAACAAGGGAGATACATCATTTAGATTTCGACTTAAACATTTTATACAACATAATATGCATGAATATTTACAAATTTTTTTTTTCTTTCCATTAGTATGAGGATGTGGACGACGTGGTTTACAGATAATGACTCTATCGGTATCCTAGCTTATTAAACTATCTGTCCTGCCTGCAACCTGATATCATTATACACTGAGGAGTGAGCTTCACAAGCTCAGTGAATTAAACTTACTAGAAGTATTCAATTTGTATAATTAGTCTTCCAATATTCATTCATCTATATCTCATATATTTTGATAATAACATTCTATTATCACTACTTATATCAATTCCCCATTCTTTATAAATCTCTTATTCTCATATAATTAATCATCATCTTAAGACTATCAATTCTATCTCATAATTACCTCATTATGAGGTTCCCAACATATAATAAGTCACCCAAATAATTCTCATCATTCATATTTCTATATTTCTTCTCAGCATAATTGTCTCTCTGTAAGACTCATTCATCTATCAATAAATTTACAATCATGAATAGCACTTTAGCATCTCAATAATAAAATCAATATTTAAACAGATGCAATGCATGAATTATTAATTGAGAACGTCTTTCCACATGTCGACATGTTTTAGCTTAGACCGGCTGCCCTCTCGGTTCTTTTATTTTCATTTAGACCAGCCGCCTTCCAAGTTCTTTTATTTCATGTATATGCATATGAATAATGATATTGAATATGCATATGAACAATAATATAGAAACAAACATGTATTCAAATATTTAAATTAGCTATTCTAATTATTCTCAAATTATTATTTGATAAATTCCACTAAATTCCTCTCCTCATAAGTCATATCAAATCATCAACCATAGCTCGTCAAGAATTTCATTTATTACATTTATTATTAAATCGACTCATTATTCCAATAATATTATTTCTCATAAAGTAATTCTCTACACATCGATTATTCCTATCATACCTATTAATCAACTTTCATCTATCACCAAATCATAACTTAATGATTTATTCAAATACTATCACCATATATTTCATATTTATCTTGATTACTTAAAGTAAATGTAACTCACCATGTAGCACTTAGAGCTACCTGTGGATCACCTCCTTGCCTTTCCTGCTCCTTTCAACAGTTTCACTCGATTGCTGATCTTCAACACCTGACATAATATTTATATTAAAATTTCTAATTTATTCTTCAATTCTTCCATAATTCATACCCTTTGAAAATTCCCACATTGAATTCTGGGAAATTTCATGTATGCTAAATTTAAAAAATAAAATTCATGTTATTTACCTTTTGTTTTTCTAATAGCTTACCGTGACTCTCTGTAAAATTCTCCTGTAAACCTCTTCAAAATTTTACTCTTTCAACTTTTCTTTCAGTCCCCAAGTGTTTAAAGAAATAGAGTAGTTTGTATTGAAGAAGGAAGAAAACCAAACAAGATTTGATAGAACTAATAAAACAATTCAATAAAATCAATTTGTATGCGATTTATTAATGGTGGCACTATTGCATTTCATACTCAGTGTCCACCATTCTTCCAAATGTAGATTTGTGTCATTTTGTGCAACACCTGAACTTCCAGGTGTTGCATGCTGCCCTTTTTTTTTTTATAAAACTTTTTTATCCTTTATTTTTCTTTCTCTTTTTTTCTTTTTATTTTCCTTTGTCCTCTTGGATACTTAATTTTTTTTTCATTTTCCTTTTTCTTTTCCTTTACACCACCATGTATCTGTTTTTTTTTTCTCAAAAGAATTACAATATTCAATAATAAGTCTTTCACATATATATTATTTTAATTTCATGTCATATTTATCAAATTACTTCTTTATCCATACTCTAAGAGAATGGGTATTACAATATGGGTGCTGATCCCGAAATTACCTTAATAGAAAACTCGATCTCCCTATTGGGAGGCAAACCAGCCAACTCCTCAAGAAACACATCAGAAAAATCTTTCAGTACTAAGATTTCTTCTAACATCCTAATCTCCTTTCTAGAATCCATCACATACGCCAAATACCCCTCACAACCTTTCTTCAACCATTTACTAGTAGTCAGGGCATAAATAAGACAGTTGTCAAGTATCTTATGTTCTCCCTGAAAATTAAACTCCTCTTGTCCTGGTATCCTAAACACCACATTCTTCCTAAAATAATCTACCCAAGAATGATATCCAGATAACCAATTCATCCCAAAAATTAAATCAAAATTTGTCATATCTAAAGGCAACAAATCAACTTGAAATTCTCTATCAGCCATACTAATCACACAACCTCGATAAATGGTCATGATAATAACCATATTCCTAGTAGGAACCTCAACAATAATAGTATGCATCAAGGACTAACACAAGCATCAATAGATTTCATATAAACATTCGATGCAAAAGAATGGTTTGCACTATGATTAATTAATAATCTAGCAGGTCTATTAAGAATAGATACCATACCCATAACAATATTAGGAGTGGCCTATGCATCCTGTTAGGTTAATGCATAGACTCTACTGTCTCTGGGTTGTAAATGAGCATCGCATCCTCTCTCAGTTATTGATCCTTTGCCTCTACCATGCATACTCCCTGATCCACTACATTTCTCCATCTGTTTCCTCCCAACACCTCTAGCACTTATCTCAACAGATTTTTCGACTAGACAATCTACACTAATATGTCATCCCTCACCATATATAAAGCACATTAGAGTGGGATAATTCTAAGATAGATGCGTTGTCTGATTACATCTATAACAAACTCTTATCTTTTGATCATACATCAGATTACCACATTCCCTTGGTCGCATACATACTCTTCTACCATAACTTTCAGTTCCCATAGCCTGTCTCCCAAATCTAGGGGTCCCACCAATATTACTCTAAGCTACAGAAGTAATAGATCCTACTTGCCTCTGACTTTGCATCACAGTTCCCTGTGACAAGGAACGCCCTCTTTGGGGTAGTCTCCCAGCCTGCACACTCATACTACTATCACCTCTAGGTCCCTCAAATGTAGACCACTTTAGCTAATCCCTCATACCTCTAAACTCCATCACATCTTTCTCAATCTGTAGTGCTTTATCCACCATTATAGCATAATTCACAATACCCATATAAGCGAGTTTAGTATGAATTTTATAGTGTAAACCATCTAAAAATCTCTTACATTTAATCTCCTCCATATTTACTAACTCGGGTACAAACCTTGAAAGGGCTATAAATCTACTATAACACTCAGCCACAGAAAATATATTCTGCCTTAAATGAATAAAATCTCTCTCTTGTTGTGCTCAAAACATACTTGGAAAATACTTTGCAAAGAACACATCCTTAAACTTAAGTTAAGGGTTGTTGTACTTATGTAATCAATCTAGGCCGAATATCCTCCTACTATTGAGAAGCCTCACCTTCCAGCTTAAATGAAGCGAAAACAGCCTTTTGCCTATCTATCACTGTTAAGACTTCAAAATATTTCTCAACATGTTTAATCCACTGCTCAGCTTCTATAGGATTTACAGATTCTCTAAAAGATTGGGGTTTAAATTTAATAAATCTCACAAAAAATCCCCTTACATCTCATGTGCAAACACATTCTCTCCCTCATAAGCCTCTTGTCTCACCAAATTAGGTTTTGTTCTACCCCTTTCCTCTAGTCTCCTCTGTAAATTATCAACCCTTTCTTCTGCTGCATTCATTCTCTCAATAGCACGATTAAGAACTTCTTCCAACTCATCCTTCATAATCTCACATTCTCTCCCACCTCTACTAGTACTAGCTGTACTAGCAACCTGTTCCCTTGTATGAACCACAGACTCAACCTCCCTCTCCGCTTCGGCTCTTCTAAATATTGTGGTTCTACCAGGTCTTCTCTGGTTCAGTACTCTACCTCTAGCTCTAGCACGTCCACGTGTCATCCTCAGACTCTACATGTAATTTATTTAAATCTTCCACTTCTTTAAAGTTTTATGCAGTCTACAGAATCATAAAGCCTAATGCTCTGATACCAAAATTATAATAACCTATGCCGGGTTGGCTACCCTCGAGACAGTGTCGTCACTTTTTGAAATCTCAGCATGACACATATATGCAACAATATAAAAACATACATCGACTGAAAATATATACATACATCAATCCTTAACAGGGAAGTTACATTATTAATATCCCAACTAAAACAATATATACAACATATAATGCATGAATAGTTACAAAAAAAATTCTTCTATTAGTTTGAGGATGTGGAATCGAAACTTACAGATAATAACTCAGTCAGAATCTATCTATCATGCCCGCTACTTGAAACTATTTAACAATGAAGAGTGAGCTTCACAAGCTCAATGAATTAAATTTACTAGAAGTACTCAATTTGTATACTTCTAGTTATATTCAGTCATTGTTAAATCAGTATAATTAACCATCTATCTCTTCTCACATTCTAATTCAATCATTTATCAATTTCTTTTAATAAATAAATTATCAGGCTATCCTCTTTTAATACATATATCTCATATATTTATCAATTTAATATTTCCAATTCAATATCATCATAAAGTTCACATCATATAAACAATCAATAATATAATTCTTTATTATGTAATCCTTTTCTATTTATCAATCATCAAAATTGTCTCATTATGAGATTCATCTATCTATCAATCATTTAATACTCAAAACTGATTCTTTAGCATCTCAAGCATTAATAATAAATATTTAAAACAAATGTAATGCATGAATTTAAAATTTCTTTCTTTCTTTCTTATTAGATCATTTAATATTATCATCTGGGAACGTCTTCCCACATGTCGACATGTTTCAGCCAGACCAGCCACCTTCCTGGTCTTCTCAGCAAGACCAACTACCTTCCTGGTCTTCTCAGCCAGACCAGCTGCCTTCTTAGTCTTCTGAACCAGACTAGCTTCCTTCCTGGTCTTTTAAGCCAGACTAGCTGTCTTCCTGGCCTTTTCAGCCAGACTTGCTGCCTTCCTGGTCTTCTCAGCTATATCAGCTTCCTTCCTGGTCTTGCTTTTTATGTATATGAGCAATGATACGCAAGCAAGCATACATCAAAGCATTCAATTTGATTATCTATCTTTTTCTCAAAATTATTATTTTTATCGTATTTATTAAATTGTCCCCTCATATATCATATCAAATTTTCGATCATATTTTCAGAAAATTCATATAACTTCTGAGCATATTTTTCGTTAATCCATCCTTTTTATAATATAAATTATAATATAATTAATATTCAACATACTATTTAATCCCTAACCAATTAATCAATTAATTATCATACTTAACAAAAAATACATCATTAAATCATTATAACTCAACCATTTATTCAAATATCATAAATTCATATTTTTATTGGTCTCAATTACTAAAAGTAAATCTAACTCACCACGTAACACTTAAAGCTACCCGTGGATCATCTCCTTGCCTTTCCTGCTCTTTTCAGTAATTTCTTGAGATTGTTGATCACCAACACCTAATCATAAACTTTCATAAATCTTACTATTTCATAACTTAATCCAAACAATATAATTATTTAGTTATGAGTCTTATTGAAAATTTGCCTCAAATATGATGAAGTCTTGCTATTGTAATTGAATGACTGTATTATCTCTAATATTAGAGAAATTTTCTTTATAACTTTTTGCTAAGAAATTTGAATTGAAGAAAGAAGGAAACCAAACGGGATTTGGCAAGGAAAATAAACAAACTCTCGAAACCTTTAGAGACTTAAACATTTTTGTTCTCTTCACTGCTTAACTAGAGACAATAATTTTTTTATAAAAAAAAAGTTCTCTTTTTCCACCAAAGACCATATAAATTTTTTTTTTTTCACTACTTAACTATTCAAAGAAAATTTTTTTATCGCTGCTCGCCGCTTCACCGTTTCGTGAAGTTTGCAATTTTTTTTTTAAAATACAATTTACATATTTTCCATTATTTATTTATAACTTTGCCATCATTTAAAATTTACTGTTTTGCCATTCTATAATTACAATTTTGCCATTTATCCTTTAAAATCAATTTTTCATCTTTTGTTCAATCCAAAACTTTTATAAAAATTATAAAGAAATATAAAAATTTATATTTTCTTCAAATTTTTTGAAATTGTTTTTCTCAATTTCAATCAATAATTTTCTTCAAAATTCTTTCCTTTTAACTTCAAATTTCAAAAATTTTCAATACTTTCTTCTTCAAAAATTTCTAACTCTTTTCAACAAAATTTTCAATATTATCTTTCAAATATTACTTCAAATCAATACTAAATCTTTTATCAATGGATTATTTAATTCAATAAAACATATGTAAAATTACTTCTTTCCCTTATTTTATGAACACAGGTACTACACGTAGCTTCTGCAGTCTTCAACATATAATAAGTTCTAGAAGCATAGCTTTAAACTCGTTCATGTTGTAGTTCATAATATACTAAGATAATGAGTCTCAAAGGGATTGAAGAATTAAGTAACTACTTAACTTCGCATCCATACTAAAATGAGCCAGTCTGACTGCTCAATATAGTTGAACTCTCTGCACTAAATCAATGGGTTCTTACAGATTACAACAACCCCCTTCAAGAAACCTCTAGTTCTTGAAGAACCAAAGAAGAGAAGAAAGAAAGTGATAAGAACTATTACAAAGCCCTCTACCCATAATCTATACTACTCTCTCTTTACAACCAGCCCAACATTTGAGCTTCCCTTCAAGTACCTCAACAACCACTTCATCCCAAGCCAATGCTCCTTTCTGGGATTACTCATAAACCTGCTGAGAACACTTATTGCATGAGCAATATCAGGTCTAGTGCTTACCATGGTGAACATAACTGAACCAACCGCACTAGAGTAAGAGACCTTTTCCATTTCCTTCTTCTCTGCCTTTGATCTCGGACATTGATTACTGGAGAACTTGAAATGACCAGCAAGGGGAACCTTCACTGGTTTACTATCTTCCATAGAAAACTTAGATACATATTGTCTATGTAGGAAGTCTGAGAAATCTTCAATCTGTTTCTCTCATTTTTTCGGATTATGCTCATCCCAAGGATCTTCTGTGCATGGCAAAGATCCTTCATCTCAAACTCCTCACTGAGTTGAGACTTCAATTCTTCTATCCTCTCCATGCTGCTCCTAACCAGCAACATATCAACAACATAGATGAGGATGATCACCACTTCCTCCACCTTGTGCCCCTTATAGTACAAGCATGAATCATAGTAGCTCCTTATGAAACCCAAGCTAGTTATAAAGGAATCAAACCTATTATTCCATTACCGAGGTGATTGCTTCAGGCCATAGATAGATTTCTTAAGCTAGCACACCAACTCTTCTTACTTTCCTTCCTCATAGCCTTCGGGTTACCTCATGTAGATGGTCTCATTAAGCTCTCCATGTAAGAACATTGTCTTTACATCTATTTTCTCGATCTCCCAATCAAATTAGACCACCATAGCCAATACTATCCATATCGTCTTGTACTTCACAACCAGTGAGAATATTTTGGTGAAATCTATGCCTTCTCTTTATGCGAACCCTTTCGCCACTAGCCTACCTTTATACCAGATTTCATCCCCTAGAGGATTCCTTTCTTTGATCTTGTAGATCCACATACAATCCACAATTCTCTGTTTTTCTGGTATGGGCACTAATTCCCAATAGTTGTTCTTCCTCAAAGAATCTATTTCTTCCTCCATAGCTAGCTGCCACTTTGACAGCTCCTTACATTCCATCGCTTCCATGTAAGTTTCTGGTTCAACCATCCCTCATTCTAAACAAGGAGCTGCTACATTAGCATCCGCAAACCCATATCTCAAAGGTGGTCTGACCATCCTTCTTCCCCGGTCCCTTATGAGCTGGTAGTCATTCTGACTTGGTACATCAACCCCTTCTAGTTCAGCCTCCTCTTGAGTGCCCTGAGCTTGACCTTCATTAATGGGCTCTACTTGGTCCGAACCCTCTTGTCTTCCTTGCTCTACCTGAACTGAATTCTCCTTGATGCGATGCTCCACAAATTCTGGACTGCCTTGGTCACTAGCCCCAGCAGGGTTAGTTTTCTCCAAATAGGAAAATAGCAATTCAATAAAAATAACATCCCTATTTATTATGAGTTTCATTCCTTTTGGTTCTAAGGATCACAAATTATACCCATTAATCCCATCACCATACCCTAGAAACACACATTTTCTAGACCTTAGGTTAAGTTTATCATCCTTTTGATGTGCAAATGCAGCCCCAAAAGTTCTAAGGTTGTTCAACTCAGGGGGTTTCCCACTCCACATTTCCATGGGAGTCTTGAGCTCTAAAGCTCTAGAGGGTGATCTATTTACCAAGTATGCAGTAGTAGACACAGCTTCCCCCCAAAAATATTTTGGTAATCTGGATCCTATTAACATGCACCTAACCTTTTCCATAAGGGTCCTATTCATCCTTTCAGCAACTCCATTTTGCTGAGGTGTTTTACAACTATTCTTTGCCTTAGAATGCCATTTAACGCATAAAATTTATCAAAATCCTTATTACAAAATTTTAAGCCATTATCGGTTCATAAAGTCTTAACTACCCTACCCGTTTGAGTCTCCAGCAACTTTTTCCACACCACAAATATATTCAAAGCATCTGATTTATTTTTAAGCAAATAAACCTAAACCTTTCTTGAATAATCATCAATTAAAGACAAAAAGTAAAAGTTACCTCCCTGTGTTGGTGTTCTTGCTGGTCTGACTGAATGTAGTCAAGAATGCCTTTAGACTTGTGCACTCCGGTGTTGAAGCTGACCCGGTGTTGCTTTCCAAGAATGCAACACTCGTAGAAATCCAATTTCTCTACTTTGTCACCACTAAGTAGACTATCCTTGCTGAGAACTTGCAGGCTCTTTTCGCTCATATGTCCCAAGCGAGTGTGCCAAAGAGCTGCCTTATCCATCTCAGCCATCAAGCTTGCTGCTTGATCTTTGATTTTTGTCTCTCCGTTCATCTCATAGAGTCCATCTTTTATTGTTGCTTTGATCACTACCAAAGATCCCTTGGTTACCTTGATCTTTCTTCCTTCTGCTTTGTATGTATACCCTATGGAATCCAGCTGCCCCAATGAGATCAAATTCCTCTTCAAATCTGGAAGATACCTCACATTCCGCAGCAGCCTTGTGACTCCATCAAACATCCTCAACTGGATGTCTCCTATCCCCCTTACTTGACAAGAAGTTTTATTCCCCAAGAAAACATTTCCATCATTGATTTCCTGGAAATTCTTAAACCAATCCTTGTGAGGGCACATGTGATAAGTGCACTAAGAATCCAGAATCTATTTCTCACTGCCTTGCCTTCTGGTCACATTTGAGCACACAACAAGAACATCATTTTGCTATTCTCCTTTGGCAATCGAAGCCTCTCCATTGTTGGTATGGCTTCTTCCTCTCTCATCCCACATCTTCTTCTTGCAATATTTCTTGAAATGTCCTTCTTTATTGCAGTAGAAGCATCTTTTTCCTCCAAATCTTGGTTTGGAATGAGATCTCCCATGGCTCTGCCCTCTACCTCTTGATTTCTCCCGGTAGTTGCCATGATGCTACTGCCATTCTGAGTTGCTGGCCTTCCTCTAATGAACAGCCCTTCTCCACTCGATGCTTTCCTCATCTTGGCTTTGAAATCATGAGCCCTTATGGAACTGATCACAATCTCCTTGGTTAAAGTATCTCTTCCATATTCAATTGTATTAATCAAATTATCAAAACAATCAGGAAGAGAATTCAACAAAATAACAGCCAATTATTCATCCGGGAATGTTATGCTACAACTATTCAAATCTTGAACTAGCTTATTAAATATATCAAAATTATTTTGCAACTCTTTATTAGGATCCATTTTAAAAGCAAAGATTCTTTTAAGAAGATAAATCTTATTAGGGAGAGTTTTTGTAAGAAACAACTCATTTAGTTTCTTCCATATGACAACAGGATCTTTTGAGTCTCCGCACTCCCTTGTGACACTATCCAACATGTGTAGAAAAATGGTGTTGTATGCCATCTTGGAAAAGCATTATCTTCTCCAATAGCTAAGTCCACCTTCTGTTGCATAAGAACAGCCTTGATCTTTCACTTCCAAAGGGCAAAGTCTCATTTTCCATCAAACTTCTCAACACAGAAACTTGAAGCCATCTTGTAGAGAAAATCCCAGATTTAAGCAGCACCCACAATTTCTTTCCCAAACTTCTAAATCACAAGAACTGGATCAAAGATAGATCTCAATACTGTTCTTGAATCACCCTTAAGAATACGATTAGATCTTGATCCCAGCACCATTCTTGAATCACCCAAGAAGTTGGCCTTTGATTCTTGGAGTCTTGCTCCGCTACCTTCTGTTCTAGCTCCGATACCCGCTGTTCAAAGCTCCTCCGGCTTTGATACCACTGTTGGGGTATCTCTTCTAGCTCTGATACCACTATTGGGAAATCACCTTCTGGATGCCCAGGTGGTGATCTTCCAAACACCCAAGTCTAGAGTGACTTGTAATGAATCAAAAACAGAAACAGAAATCAAAGAAAAGAAAGAACACAATAATTGTTATCGAGGTTCGGCAATAGCCTACGTCCCCGTGAGTTCCTCTGAACTCTCTGCACTAAATCAATAAGTTCTTACAGATTACAGCAACCCCCTTCAAGAAACCTCTAGTTCTTGAAGAACCAAAGAAGAGAAGAAAGAAAGTGATAAGAACTATTACAAAGCCCTCTACCCACAATCTATACTACTCTCTTTTTACAACCAGCTTCTCTTTTCGAGATCTATTCTAGTGCCTCTCCTATGTTTTATGTCTTTGTACTCTCACACTTACACTTGAATTCTCTTGTATCATGATCACTTATGTTTTCAACTTGTGTTATTGTTTTGTTGAGATTGAAGCTAGGTGACCCTTTATATAGTGCACCACTTCTTGACTAATCTTGAAGGTCAATATCCACTCTTAGATCTTGAGGACCTTTCAATCATAGCCCTTCATCAATCCTTAGTGATCCTGTGCGTTTTGATCATGCATCCACAAAAATTTCAAAGAGGCTCAAAAGCTTGTTTCAGTGTGCTTGGCACCGCGGCCCAGAACAGGGCTGGCCGCGGCGTAAGGTAGGGCCGCACTTCTCAACTTTTTGGGCGTTGTGGCTTGGGGGAGGCTGAGCTACAGCGCACACCTCCTCCAGGCTTCCTCCATGCTGGGCGTCGTAGCCTGACCTGATGCTTCACTTTTTTGTCTTGCTGTGCGCTGAGGCGTAGAATTTGTGTGCTGAGGCGCCAAGGTCTAATGAAGAATCTTGTCAAATCATGTTTAAACCTTAGACAAACACCAACAAAGAACCTAGGCCATTTTTCTGAATTGAGAACGATTCTCAAATTCCTTAGCCAATCTAGAAGATTGGACTAATCAGTATATTCGCATCAAGTATGCACAATAATGGGTTAAGTAATTATGATCTACGTTATAACAACAAATAAAACTAGAGTCTATTAATATTATTAACTACCATAAAGATATGGTCTTTAATCTAAATTGGACCTCCTACTATTCTTTTCAATTCCTACAACCCTCAATATGGAAAGCGAAAAACCCTTTGGAAGGTTTTCTAGTGGGGATCAGGATCTTATCACTTGTACATTAAGCTTTGTGGTGACAAAACAAACTAATAATGCACTTGATAAGTAGATAACTTTTATCATTTGCATCTCATAAATTTCTCAATCATAATTTAGCCTATCAGATGTATATAACGTTGTGGTGACAGAACAAATCATATCCACTATAGTTAAGTTAAACCCACTATTCTTCACAAGTGTAAATTAATGATATAACCCGTGTGGTGACACAACAAAACTATATCATTTGTTACTTTGTTTACATCACATGTTGTAACAAACAATCTAATTTTCTTAGGTGTAAACCTTGTTGTGGCACAACAAATTTACTTACATAAAAAACTTTGCATATTGTCTATAATGGTGGAAGTCTACAAAAAATCATTCCTAATGATTTTCGTTTACAACTTAATATTAAAATATTTGTGCTTGAGGGATTTAGGCCTTTATGTTTAGATCTCATCATTTAACATCCATCAAATACATTAAGAAGCTTATAATCTAATTACATGTATAACATGCATACATCACATGCATATGTATTAACCTAAGTGGATGACTATGGACTTTCTAAGTGTGATTTAGTTGAGCCAATAAAGTAAATCACTTGGTCAAATCCTAGTTAATTATTACATGAATATATATCATACATTCATGGGTCTCCAATCTTCAAATAAGTCACCGTGCTTTCTTGCGCACTTCTTGATTTGCCTTAATAAAATCCCACATAACTCTAACTAACTTTACATACATCAAATTAATATAAAAAAAACCTTGATCAGAAGTCAAAGGGAATTATATTAGAGGAAAATAGAAATTTACATTGAGAGAAATAAGAGAATGTGAGGTATACAAACCCCACTTAAAATTGAATAACCAAAAATAACACTATGAATTTAACCAATTTATAAGGTCTTGGTACAATAGTTATCCACTCATATAATCAAATTGCATAAATAAATGATAACAATTATATTCTAGTTATGACTATTATTTCATAGATTGCATTCCTAATCCCATTAGGTTTTATAAACTTTTCTTCATCCTATTCCAAATAGGATTATGATTCCTTGATCATTAGATTACATTCCTAACCCCAATTGGTTTTAGAAAATTTTCTTAATCCTATTCCTATTAGGATTAAGATTCCTTATTCATTAGAATTTATAATTCTAATGTGATAAAGATTTTGAAGTTTCAATTCCTAAGCAAACTCCAATTTCTTTAAATTTTAATCCAATAATTAACAAATTTTATTAATTAAATAAAACATAATTTTTATAATTAAAAATCATATAGTTAGTTTAATTAAAACCCATATTTCAAATTTCAATAAAAAAACGAATTCCAAATCTCAAGAACAAGCAAAAAATTGCAATTTTGGAAAAAAAAACTATTTTTTTATTTGAACACTGTCCGGTTTTTTACTCATATATTAAAAAAATGCTTCCAATTTTAAGTTAAAATTAGTGGCATATGAAACTAAACTTCTGTATCTTTCCAACATCTCTAAAATTGCAACAATCCGATTTAAAATGAGTAAATTACATAAGTTTGAATTTAGACCAGAAAATTTGTTTTACTACAGGTTTTTTTTACACAATTTTCATCCCAAAACAATTGTTCTTTGATGTAAAATCATATTTTTATCATTAAATTTTTTTTCTATCAATCTCTATTAATTTAATATGTTTAAAAAATGATGCGTAATAATTTTTTCATCATCACATGCCGATAATCAATTCAAGAACACATTCTTGAATTTTTTTTATCAATATTTTCATAAACCCTAATCTAACTTTTAGATTATCAATTTTTAATCTAATGAATTTTAATATTATATATTTAAATTCATAACAAAAGAATTATACTCATTCTAATAATCCATAGAGTTGGCTCTAATACTACTATAAGTCTACGGGCATAAAATACAAAGTGAAAAATTAAAAATTTATACCCATAGACTTAAATTCCAAGATAAATCTATATGAATCTATTAGAATAATGATCCAAATAATATTCCCATGGAAGGTTAGAGATTTTGTTTTTACCTTTGATAGAGATTCTTGTTGATCTTTGAAACGGATTCACTAACCATTCAAGTGCTCGGTCTCTAAGTGTATCAACGTGAGCAATCATGAATAAGGATCTTCTTCTCTGGGATGTCAAACACTGCTTGAAGAAGAACAAAAGGGTTGGCCAAATTCTCTATTGAGTGCTAGCTCTAGATTTTTCAGTTTTATTTTTTTTTTGGTGTGAGAGAGAGATCAAAATCTTATTTTTAATCTCCATAATAATTATGTTATGTTATTTTTTGGTTTCTATTAAATGGAGCCTTTATATAGTGCCCTTACTCCAAAGAGCATTAGGTTTAAAATTATAATTAAACCCTTGATTTAGTTAATTCTTAAAAATCTCTGTCTTAGCCCACTATTTTTCCTTATTATTGTAATTTCCCAATTTTGTGTGATCCTTTAGGTTCGATATTGTGCTGGTAGTAGGTTGTAACAATGACGTAACAATTGGATCGCATCCAATTAATTTAAACTTCTTTTAATTTTAATTCAAATTAAAAATCCTTTTAATCCTTTCCTTTGATTAAGAATTAAAAATAATTAATTCTTAAGGGCTTTTACAAATCATGATTGACACCTAGCAGTATGTCTTGACTACCTAGACAATATGAATTAATGTAACCTTTCAGTTATCAGTTACCATACAATTCAATCCTTCCATCATGTCATGTCCCTGATTAAACCTAAGGCATGGCTTTACTGTCAAGCCTTAATTATTTAATCATGTATATCTAGATTTCAAGTTCATAACTTAAATGGTGAAATTAGAATCTATTTTCTAAATAGAAAGGAGATTATAATTTCCACCCCACCTTGTCCAAGAAATTTCCAAGCTATGACTTTGATCATATCACATAGAACATTCTCTATCTTTTACCGAGAGTGATAAATCTTTTATTGTACACTCACATACCTCCATGCATAAGTAGTCATACCCAATTACTATCTTTTTATGACCCATGATTAGAACCACATTTAGGTAGTATAAAACATGATGACCCATACACAAGATATCCATGGTGCCTCAAGTATAAGAATAACTTGTACAACTATAATGTAAGAATTCCTATTGACAATTAGTAAAATGTCCATTATGAATTTCTTAGTCGAGTTAGTTTGGTGTACTTCTTCACTAACAAGCACCTACATAACTTGTTTTAGTTTCTTATACACTAGTGACTATAAGATCAATCACCCTTAACTCCTTGAGGAGACATAGTATGTACTAATATATCCGGATTCACTAATGCCCTTCTTAATGATCCTATGATTATGTACATTTAAGAATAAAGCTTAATAAAATACATCTCACTAGAATGATCTCATCATTGTGCTTATTTAATGGGTTTTATCATGTAATGCACATTTAGTGATTCTTAATGGATTAACACTACGAATATGACAAAGGAGAACGTGTGATTAATAACAAGGAGATAATATAGATTTGGAGTACTCAATAAGGGGCTAATCTATTTGTAGAATAAAAGAAGCATGCGATTGATAACAAATTAAAGAGGGCACATAACTTAGAAGAAATGAAGTGAGCATAATAAAAGAATTAAGGTAAAGAAATCAACATTGAAACTATGATGGATTTCATCAACCAAAAAGTAAGCTTAATTATCTAATCCTTTTTCAAGGTGGTTTAAACACATAAAGTATATTTGCAATTTTATCTCACAACCAAAAGAAATTTAGCCAACCTTTTTGGCTAAGAAAAATTTTCACGTCTAGGGATAATCCTCAGAGTTTCTATGTGCTCTTATAGATTTGGTAACTTTGGAAGATTGGTTTGATTTTGAAATAGAAGACCAATTGCAAGTGTATGGTCGAATATAAGGAGCTCTCTCTTGTTATTCTTTTGTGTTTCTCTTTTCACTATTTTCTTTCTTTTCTTGTGTGATCTTTTTTCTTTTCTCTCTCTATATTTCTCTCTTTACTCGCTTCTTTACTTCACTCTTTGCTCTCTTATTTTTTTCATTCATTCATTTTTATGCTTCCTTATGTGTTCTCTCTTTTTGTTAACAAAGGGGTATTTATAAGAGAAAGGTGAGAGCCCATGTGAATAGAAAACAACAACAATAAAGAAAAGAAATGGGGTAGCCGACCATGTGAAGAGGAAGAGATAAGGGTGCCACTTTTGAGGTTAATGGATTAAAGCTAGAAGTGGTAGGTGTAAACAAAGCAAGAAAAAAGAGAGGAAGACTTCCTTCTTTAGGTGGACGATAATGGGGAAGAGAAAGGGGGAATTTTTTGCGGTGAAAATGTGAGAGCTAGAAGAGGTAGGTACCACCAAAAAAGAATGGGAGAGGAAGATTTCCTCCTTTAGGTGGCACACATGGGAAAGAGAAATGATTCTTTTTGAGGTGAAACTTAGAAGAGGTAAGGTGGGTTTAAAAAAGTAAAAAGGGGGATGAATGTTTTCTCTTTGGTGGCACATATATGGCCGACATAAAAGGAAAAAGGGAACAAATTTTGAGGTTGAAAAAGGTGTAAGCTTAAAGAGGAAAAGTGGGTTTAACAAAGAAAAAAGAAGATGAAGACTTCCTCTCTTTAAAGTGGTGCAATGTTTCAGGTGAAAAAGTGAAAGTTTGAAGTGTTATGGTGAGTTTAACAAAGCAAAAAGATATAGGAAGACTTTCCTATTTGATGGCATACACATGGTTGACTGTAGAGGAAAAGAAACGACAATTTTTCATGTGGAAAATGGGGTCTTTGACACATGTGAAAATGTGGGAGGTTGCAAAGGAAAATTCCAATTAACTAAGCAAAAAGGGAAGAAGAAAACCTCTTCTTTTGGCGCTCACATGGTTGGACAAGGAGAGAAGAAAAGGTGCAGTGTTTTGAGTGAGAAAATGTTGTTTTTTAAAGAGACAAAGTGCAATTGTTTAGGTATAGAAAGTGGACTTTAACCCATGGGAAAATGTGGGAGCTTGCAAAGTAAAAGTCTAATTAACCAAGCAAAAAGGGATGAAGAAAACCTCTTTTTTTGTCACTCACATGGCCGGCCAAGGAGAAAAGAAAAGGTGCTTTTTTTTTTTAAGTGAGAAAGTGTTTTTTTAGGAGAAAATGGTACATTTTTACGTATAGAAAGTGGACTTTGACACATGGGAAGAGGGTGAGATATCACAAAAGAAGTCCCCATTTAATAAGGCAAAAATGAAGTAGAAAATTTCTCATTTTTTGCACACAAATGGCCGGTCACATGGGGGAGAGAAAATGAAAAAAAAGGACTTTGACACATAGAAAAGAGTAGGAGCTTAAAAGGGAAGTGTTCATTAATAAGCCAAAGAGGAAGAAACAAATTTCTCCTTTTAATAGTCGCATGGCTAGCCACATGATGGGGACAAAAAGAAACAAAATTTTTTTTTTTATGTAAAAAGAAGGAGCTTGTCTTGAAAAGTGAAACCAATCAAAAGGTGCCATGTGGAAATTCATTTACAAAATTTAATGGTATTTTGGGCCAAAAATGTTTTGGGCTTAGAAAAATTAATAAGCTTTGGTGGTTTTTGGGTTGGACTAAAAATAGGTTGAAGGCTTTAAGCTCGGATTTGATGGAATCAAATATGGTCCAATTGATTGGAGCTTACGGTGTATTAAACAAAAATGGCTTGCAATTGGTTCTATTTCAAAATTAAATTCAAACCTTCGTATTTCAGACACATTGAAATGAAAGATTCATCACAGGAACCCACACGTGGCATGTTCAAAATTTTTGAATGAAATTGAGTGTTTACAAAAGGTTAAGGCATCGAAAGGTTTGCGATCAAGAAGTGAAAAAAATTATTCATATGTGGGGAATATCTTTATAAATTTAAGACAGAATATGTGAGTTTGTGGATCCTACCTCCTTGCATCAACTCTCAAGAAGTTCCTGTTGGTATTTGTCTAAGGTTTAAACATGTCTAAACATGGTTCAAAGATAGTTAAAGTCTAAATCAAGGTTGGAAGATTAAAATACAACATGTTAAAGGAGTGCACACATGTGAGTGCATCCATTTGGGTGTGTGTGCACACCCTTAAACAATAAAGCAAAGTAGTGTGCACTGTTGTGTGAAGGGCAGCATCAGTGTGCGCCTCACCACCCCTTCACCAATGCCTCACTGCCCAGCAAGGAAGCAGCTTAGAGAAGGGCAGCACTGCACCACCCCTCCACCAGCACCGCACCGCCCAGAATGTGGTACAAAGGAGCTTTGCCTAGCGCCTCACCGCCCCCTATTCAATGCCTAGGCGCTAGGCACACTAATGTACACATGGATAGCTTGTTTAAACCTCCTCTTAGGTGCAGGGATGCAAGTTTAAAATGCACAACACCACTTAGGATTGATGGAGGGCCATGATTAAGTGGTCATCAAGATCTAAGGGTGGAGATTGATTCTCAAGATTAGACAAGAAGTAGGTGCACTATATAAGGGGTTTCCTAGCTTTATTCTCAACATGATAACATTGTGACATACTTTGAGATCAATTGTAAAGAGTGACATACAAGAGAGAATTGTGTAAGAGTGCAAAGACACAAACACAAGAGGGACTCATTATAGTGAGGCTGGTTGTAAAGAGAGAGGAGTCTAGATTAGATAGAGAGCATTGTTAGTTCTTATCTTCTTCCTTTCTTCTCTTCTTGGTTTCTTCAAGAACTTGAGGTTTCTTGAAGAGGGTTACTGTAATTGTAAAGAGCCATTGATTTAGTGCAGAGAGTTTAGAGGAACTCACGGGGACGTAGGTTATTGCCGAACCTCAATAACAAATCGCTTATCTTCTTTTCTTTCTTGCTTTCGATTGTTGTATTTCTTTCTACAAGTCATTCTAGACTTGGGTGTTTGGAAGATCACCACCTGGGCATCTTGTCAAGGTGATTTTCAACAGTGGTATCAGAGCTTTGGACAATGGTATCAGAGCTAGCACAGTCGGGTATCGAAGCAAGAACAAGAAGGTGACGGAGCCAAGACTCCAAGAATCAAAGATCAACTTCTTAGGTGATTCAAGAATAGAGTAAAGATCAAGATCAGATCGTGTTCTTGAGGGTGATTCAAGAACGGTGTTAAGATCCACCTTTGACTGTGTTCTTGAGGTTGAAGAAAGCATTTGTGGGTATTGCATAAATCTAGGATCTTGTCCGCAAAGATGGCTTCAAATTTTATGGTTGAGAAGTTTTATGGAAAGGGAGATTTTTCCCTGTGGAAGCGGAAGATCAAGGCGGTTTTAATGCAACAGAAAGTGGACTTGGCTATTGGAGAAGATGATGCTTTTCTAGCAAGTATCACAGAGGACCGACAGATTGAGATGAAGAAGATGGCTTGCAACACCATTTTCTTGCACATGTCGAATAACGTCACAAGGGAGTGCGGAGACTTTGAAGATCCTGCCGTCATATGGAAGAAACTAGATGAGTTGTTTCTTACCAAAACTCTCCCTAACAGGATTTATCTTCTTAAAAAAATATTTGCTTTTAAAATAGATCCTAGTAAAGAGTTGCAAGATAATCTTGATATCTTTAATAAGCTAGTTCAAGATTTTAATAGCTGTAGCATTACATTTCTGGATGAACAATTGGCTGTTATCTTGTTAAATTCTTTTCCTGATTACTTTGATAATTTGATTAATGCTATTGAGTATGGAAGAGATACTTTAACTAAGGAGTTTGTGATCAATGCTATAAGGGCACATGATTTCAAAGCCAAGATGAAGGAGACATCAAGTGGAGATGGGCTGTTCGTAAGAGGAAGGCCGATAGCTCAGAATGGCAGAAGCAACCATGGCAACTACCGAAAAAAATCAAGAGGTAGACAGCAAAGCCATGGAAGAGCACATTCTAAATCAAGATTTGGAAAGAGGTGCTTCTACTGCAACAAGGAGGGCCATTTCAGAAAAGATTGCAAGAAGAAGATGTGGGATGGGAGAAGAAGCCACACCAACAATGAAGAGGTTTTGGTTGCCAAGGGAGAACAACAAGATGATGTTCTTGTTGTGTGCTCAAATGTGAGCAGGAGGTGAAAAGTGGATTCTGGATTCTGGGTTCACTTATCACATGTGCCCTCACAAGGAATGATTCAAGAATTTCAAGGAGATAAATGATAGAAGGGTCTTCTTGGGGAATGACAATTCTTGCCAAGTAAGGGGGATTGGAGACATCCAATTAAGGATGCTTGATGGAGTCACAAGGCTGCTGTGAAATGTGAGGTATCTTCCAGATTTGAAGATAAATTTGATCTCATTGGGGCAGTTGGATTCCATGGGGTATACATGCAAAATAGAAGGAGGAAAGATCAAGGTGGCCAAGGGATCTTTGGTAGTGATTAAGGCAGCAAGAAACGATGGACTCTATGAGATGATTGGAGAGACATAAATCAATGATCAAGCAGTAAGCTTGATGGCTGAGATGGATAAGGTAACCCTTTGGCACACTCTCTTGGGACATATGAGCGAAAATGGCCTGGAAGTTCTTAGCAAGGATGGTCTACTTGGAGGAGACAAAGTAGAGAAACTGGATTTCTGTGAGAGTTGCATTCTTGGGAAGCAACACCAGGTCAGCTTCAACACCGGAGTGCACAAGTCTAAAAGGATTCTTGACTACATTCATTTAGACCTTTGGGGACCAGCAAGAACACCAACACAGGGAGGTAACTTTTACTTTCTGTCTTTAATTGATGATTATTCAAGAAGAGTGTGGGTTTATTTACTTAGAAATAAATCAGATGCCTCGGATAAATTTTTTGTGTGGAAGAAGTTGCTGGAAACTCAAACGGGTAGGGTAGTTAAGGCTTTATGAACCGATAATGGCTTAGAATTTTGTAATAAGGATTTTGATAAATTCTGTAAATTAAATGACATTCTAAGACATAGAACGGTTGTAAAAACATCTCAGCAAAATGGAGTTGTTGAGAGGATGAATAGAACCCTTATGGAAAAGGTCAGGTGCACGTTAATAGGATCTGGTTTACCAAAATATTTTTGGGGAGAAGCTGTGGCTACAGTTGTATACTTGATAAATAGATCACCCTCTAGAGCTTTAGAGCTCAAGACTCCCATGGAGATGTGGAGTGAAAAACCCCCTGAATTAGGCAACCTTAGGACTTTTGGGTGTGCTGCATATGCACATCAAAAGGAGGATAAACTTAGCCCAAGATCTAGAAAATGTGTATTTCTAGGATATGGTGATGGGGTTAAGGGTTATAGGTTGTGGTCCTTAGAAAAGAAAGGCATGAAACTCATTATAAGTAGGGATGTTATTTTTAATGAATTGTTATTTCCCTACTTGGAGAAAATTAACCCTACAGGGGCTAGTGAGCAAACCAGTCTGGAAGTTGTGGAGCATCGTATCAAGGAGAGTTCAGTTCTGGTAGAACAAGGAAGGCAAGAGGGTTCAGACCAGGTAGAGCCTTTGAATGAAGGCCATGCTCAAGAAACTCAAGAAGAGGCTGAACAATAAGAGGTTGATGCAGCAAGTAATAATAACTACCAGCTCACAAGAGACCGGGAAAAGAGGGCGGTTAGACCACCTTTGAGATATGGGTTTGCGGATGCTAATGTAGCAGCTCCTTAGACAGAATGAGAAGTTGAACCAGAAACTTACACGAATGCCATGGAGTGTAAGGTTTCACCAAGATGGAAGCTAGCTATAGAGGAAGAAATTGATTCTTTGAGGAAGAACAACTTCTGGGAATTGGTGCACATTCCGGGAAATCAAAGAGTTGTGGATTATAAGTGGACTTACATGGTCAAAGAAGGGTACCCTCCAGGAGATGAAGTCCAGAACAAGGCTAGGCTGGTGGCTAATGGGTTCACAAGAAGAAAAGACATAGTTTTATAGAAACTTTCTCACCTGGACACAAGGTGGAGAAAATGGTGAGTATCCTTAACTATATCGTTGATGTGCTGTTAGTTCGGAACAACAGGAAGAGGATGGAAAGGTTTACATCTCAACTTAGTGAGGAGTTTGAGAGGAAAGATCTCAGCCATACACAAAAGATCCTTGGGATGTGTAGAATCCAAGAAAAGGAACTGTTTAAGAGTTTTTTGGGCAATGGATGTTCTTAGAAGGTTTATGAGCAATCCCGGAAAGAATCGTTGGCTTGGGATGAAGTGGTTGCTGAGGTACTTAAAGGGAAGCTTAGAAGTAGGGCTGGTTTATGAGAAGAGGGGTAAGTCCATCTGCCTTGAGGGTTTTGCGGATTCGAACTATGGAGCAGACCGGGATAAAAGGAGATCGATTACCTCCTATTTCTTCAACTTAAATGAATGTTGTGTAAGTTGGAAGGCTCAGTTGCAGCCAGTGGTAGCACTCTCAACAACCAAGGCTGAGTACATAGCGGCTACGGAGGCCATTAAGGAGGCTATGTGGTGCAAAGGGTTACTAGAAGAGTTGAAGGTACTGGAAGAGCAGGTTGTGGTGTTTTCGGATAGTCAAAGTGCATTGCACTTGTGTAAGAATATGGTGTTCCATGAGAGGACAAAGCACATGGATGTTCGGTATCATTTCATTCGGGAAAATGTTATGAAAAGATGCATCCATGTGGACAAGGTAGCCACAGAAGAAAATACTACGGATTTAGGTACTAAAATCCTACCTCTAAGTAAGTTCAATCATTTCCTTGCACTACTTAGGATTGGAGTTGGTTAATTGATGACCCAAGATAAGTTTGGATCCTGAAGCTCTCTGCACAATGGTTCGGGTTTAAACACTTAGACAAAGGTAGAGATTATTGGTATTTATCTAAGGTTTAAACATGGTTCAAAGATGGTTAAAGTCTAACCAAGGTTGAAAAATTAAAATACAGCATGTTAAAGGAGTGCACACATGTTTGTGCATCCATTTGGGTGTGTGTGCACACCCCTAAACAACAAAGCAAAATAGTGCGCACTGCTATGTGAAGGGTAGCATCAGTGTGCGCCTCACTACCCCTTCACCAGTGCCTCACCGCCCAGTAAGGAAGCAGCTTGGAGAAGGGCAGTGTTGCACTGCCCCTTCACCAGCGCCGCACCGCCCAGAATGTGGTGCAAAGGAGCTTTGCCTAGCACCTCACCGCCCCCTGTTCAGGTCCTATGCGCTAGGCACACTAATGCACACAAGGACAGCTTGTTTAAACCTCCTCTTAGGTGCATGGATGCAAGGTTAAAATGCACAGAACCACTTAGGATTGATGGAGGGCCATGGTTAAGTGGTCATCAAGATTTAAGGGTGGAGATTGACTCTTAAGATTGGACAAGAAGTAGGTGCGCTATATAAGGGGTTACCTAGCTTCATTCTCAACATGATAACATTGTGACATACTTTGAGATCAATTATAAAGAGTGACATACAAGAGAGAATTGTGTAAGAGTGCAAAGACACAAACACAAGCGGGACTCATTGTAGTGAGGCTGGTTGTAAAGAGAGAGGAGTTTAGATTAGATAGAGAGCCTTCTTCCTTTCTTTTCTTCTTGGTTTCTTCAAGACCTTGAGGTTTCTTGAAGAGGGTTACTGTAATTGTAAAAAACCATTGATTTAGTGCATAGAGTTAAGAGGAACTCACGGGGACGTAGGCTATTATCGAACCTCGATAATAAATCGCTTGTCTTCTTTTCTTTCTTGCTTTCGATTGTTGTATTTCTTTCTATAAGTCATTCTAGACTTGGGAGTTTGGTGATCTCCCTAAGTGGTGTTATACATTTTAACCTTGCATCCATGCACCTAAGAGGAGGTTTAAACAAACTGTCCATGTGTGCATCAATTTGCCTAGCGCCTAGGCGTTGAACAGGGACGGTGAGGCGCTAGGCAAAGCTCCTTTGCACCACATTCTAGGTGGTGCGGTGCTAGTGGAGGGGCGGTGTGGCACTGCCCTTCTTCAAACTGCATCCTTGCTAGGCGGTGAGGCACTGGTGAAGGGGTGGTGAGGCGCACACTGATGCTGTCCTTCACACAGTAGTGCACACTACTTTGCTCTGTTGTTTAGGGGTGTGTACACACACACCCAAATGGATGCACACACATGTGTGAACTCCTTTAACATGCTGTATTTTAATCTTTCAACCTTGGTTTAGACTTTAACCATGTTTGAACCATGTTTAGACATGTTTTAACCTTAGACAAATACCAACAGTTCCAATCTATTCTCACATGTTTTAGATAAAAGATGACATTCACTCCAAAAGAAAAGAATTATTGTTGCTCAATTCTTTTCGTGCCTTTGAGGCACCTATTTGAGTTGGTAGGTACTTGTCTCCATTTTTGGAAGAATTTTCAATAAAAATTGTTAAGTTGAAGACTCTAGTATGGTGTAAAAATGAGCAAGAGACATGCAAATATATAGGGAAAAAGTTAAGGACCAAAACTAAAAGGAATAGGAAAATTTCATGTCAAGTCGATGATGATCTACCTGATGGCCCGCAGGGTTGGTTGACCTTAGCATAGATTCGATCGATCATATCGATGGACCAAGCAAACGAGTTTCGACTGTTTTGCTTATTTTCATTTTTTTTTTCCGTATTTCTTCCATTTTTTGGTCAATTGTGAGCCTATTTTGGTCATGCAAAATAATTCCATGTATATATAACTTCCCACCAATTAGTAAAATAAATTTTTGGAAAATTTTCATGATTTATTTGTCAAAATTAAACATAAAGATTTCCTAAAACAAACATCTTTCATTCATATCTCACATATCTTACATTATTTCCATATCACATGATCCATTCATACCCATTACAATACACATGAAATTATCTTATAAAGCCATGAAACAAAGAGATAAATTAAGGTCAACACCTTGATTTCTTTCCAAACTTTCCTAGGTTTGCATTTGTCGGTTGTTTTCTTTTGTTTCTTGCAGTTTGAATAGCAAGGCTCTTAAGATCTTCATGAGATCTGGATAGAGAATGAAGTGTTTGGCAGCTCACTCGGTTGCATGGTCTTTTCAGATTTCCTTTCGGGCGATCTTGTTTATTCTTCAGTTGAATCTATAAAATCAAGTCACTTTGCTAATTAGTAAACAAGGAAAATTATTCAAAAGACAAATAGAGGAAGGATTCTTATAATTTCCAGGTCTTTATCTCGAATGCAAGCCTTTAGCTTACCAGTAACCTTGAAAGCTTCATGAGCCGGTGCTTTCTTTTCCCAAACTAATGCCAACAATAGCCTCTTAGCATAAGAACTGGTGACCTAGAGAAGGAGATTTGATTGAAGACGATCAATTCCAAGCAAAGCAAAAAAGACAAAAAGTTGATGAGGATTATCGTTCGAACGTGAGTAGGAATAAGAGTAATATTATCCGCCTAAGCAAGATAATTGTTAAATTTCTGATGCACTTTGCCAACATCCGAAAATGTTTGGAATCTAGGTGGAAGAGGTACATTAGAAGCACGTTCTGATTCACCAGCAAATTAAGATGCGCCAACTCCTCCTTGAGTTGTTCCATAATTTCCCATAGACAAAGCTTGAGAATGGGCTTATGAGACCAAGAATGAGTTTCCAAGTAGTACTAAAAGAATTCAACCAATAGTAGAGAAGGTGGTATCATTACCTGAGAATGACAATGAGGATAACCTGAGCCAACATACACATCCTCATGATAGTATTCATCCACCTCTTCTTCTTCAGCCACATCAAAATAGTCTTCAATATGTTATCCCACATAATATTCTTCCATTTGAGCTATTTTGAATTTATCCTCAAACATTGATAAAGGAGGATGATAGGGGAGAACTCGATAATCTTGAATATTTGTTTGTAAAGGGACTCTCTCTCCTAAATACGAAGCTTGTCACACTTTGCCATATAAAAAGATATGCCTGAGGGTGAAACTATGAAGAGTACTCAAGAAGTGGGACTAAGCTGAGAGACCAACCCAAAGGTTCCAATCAATTTACATGAGCTAGTTTTTCAATCAACATAGTTTGAATGTTTTATAGAAATTTAACAAGGAGATGTATTTTGATACTTACATTGCCGTAATAAAGAGTCCAAGTGGTGTCAGTATTTGCCTTAGGCATCAGGATGACGAGGACAAGGAAATATAGTTTCTGAACCTAGAGAAGGAGTTTCTATACCAAGGTTAGAACCAAAATACCTATGATATGTTCACTAAGAATAGAGTAAGGAATAACTAAATGGAAGAATTGACAACGAAAGGAGATAGGCATACCTCCTAAGCCCTCCAGTATCTGCTTATACTACTCTACTTACCCATTTTACTCTGACAATCACCATCTATATATTTATACAAATTGGCTAAAGTAGTAATAACTAAATTGAACTTTATGATATCATCAAGATTCTCTAAAGAAGGCAAGAAGTAAAGATTGGTATCCTTATCATAAGTTATTGAGAACAAAAAGCTCCCAAACAAATACAAAAGGGACAACCAAGTTATCTGCTCCGAATTAACTCTCACTTTAGGTGCTGATCTTGCAAAGGAATAACATTTGAGCTCAACTAGTTGAGAGCAACACTACCATTAGTTGAAGCAATTTGAACTCCCAGTAGCTCGAGAACTATGGTTTTTTTCTTGTGGTATCTAAAGCAAGAGAATCGTATGTTACTTCTAGACCAGTGATGGCGAAAAAATCTCTAGGTGTCATCGTGGCCTCAAAATCTGGAAAGACGAAGTTATGAGTGGTGTCAGACCATTTTCAACAAGCGTATAAGATATTGGATTATTGGGAGCTATAGTAGTAAGTGAATCCAAAAAAGGCTTGAAGCCAACATTCTTTATATGTTTCTTGGAGATTTGATCCAATCTTTTATACCAATGTAGTACATGCTTCAACATGCTATAGTACTTGATTAGAGGAGGTTCCTGAAAAATTATTTTTCATGAGAAGATTATGATAATGACACGTGCTACCAATAGAAAATTAGAGAGGAAAAATTACCACTCAAGATACTGAAAAATTGGAATAAT
The DNA here is from genome assembly GCA_023935145.1 of Bretschneidera sinensis. Classification (NCBI taxonomy): domain Eukaryota; kingdom Viridiplantae; phylum Streptophyta; class Magnoliopsida; order Brassicales; family Akaniaceae; genus Bretschneidera; species Bretschneidera sinensis. The sequence continues at coordinate 46,803,580 of CM043701.1, forward strand.
GGGTTTCCATATCAATTTCAAAGGAATTTGTTTCCCTTTTGGAATCCTTGGTCTATAGTGTGTAATATTGTAATCTGCCAAATTTCACAAGACTACCAAGATGAAGAAATATGGTTATTTTCCCTAAAAAAAAGAGTCTAAAAGATATGTGGAAAAATGAAAAAAAAAACTTTTTATTTATGGGAAAATCTAGTCAAACTAGCGGTTCAGAGTAAAAAAATTTCAAATTTTGAAAAAACTAGTCATTGGAGGTCGGTCAGCTATGCCTCCTACTTTATGTGGTTTTCACGCGTTTTTGTTTTGGTTTGTGTGCTAATTTCAATTCAGATCAAAACAAGACTTGAAATTTAAGAATTCAATATTTTTTCAAGCATTATTAGAGTCAATGACTCGTTTAGAGATCCAGTTATCAAGTAAGACAGCAACACAATTAGTATAATCTTTCCAAAACTTGCATAAGTTTTAGGTAAAGAATCAACATACTATTTTTTTCCCAACATAGGCAATAAAATTGGGCCAATTTTCAAATAAAATTTAATCCTCAGTGAAGTCCAAAAAATGCCAAATATTGTCTCCTCATTGGAGTCAGGTGTTTTCCAAAAGTCTTTTAATTGGGTGCCTTTCAAAAATCCTTTAAACATATGTTTTTCCAAAGTTATTTAAACAATTGTTTTCAAAAACAATCTTTTACACAAGTGGTTTCCAAAAATCCTTTAAACAAGTTTTTATTCAAAAATCCTTTAAACAGGTGTTTTCCAAAAAAAAATCTTTTAAACAAGTGTTTTAAAAAAATATATATTTTAAACAAGTGTTTTCCAAAAAAAATCTTTTAAATTGGTTTTTTTTTATATCAAAAATCATTTAAACAAGCATTGTTAAAAAAATTCATTTTAACAGGTGTTTTCCAAAAGTCCTTGAAACATACATTTTTAAAAAGTCCTTTAAAAGGCATTTTCCAAAAGTCCTTTAAATAGATGTTTTTCAAAAGTCCTTTAAACAGGTGTTTTTCAAAAAAGTCCTTTAAATAAGCATTTTCCAAAAGTCTGTTAGATAGATGTTTTAAACAAAAAATCCATTTAGACAAGCATTAACCTTAAAGTTCTTTAGAAATACATTTTCTATCAAGTCCTTTAGACAGACGTCAACCGTTAAGACTTTTAGATAGATGTTCATCGTTAAAGTCTTCAATCAAGCAGCAAAGTAATGAAAATCAACTTTTTTACTATTAGGTATACATCACTATCATGGGTGTTCTCATGATGCATTTTTCCCATGACATGCTTTCTTACATTGTATACACAATCTGTCTATCATTCCAATATTAGGAAAAAAGTTATGGTCCTTATAGGCATCATGCTCTACACCGCCCTTAAGTGGAGCTTTTTAGGTCGGGGTGCACTTCCCACATTAGCATTATGCCATCTAAGCGTGAAGCACGGATGATGGGTAAGGATCTGTCATTTGACATTGAATGGGGCCAAATCTCTTATCATTGGTCTATGCATGAGATTCTGGGTTGTAGATTTAGGTGTAAAAGGAAGAGAAATTAAAACTCTCCATCATGCCTAGACTGAAGTCTAGCTGTTTGTGTGTTTTAGAGAAAATGTACAATTTTTATCCTAAGTTATATTACCATACACTAGCATTCAATAACAAGCAACTACAATTAACATCACCCAAAGCTGTTATGGAAATCATCTCATATGAAAATGGAGCATATATGCCTAGATTACTAACTTAACATGATTGATTAGACAACATTGTCCTCCCAAGAACAATGGGCTTACTCAATTCATATGTTTAGAAAATAAAAAAAACATAAGTAAAAGAACATATAAATTCATGGAAAAGCATAATAATAAGAAAAAATGAATTGTAATCATCATAAACGAGCCAAAGATATTCTGGATACACAGAAGTAGAAGAACTGAACCAATAAAGCATACATTTATCATAGAAATAAAAATTGAAGAAAATTTGTTGTCAATGCAAGGATATTACTGATTGGTGCCACGGGGCTAGCGATTGGTATATGGGAGCACACGATCAGTCTCCACGAGAGAACCATCGAAAATTCATACCAGAAGTTGTGAATTAGTGAAAATCATTTTAAAAATGAAATAAGAAAAATAGACTTGTTGTTAATATGAATATATAATTCAAAAATCTATACTAAGAAGCATATATGAACATTTTCATGGGAGTTTAAACATGAAATGAAACAATTTCGTGTTTTCAAAGTGTGCTAGAAAAAATTTAAACAAACTTAATCCAAACCTTTTATGAGGGATTTTCTCATGTGTTGTGGATTGCCTTCAAAGATCTGCTACGCTCTTGAGGAATTCGAATGAACTTAGCTTTATTTGTCTTCTTTGAAGTGAACAACCAATTAGAATGAGAAGGAAACTTGGCTAGTGAGTTTATGTAGCTAAGAGTGTTTGTGGTGCCCAACCTATTACAAAATTACTACCCAAATTACTCTTAAAGTTTGGAACAAATTCTTTCTAGTCTTTGTAAGTTTTTGTAAGAGGTGCAGTTTGAAGTGTAGAGAAATAGGGTATTTATAGGTGTTTGGGGGAGACAATAGGTTCACGGAGGAACAAAGTGTTAATGTCGGTTAATAACAGAGTGTTAATACCGGTTAATGGCTTGTTGGTTGAGGTTAAGGGGTCAGACTCATAACAGATTTTACCCCATTGAAGTCTATATCGCGAGGATTAAGTTAAGCAATGAAGAACTACAAACTATAACACAAGTGTCGATCGGGAGCATATTGCTATAGACATTGGCAGATTTAAAAATTTTTTCTAGTGGGAGCGACATATATACACATTCATATTATATAAGTAAACTATAAATATACATATTTGAAAAAAAATAATATAAACATAATAACTTTTTTTTTCACAAATCAAAGAATACTTACTTTTTTCATACAACTCAAGATCACTAACTTTTTTCTTTCATTACAAAAACTAACAAAAAGAAAACACTAGTACTAGTTCCATTTACAGTTGTTCCCTACATGTTTCATATTTTGGAATCGATGTACAATTTTCTTGTTTTCAATCTATAAAAAATCTCTTTCTTGTGGTGACCCTCTTTTGCTAGCTTTAATTAGCTAACATTTATCCAAATTTCAATGATGCTAGAATGCCAAAATAATGATTTCCTGAAGCATTTCAATAATGTAAGAATTGAGTAGTTAGTTACACCATTTATCAAGAACCAAATGGAAAAAAACTATAATAGACATGATTAATCAAACACTTATAAAATACAATAAAAACAACTGAACAAATTCAGCTTTTCAGTATAGAACAATAATTATAAGTGCACAAACTATTGTTTTTGGATGATGAAATTTTCTAATCCTTAACCTCATATTAAGATACTGAATGCTTATATGTGCACAGAGCAAAATTCAATCTAAACTAATTTCTTGACCCAATTATGGCAAACGACAAACCTCATGGAAACAGATGTCATGTTTCTTAAAGTGGGAATTCCTCTGATTTCCAAAGTGCTTTTACACTAGAAAATTAAAAAAGAAAACAATTTCACTTTAGTGAAGCAAATAGGATTAAAGAGATGGCCATTATCTGTTATGGTCTGATGGGAAAATCATGAGCTCACTTCATTGAGAGATAGTTTTAGAATTATATTTTGTTTTTCTTGGCTTAAATATTCATTATATTTTTCATCTTTAACCTATAATAATTGTTAATGAACAAACAAAATGGCTGAAAGTGATAAATTTTTATTTGTTAACAATTTTCATCAATGAACAAACATGCATGGACATAAGGTTTAATTACTAGATAGATCTGGGTAACAAAACACAAGAAAGAATAAAACAAAAAAAGGGAGAAGAAAGGAAAAGAAATGCCACTGAATGAGGAGAGGACCATCGCCTCACTGATTGAGGCACCGAGCTTGTCGTAAACGGCGAATCATGAACTGAAAGGGACACGAATTAAAATTGAAAGGGTGGCCAATGTTTAACTGTGGGATGTTAGGGTTTATTATGGGGGAAATTACAATTTATAAGTCGGAGAAGTTGACCCCACTGCCCTTGTAGTAAATCTGTCCATGGCTATCCCAAGAGAACATTGCTAACCATCTAGAACAAACTGGTACCAATTGGTACCCGTGTTCTAGACAAGCTTTTGTTTTGGGCTTTGGCCTAAAATGGGTTTAAATGGTGTTTTTTAGTCCCAAAATGGATAAAAATGGGTTTGAAGTATTTTAGGATTATCTTTTGGGTTTTGTTAGGTTAATTTGTATCATCTAAAACATAGATTTATGTTTGCAATTGATTTTCTTCCAAAATTAATCCTTGTCTCATATGTTCATCAAATCCGAGCACTTTGAGACCAAGTTCTTATCATCAGGCCCCATATATGACCTATTCCAATATTTGGAATAAAATTAAGTGTTTATAATTTACTCCTTTTGATATAGGCTCCTTTGAGAGTGCCAATTAAAGGCTATGAGTGATCGTAGTCTCATTTCAAATGTTGGAATGGCAAAGATTCAATGTATGCAAAAAATTAGATATGTTGTTGGGCAAAGTTTTTTTTCGAGGGAACACCTATGGTAGTGATATGTACCTGAGGTGACGTAGTTGGCGTCAATTCACTTAGGTAATACTTCATGAGTTGAAATGTGTCTGCTTTGAGGGCTTGATGGTTTTGAAAACTCCACTAGGTATTTGACATTTGGTTGAAGGTCTTCTTGGTTGAATTTGGAAGTTACTTATTTAAAGTTATTTTAATTTGAGATGAGAGTTCCCTATCTAAAAGTCTCTCGAAAAGATATTAGAATCGCACGTTTAAAGGTTTCTTAGATTGGATTGAAAGTTTCCTGTTTAAAGGTCTTTCGGATTCAAATAAGAGTCGCTTGTTTAAAGCTCTCTCAGATTAAAGTGAGAATTTCTTGCTTAAAGCTCTCTCAGATCAAGTGAGAATAACATGGTTAAAGGTTTATCAGATTTGAAATTGAGAATTGCTTATTTAAATGTTTCAAGGATCAAAATGAGAATTTCCTATTTAAAGGTTTCTCAGATTAAAGTGAGAATTTCTTGTTTAAAGGTTTTTCAATCAAAGTGAAAATTGTCTATTTAAATGTTTCTCGAATTGGAAAGTGAGAATTACTTGTTTAAAGGTTTCTTGGATCAAATAGAGAATTACCTGTTAAAAGTTTTTGGGTTGAAGTGAGACTTGCATATTTAAAAATTTCTCAAATTTGAAAGTGAGAATTGTTTGTTTAAAGATTTCTCGGGTTGGAAAATAAGAATTGCTTGTTTAAAGGTTTCTTAGATTGATTTGGTGTGAGAGTTGCCTTTTTAAATGTCTCTTGATTTGGACTTCATTGAGGGATTATATCTTGCTTTGAAAGATAAAAATGAGGGCTTAAGAAAATGAGGGCTTATATCTTTTCTCAAAGATGAAAAGTAAGGATAAAAAATGAGATGGATCATCCCATGAATGGGCACGAAAACTTATTTTTTCTTTGTTTTATTATGCCCATGTTGCATGTATGCACTTAATATGATGAGGAATGTGGACTTTGTAGATTTTTGTGGATGAATATGTACAGTCAATGGCATGCAAGTGGGGTAGTGTATATGAAATGCAAGTGAGGATGATGCATGCAAAGTTTCAAAGGTAAATTGTTTATTTGCATGCACTGAATTGTGGGGTTCTCCTTATATGATGAAAAAAAAATTAATAATATTGTGCATGGAAATTTCTAAAAGAATTTGTTTTTTTACTAATGAAATTGGTTGAAGAGAGTGAAATTTTGGTCGAACACAGTTGAAGTTCATAAATGGCCTTCTAAAGCATATTGAAATGTGCCCCTAAGCATCTTGAGATGTGCCCCCAAGCACCATATTTCAGTGGATTACTCCTGAATATAACCATAGCTTATCTTCTTTCCCCACTCTCCTTGAGTCACCACTTTTGACGAACAAAGGTTCTTCTAGAAAGTCTCTATTTCTGGGTGAATGCAAATGTTGACTTTATATGTGTAAGGAAGAACCAAACGCAAGAGTTGTAATGAAAAAAGCAGTAAAATCATAAAGAAAAGAAATCTTTACTTGAAACATTCTTTTTTCATTTAGAATGAGAAAGCCCTTTTAAGAATTTCATGCTCTCACATACATTTCATTCTCTTTTTTTTCCAAAACATTCATTTCTCGTGATTATAGAAAAGTAATACATAACTTTGTAAAGAGATAAAAATGCCAAAAATTGTAAGGAAATGTAGTTGCACAAATGTTGTTGCCTATGTATCCCAAAATTAGATCAAACTACTCATAGTTTGGAGAGGTCAAATGGAAGAAAAATGACTAAATCGCCCTTTACAGGTTTTTGATTTGGTTTATGATTAACCTTTTCTTTTGCCTAAGCCGCTCTTTCGGGTTTTCAACATAGCGAGTAAAACCAATCTTTTTCTCACATTAAAGAAACATTATGTTATTTTGGATGGGGATCGTCTCGAGGTACTCCTTACAAGTGGTGTAAGGGTAGTCTTGGGAAGGGTTTTAAGATTTTGGGCACTCTCGCAAGTGGTACAAAAGTGTGAGATGGTTTTACAAATGGGTAAAATGGTGATTACATCTTTGGGTACCTTTTGTGAGTGTGAAAGGATGCAGTGAGTGGTAATGTAATCAATTTTGTGGCATCTCTTGCAAGTGGTACAAGGGTGATTTGTAATTAGTTGAATTAAAGTGCTTCCTTGCAAGTGGAAATAGGGCGACTGATGTTTTGCTTTAGAGCGAGTCTGTGAATTTTATCTTTACCTAAAAATATGATCTGTGAGGTTAAGAAATTTTCATTGATCTAAGAAATATGTCAAGGGTTGTAATATGGGCAAAGGGTTACTAGGTTAGCCAAGGAATGAATGATCAAAAGGTTCAAAAAGTGTTTGATGGTTCCTGGAAACCAAGGACTATTCTTTATCATTTTGCTCAGGTTCCGTCAGTTTTAAATGTTCGCTTTTTGTTTTGGAGTTTTTCACTTTTCGAGCTTTTCCTCTCTTTCTCCTCAAAATCTTTCCAAAAAAAAAAAAAAATTTCTCTTTCAAAAATCATCATACATCGTTGATCAAAAGAGCTGTCCTCGGTAAAGAGGCTTATGAAAGAAATTCATCAAGGCCCAAAGTGGTTTTGACAATGGAAAATTTGATGTGATAAGATAGTAGAAATGATGGCCTCTTTTCATTTCAAGTCAAATTGCTTAGACTTTACAAACTGAAAGCACATTTGTTGGGTTCAAGAATTCTTCAAGTTGTCCTCAAAAATCAATGAACAAACGAATTGGGGTTCTTTAATGTTGGAATAAAACTGATGATTTTTGTTTCTTTTTCTCTCTTTTTTTTTTTTATGTACAAAAGGACCATGGTTCACTTTCTTCTATTGGAGCCTATGAAATAGCCATCATAGGTAAGTCTTCTAAATTGGATCTTGCTTTGGTTGCTTCGCCTATATGAATCTAGACATCCTTCTTTGACTAAATTGATTCGGAATTTTCTTTTGGGTGGCCCAAATGGATTAAGGCCTTCTCTTTTAATTAACACTTGTTTTCTTGTTTTTCCTTCTTACTTAGGACAGCTTGGACCAATTGTTTCTAGAAAGTGAACTATATAAAATTCCATTTAAAGAAAAAGAAATTTGGAATAGTTTGTAAAACCATATAAATATATCTCCATAATTAAGTGAAATTCCAAATTTTCAATGGCACGAATTCATGCAAGTTTGAGGATTTTCTCATTCAATAATAATTTTCTCAAAGTGAACAAAAGAATATATGACAATCAAGAGATTACTTTATTTATATGGAAGGCTTATGACACAGAAAGGAAGCTTATAAAAAGAAAATAAAATGGCTCAAAAGCACTCTCAAGAAATTATGGGTTACAATGAGACTCGACCCTTGGTTCTATCATATCTTTCCTAATCATCCACCTCATGGAAAAAAAGCCTCAACTTGACCAACTTTCTTTTTAACTCCCCCAAAATCACTATCTTCATCATGCATGCCATTGACCGTCCAATCTGATGATGCAAGTCTCTTCCCTACCAACTCCTTAATAGTATGTTTCAAGCAGTCTATGGTATAAGTTGTGAGAAGACTTTGGCTAGAATGGATTTCTATATTTGTAATGTGAAGGATATTTGGTGGACATGATGAGTTAAGGCTGAAAAAATTTTGGGCTTGAATTCAATGAGATTTTGAATCTCATTGCAGAGCCATTTACATTCCTCAATGTCATGACTGAGTTGTTGCTGGTAGGCACAGTGTTTAGTGAAGTCAAAATGGGCAAGGGTAGGATTGGATAGAGGCTTGGCGGTTAAAGAGGTAAGCTCACATTTCTTAACAAGGCAAGTCAAGGCTTGAAAAAGGCTCATCCCTAAAGGAGTGTAATCGTTTGAGCCTATTTCGGATCAATATTTCTTCTTCTCGCTAGTGTGGTTGGTGGTGGCATATTTCTTATTGGAAGCTACACTCTTGTCATTAAATTTCTTTCTTCCTAAATGGTCCTTCTAGTGTTCTTTATTGAGGCCAAATGTCTATTCAACCTCTTCATAATCTCAACCAACATTTTATTGAGTTCTTGCATCTCATTCTTTTCCAATTTCTGAGCTATTGCTTATACTTCAACTGGATTTTTCTTCCTCAATCTCCTAATTTGGAATGTGGTGAGGCGGAGGGCCTTTTGATGTAAAGAAAATGAAAATGAAATTCCAATTTCATGATATGTATGTTTGAGTTCATCCTTATTAGAGCTAGAACCATATGTTAGGTTTGAAGCTTCTTTATAAAGTAAAATGGGTTTGAAGAAAACATGTTTCTTCAAACCCCTCAATTAGTCGAAACCTATTTTTGGTGACATGTACGAAGAGGGAAAATCCAGTTAAGGTTCATATGACTATTCATGAGATGTGTTTAAAGTCCATTTAGTAACTTTCTCTTGACCAAATTCACTTTTACTTGAATCATATGTTGGATATGGGAATTTTTTTCCTTAAAAAAAAGTGAGCGCAACAAACTTTTGAAAAAAAAAAAAAAACAATTCTTCCATTTTTAGCTGAACCCATCAGTAGATTTGAGTTCACTTGAAGTTGATCTCAGTTAGTTCGCATACAAAATACAAATAAAGTGAAAATCAAACAAAAAACACATTTGATCAAATTTAAAAGCGTTCTACTTTTTCTAAAAAAAAATGAAAATCTTTAAACTCCGTAGTCATTGGGCTGGTATCAATTCAAAATCCTAATATTTGGTTAATTGATCATGGTCATTTAGTCGGGTGGAATTAAGTACCACTATCTTTAGTTTGATTAATTTGATTTGATATTATTAAAAATATTTAATTTTCACCACCTAGATCAACCACTCTAAACTCAATCAAGGGGGTTTTTCTTTGTTACCAACTGAAAATGGTTAAGTAGGAAAATTAAAATCTTATTTTTTTATAAAAAAATAACAATTAGAAAGGAACTTTTTTTTTTCAATCAATTCGTATGAATTCAAATTAAAACCTGAATTTAGATCTAGGAGATTAATCATGGTCAATATAATTACAAAAATCAAATCCTTTTAACCATCCGTCTTCAATGACTTTTCAAAATCGAAAAGGTTTAAATCCCTTCATTTTGATTTATCACCCTGATTTGGCTAAAAGAATTCTTCCATTAGTAGTGATTAAAGAAGGAATAAGTTTTTTAAATTCAAATTTCAAGTTTTTAAGTCAATTTGGAATAAGAAAATTTTAAAGTCTAGAAATAATTTGAAATCCAAATCAAGAAGGTGTAGGCCAAAAGCATGTTATCAAACAACAGAGATATATCAACCACACACGATTCACACGCAAGGATAAGGTCCACTTAGAGGAGTGGTTCTAGTGTTTTTAAGTTTTTGGTTCTGCCTTATAATTTTGGTAGGCTCAAGGGTACCCCATGGCTAGAAGAGTGCCTTTATGCTCCTCAAGTGGCCTAGATTATGGTCATGTTTGGTACCTTGCTTAAAATCACTTAAGGCAATCACTTTTAGGCAAAAATAATTACTTTAATGGCTTTAAGAAAGGTACCAAACATGGTCTATGTGGACCACAATTGTAAAACCGCAAGAAAAAACCTTGGTTACCTTGACAGAGACCAGATGGATCTTAGCACGCACCAAGGGCTGACATAAGCAAATTAGGATAACACTAAGATACCAAATGGTTATCGGGCCCCCAACCAACTTTATCGTGAGAAAAGGTAAGTGCCAGTGTGCAAAATAACATAAGATAACAATTAAAAATTATCTAAGAAACACTTAAGTTTAAAGCTCTCTAATGGAGTTGCTAAACTGTGGGTATCGTGCCCTACACTATCCTTTGTTAATTAGTAAGGGGGATCCTTCAAGGAGAACTCTTTTAGGTCAGGATGCACTTTCCACATTGGCCTTATACCACTAAGCACAAAGTAAGAATGATGGGTAAGGAGCTGTCATTTGACCTTGAAGAGGGCCAAATTACTTGACATTGGTCTATACATGAGATTCTTGGTAGGGAGATTTAGGTGTAAAAGGAAGAGGAATTAAGGCTCTCCATTTTACAAAGACCGAAGTCTAGCCCTTTGTGTTTTATCTTAAGTTATATAAAAATACACTAACATTCTATCATAAGCAATTAAAATTAACATCACCCAAAGCAGTTATGGCAATTATCTTATACGAAAAAGATAGAATATATACCTAGGAGATTGCAGATCCAACATGATTGGTTGGATAACTTTGTCCTCCTAAGGACAATGGGCTCACTCATTTCGTATCCTTAGCAAGCAAAATAGCGTAAGTAAAAGAATAATAATAATAAAAAGAAAAGAAGAAAAAATGAATTGTAATCATCATAAACAAGAAAAACATATTCAGATACACGCAAGTAGAAAAATTGAACCAATAAAGCATGCATTTATCAAAGAAACTAAAATTAAAGAAAATCTAGTGCCATTATAAAGGTTACTAAAGATTAGTGCCACCGAGTTATTGATCAAAAAATGGGGAGCACAAGATCAATCTCTATAGGGGACTAATTAGAGATTTCATACCAGAAGCATAAATGAACGTAAACATGTAAACATGCATATAGAATTCAAAACTATACACTAAGAAGAATATATGAGTGTTTTCATGGGCGTTTAAACATGAAATTAGATAATTTCATGTTTTCAAGGTTTCCTAGAAAAGATTCAAACAAACTTAATACTAACCTTTTATGAGGAGTTTTCACACGTGTTGTGGATTTCCCTAAAAAATCCGTTATGCTTGAGGAATTCAAATGAACTTAAGAAGCTTTGCTTGTCTTCTTGGAAGTGAAGAACAAATTACAATAAGAGTGTTTGAGGTGCCCAACCTATTAAAAAATACTACCAAAATTACCCATAAAGTTTGGAAGAAAATGTTTATAGTTTTTGCAAGAGATGTTGTTTTTTTGAAGTGTAGAGGGATAGTGTATTTATAGGTGTTTGAGGGAGACAATGGTTGAATGGAGGGACAAGGTCCTAATGGTAGTTAATGTCCTATTAGCTAAGATCAAGGGGTCAATTCATAACAAATTTGATCCCCATTGAGGGCTATATCACGGGATGGAGTTGAGTAATGAAGAACTGAAATTGTAACGCAAGTACTGATCGGGAGAACATTGCTATTGACCTGTACCTGAGTTCTAAGCAGGCTTTTAGTTTAGGCTTTGGCCTTAAATGGAATAAATTGCTGTTTTAAGGCCCAAAATGGGTAAAAATGGGTTTGAAATAATTTGGGCTTATCTTTTAGGTTTGGTTAGGTTAATTTGGCTCATCTAAAACATGGGTTTGTGTTTGCAATTGTGTTTCTTCCAAAATTAAGCTTTGACTCTTATGTTCATCAAATTCGAGCACATTGGGATCAAGTTCAAATCATTGAGCCCCACACGTGGTCCATTCCAATATTTGGAATGAAATTATGTGTCTACAGCCCCTCACAGCCTTTGACTTTCACTTACGAAGAAGATCAGTCAAAGTGGGGCAAACTATAGCATCAAATTTCGACCCAAAAATTATAGTGAACCATGTGTGAAGTCTCATGATAAAATTTTAGTCCTGAGAGTTAAACAATGGATATATGTATAGTGGAAAATTAATTTTGCACAAGAATTGATTAAGGAAACTCGAACTAAATCAATCCGGATCAAAACAGAATGAAACAGAATGAAATAAAAGAAAATACAAACCTGAGGACTAGAACCAGCAGCTCTATTAGGCCACTAGGTCCGACCCACTATGCCACCAAGTTCTGGAATCTTAATTTTTTTGTTCTAGAAACCTTAAACGTGATATGAAACCCTAGTTTTACCACTTCCCCAAATAATCTTGACGGCAACAAAGACAGAAGACACCTCCCATAGCTCTCTAAAATTCTATATAAAACTCTATCTACAGTCACAAAAGACACATCAAATTTTTCGGAGAAAAGCTATAGATACACCAAAACTCTCTACAAATTCTCTCTATAAAAATTCCCAATCAATATTTTTCTAAACCCCAAATTTCTAAACCCTAGACACTGCAAAATATCTACAAATACAATCCCTAAATTCTCTTACCAATCCCAAACACTAAACCAAATTTCGTGATTAATTCAAGTTTTAAATCAAGATTCCACTTGTGTTCATCTACTACCCACAACAAACAAAGATCTTAGGGAATCCATACCACACGTGAAAATATCTACACACTTAGATTAATTCGATAATTAGTCCTTTCATACAAATGCTAAGAGATTGAATCTTTCATAATAAAAAAAAAGGTTAGTAGCTCCCTTGTAGTAATTTAAATTAATTTGAACATAAGAGATTATTTTTTAACCAACGTAGATTTAGAATAATAAATCAATTCGTACACTATGTAGATTTATTTTTGAAAATCATGTTTTAAGGTTACTTCAAAACTATCATGTCACCTAGATTAGGTTTTACATTTTATGGCTAATTAAAATTGTAGGTCATGTAAAAATAATATTTTAAAAATAGTTTGTATGTTTATCTGTATGCATGATTTTTATTTGATTAAAATCTTATTTAAAATTGAACAAAAATGAGAGTTTCGTTGAAACTCGAATTTATCCAGAACAAACAGTAGGGGGGCTGATCAGATCTAGTCATTGACTTGTAAGGTCTGATCTTAACCCAATCGGGTTACCTTAACCCAATATTTTGCTCTTTCATGTTTTTCTTTCTTTTTTTGGTTTTAGTGTTTACTTTCCTCATATACTAACAAGTTCTCTATGTTTTTAAGCTAATTTTACTATTTTAATTATTTTTCTTTTGATTATTTGTATTTTTAATTTTAATTGTCATGCATGATTATCTTTAGTTTGATATAGATCGATGTTTTGTCAATTTAGTGACATAATTGTGCATGCATATGAATGTATTTTTAGTGTAGAATGATTAATCTTTGTCAATTATTAAGTATTTTTTGAAGAACACAAGGGTTAGAATTTTTCCTTCTTCTACCCTAATCTCAGCTGGTGGACACCACATCTTGCTTTGAGCGGTAGAGCTTTATGGATCCCTACTCATGGTACAACCAGATCATGATGTAAGAGTCAGATTAACCAAAGATTGCATTCATCACCGATAGATGATGATATTGATATTAGATCATGCTCTTTGGCCTCAAGAATGCTTGTCACAGGGGCACTTTTTTGGTTTGAGCCTTATTCAAAGAGGATAACTTAACCCTGGGGGGAAGTAGAGCATGTGCACAATCTCTTTCGGAATAAGATCATTCCAATTCAGTTGAGTTGCGGAAACAATTGGGGCTGTTGCAAGCCGACTATAGTTAACCTTTTAAAGCTCATTTTAGAGCCTTAGTTTGTCTTCAAGGGGAGCAAGTTGATGACAGTTTGGTATAGGGGTACCAAATCAAAAGAAGGTTTAGAGAATATCAAGGGTGGCAGATCCTATGTCCCTAGCGGGAAGGGGACATCAAAAACAACAACTGAGGGGAATTCAGTGTGCTGAGCATCCAGGTATGGATAGGATGCTGACTCTATTGTCTAAATATTTTGGTAGGCCGAAGATGGAAGAGGACATAGAGATGAGGAATGAGGCAGACATGTGGATGTTGTTGCCTATTCCTGGAATACTGTTGATATCAATATTTCATGGGCTTTATCTTTCTGTTTATCAACAATGAAAGACAGGGAGATCTTTCATTGGCTGCTCTATGGATACTAGCGATTCTAATTAGATGCAAACTAGGGATGTTGCACGGGTGATTAGAATCCACTGAAATCTCGAGTTAAAGATGATCTTGGCTAGTGGAGTGAGCAAAATTAATAGACGCTTCGTCCACTTGGGGAAGTGGCTAGATAAACTTAAAAGAAAGGCAATTCAAGATACGATATTATGGCATAGTGAGCACCAGATCAGGAACCATGGCGCTCCGACGAGGATGTCAAACTTTTTTGGTGTGGGTGCTTTGTTATCACCTTAATTCGTAAGGGCGAAAAGGGTAACATGTGGTCGGCTTTGCACCAAATCAGGAAGCATAGGGCTGCGATGAGGACGTCGAACTTTTCTGGTGTGGGTGGTTTGTTACCCCCTTAATTCATAGAGGCGCAAAGGACAACATGTGGTAGGCCTTGCAGCCATGTTGGCCATGGGCATGAGGGAGGAATGCCCAAGTGAGCACAATGTCATAGTGTGCAAGGAAAAAGGATCCAGGCTTAGAGTAGAGCTAAGAGGCGCAGAGAATATTCGAGGCAACATGTGGTGGTGGCTTACACCCGTGTTAGGCATGATCTCTTGGGAAATTACCCAATGAAGAAGGAATTTGATCTAAGCTAAAGTGTTAAGTCGAAGTACGCATGAACAACGAGCTTGTGCGGTAAACATAGATGTTGGGCACAAATATAGGCTATGTGCTTGAACAACGTGCTTCTGTGGTGAACAAGGATGTTGAACACAAGGCGTGAAGGCTGTGTTCATAGACAATGAATTTGTGTGGTGATAAGGATGTTAGGCACAAAGCATGAGGGCTGTATATAGGCACTAGGCCAAGGTGGAACACTTGAGCTTGTGATCATTTAAACAAGCGACATAGGAAAGAGCTTATTGAACCAGCTAGGCGTTCAAACGAGTTTCAACCTAGTTAGAAATATGATCTATGGGAGGGATCAAGACCCTATCAAGGTGATTGATATGTATTGGCCTTGGGAAAAGCTAAGTAGCGAAAGGGCCTTCGAATAAGACCAAGTATAGTGACAGACTAAGTTATACTGGACCAAAGATAAGTCACAGGCTGAGCAAAGCTGGACCAAGTTAGGTGGTGAGACAAACAAAGCTGGACAAAGGTTGGATAAAACTAGAACTAAGCTAGACCATGCACAAAAATGGTTGGCATTGTAGGAGGAAAAAAGGCTCACGTTAGTGACACAATCTTGCTAGATTGAGGTAGTCAACAACAGGTGCGATAAGTCAGTAAGAATGCCCGCAAGGTGGGAATCTCAGTGAGGGACAGTGGCTACAAAAACATAACCGCGTGATGCAAACTCAAACGATGCTGCTATGGTTAGTGATGTTTAGTTGATGGTTATCAACATCCATCCATCATTCAGGGCTTCTGATAACCTTGGAATTGTGGGATATTTCGGGATCAGTGATTTCAGAGAGAGTTAGAGCAAAAAAAAGTGCTAGCAAGTGAAGCACTTTATGGGAGTAAGTGTGCTAGCACCTGGCCATTGTAAGCCTTATAACCTATGAACACTTGTGTGCGCTCGTGCTTTGTGTGTGTATTCGGTTGGCTGGCTAGTTTTAGAGGGAGCTAGCACCATCACAAGGGCGAAAAATTCGATGCTGAAAAGTACCCCTGTGACCACTCTTTTCCCCTGGTTGCATCTAGCTCATTACCCAAGGCCACTCCTCTTGAAGAAGGTGTATATGGTGAGGGTGCAGGTTATGATGAGTAAGCATATGGAAATGAATAAAACCTACCAAGTCTAATACAAAACCTTTATGAGTAGTAAGGAGGCTATCATGATGGGTGCGCTTTTAATATATTAGACAAATGATTGTTGTCATTCGAGCATAAAACAAGGATGATGGGTAAGAAGTTACCATTCGACCTTGAAGGGGATCAAATTCCTTGTCATTGGTCTGCATGAGATAGTCTAAGGCGTAAGAGATTTGGGTACAAGTGAGTGAGGTATTAAAGCTCCCCTTCTTACCTAGACCAGAGTCTAGCCCTTTATGTTTCAAGAAAATTATTCAAAACTTCATTTTAAGTATTATTACTATACACTAATAATAAAGCCAAACACACATTTTGCAATTTGTATTCACACAAAATGACACCTAAACATTGTAATTAAAATGACTTGGTAAAGTAAACACTAGAAAGTAAATATATAAAAAGAGTTATACGGTAAAAGTAAATACATAAAGGAAAAAGTACTTAAACAAGAAAAGATTAAAACTACTTGTAATGTCAAGATTAAAGGAAGTGAATTAAAGTGTGTGAATTTAAACTAGATTGATTAAAACTAAACTAACTAAACTAGATGGATTAAGACTAAGCTACTTTAAACTAGATAGATTAAATAGGTGGATTAAATTAGGTGGGTTAAAACTAAGATACTTTAAACTAGATGGATTAAACGTAGATTAAACTAAGCTAACATGTGATTGAAGGAAATATTCAAGATGACTAGTAACATGTGAATGTGAAACATCCTTAATGGACCCAAAGGGGGATACGAATTCTTCATGGACCAAAAGGGGGGTCCAAACTCTCTTTAGGGAACAAAAAAAGGCATGTGATTGATAGTAACTTAGAAAGGAGCCTTTAACTTAGAAGACATGAAATTGAATATTTTTAAAGAACTAAACTAGGGAAAAGAAAATTAAAACTACCATTAATTTAACATTACATTTACCAAAGAGGGATTAAATTATGACTATTTACAAGCTAAGAGGAAAAAGACTTACAACTAGTCAGGAGAAATTAAATACTAAGATTGCAAAGGAATCTAGTGGATACTTAAAACTAAGATAGTTTTTATCAAGTATATTAAATTATCTAATCCATTTTCAAGGTGATTTGTACATGAAAATCATACTTGCAATTTATTTTACAATTAGAAGAAATTTAACCAACCTTCTTTGGCTAAGGAAAATTTCCACGTGCGAGGATTATCATTGGAGATCAATGTGTTCTTGTGGACTTGATAAGTTAGGATGATGAACTTGATCAAGGATTAGAAGACTAATTCGTTAGGGGTGGCCGAATTCAAGAGAAGTTCACTCTCTTGTTCTTTCTTTGTTTCTCTCTTTTTGTTTCTTCTTAGCTCTTTTCTTTCTTGTTTATATGCTCTCTTTTTATCATTATATGTCTCTCTTTTATCGGTACACAAAAGTCTAAATTCTCTCCAACAACTTTTCTCTCTTTCTTCTATTTTTTCACCTTACTTTAGTTGTGTTGAGTGGGGGTATATTTAAGACGAGTGGAGGCTGTCCAAAGGATTAAAAATAAAACAAAAATGACAAGTAGGAGAGGGCATTGCCAACCATGTGAGAGGGGGGAGGAGGAGTACAAATTTTTATGTTAGATATATAACTTTTGATGCATGGAAAAGAATAAGAGTGCTTAAGAAGGAAGGTGTGGTTAACAAAGTAAGAAAGGAGGGAGTAAGACTTCCTCCTTTAGGTGGCCAGTCATGGGGAAGAAAATTGGTTTCAGTGTGGGGTGTCTTTTGATGTATGGGAAAAAGGGAGAAAGTTTAGGAAGGAAGATGTGGTTAACAAAGTAAGAAAGGAAAGAGGAAGACTTCTTCTTTTGGTGGTCAAAGAAACACTTTTTAAGGTGGAAAAATGGACTTTGAGAATGGTAAGTGCGTGGGCAAAAAATAAAAGAGAAGAGAGGGAGAAATCCTCCCTCACATGGCTGGCCATAACAAGAGGAATAGGTGCAGTTTTTTTTATACAAAAGTGGATTTTGATGCATGAAAAAATGGGAAAGGTAAAAAACGAAAGTGTGTAAGACCATAGAAAAAAAAAGAGGAAGAAGAGTTGCTATTTTTCTCATTACATGATCAACAATGTAGGGGATGAATTTAGGTGGAAAATGAGGACTTTGATTCATGAAAATTTGGGAAAGCTAAAGAAGGAAAGTGTGAAAAACCAAGGGGAATAGGAGGAAAAAAACTTCCTATTTTTCTTATCACATGACCAACTATTTAAGGGATGAAATACTACAGATATTAAAGTGTAAACATGTGATTTTGATGCATGAAAAAATGGGAAAGCAAATGAAAGAAAGTGTGTAAAACTGAGGGAAAAATGAGGAAGAGGACTTCATATTTTTCTCATCACATGATCAGCTAGGTAATGGATGAAATAGTGCAGATTTTTAAGTGCAAACATGTGATTTTGATACATAAAAAGTATGGAAACCAAAAAGGGAAATGTGCAAGAAACTTTGTAAAAGAGAGGAAGAAAACTTCCTCTTTAAAACACTCATATGGCCAGCCATATGAAAGGGAGAGGAAAAAATGTTTTTAGTACAAATGAGGGAGTTTGTCTATAAAATTGGAAATTCAAAAGATGCCAATTTGAGGGGAAAATTGGAATTGTAACCATAAAAATTGAAAGTCTTCTTAAGCTTGGAATTTTGGTCCAAAAGTATTTGGGCTTAGCAAGAATCAATGGGTTTTAGTGGGTTTTGGATTGCCCTAAAATTTAATTGAAGAATTTGGGCATTAAATTGATGGAATAAAATAAAACCCAATTGATTTAAACTTGAAATGCATTTAGTGGATTGAACAAAATGGACTTTCAATTGGTTCTAATCCGAAATTAAATTCAAACTTTGCATTTATCAAGTTTAGACGCATTAAGATGAAAGATTCATAATAGGAACCTATGCATAGTTCGCTCAAAAATTTTGGAACGAAATTAGATGTCTACAGTTTATCCCCGTATGATTGGAGATCCTTTGAGAGTTCCAATCAAAGGCTATAAGTAATCGTTGTTTCATTTCAAAATTTTGAAAGGTAAATATGTGATGTGCACATAAAAGTAAAGGTGTTGTTAGGAAAAGTTGGTGTCATGGGAAATCCCATGGGAATGATTAATACTTGAAGTGACAGAGCTAGCATGTGTTCACTTGTACGATACTTTTGGTTTAACCAATGCCTGCTCTGAGGACTTTGGTTTGGATTTGCCTATTAAGAGAACTTTGATTTCCTACTAGAAGGACTTTTGGTGTTTTGCTTGCTGTGAGGGCTTTGGTTTATGATTTTGCCAGCTAATGAAGAATTTGGTTTGGATTTTCTTGTTGGGAGGTCCTTGGTTTGCTTGTTGGGAGGACTTTGGTTTGCTTATTGTGAAGGCTTTGGTTTGCCTTCTGATGAGGACTTTGGTTTGTGATTTTTCTGCTATTGAGGACTTTGGTTTGCTTACTTATAAGAACTTTTGTTTGCTTGCTAGGATGACTTTTGGTGATTTTCTTTCCGTGAGGGCTTTTTGGTGATTATCCTATTAATGAGGGATTTTTGATGATTTGCCTTCTATGAGGGCTTTTTGATGATTTTGTAGAGTCTTGTTAGTTAAATTTCAAAATTTCTTGGGCATGAATTGAGCCATGGTATTTTGGATTCTTTCATATTTGTATAAAGTTTTGATAAACAAATCATGCAAAATATGGCTTTTGAAAGACATTGCATTTTCTGACCTATTCTTTGACTACTTGTTTTATTTCACTCAAAACTTGTATTTAAACCTATCTTTCCCCCTGGTGGAGTCAAGGTTAAAAAAAAAAGATTTGGCTCAAAACTTGTATTTAAACCTATCTTTCCTCTCATTTAGTTCACATCCTCTAGTAGATTCAAGAACAAAGCTTCACCACTTGTCCATAATATCTCATTCATAAAAAGAATGACCATTGAAGCTATCTCAGCTCAAATGATACATTGGACTGGTAACATGAAAGCCATTAAGCTTCATAATTTCTCTTGGTAAGGCATCAATGCAATATTCTCACTCAAAGGAATCATGATTGATTTTCCCAAGAATAAGGAAAAGAAAATAAGAAAAGCTTCTACAAGAGGTCTTGTGTGACTTTGAAATGATATCATGGACTTGTGTCTTTATTATGTAATAATAAAATCCTTAGAGAATGAAAGGGAAATGGCATGTCCAGAAACTCAAATCATCAATGCACTAAATTAATCTAGAATTCAATTTTTTTCATTAGCTTAACATATCTTATTCAAAGCATGAATTTTCTTTTTATTATCTTTTTAAAATTTCTACAAAAGATGTATTCTCATAGATATTAAAAGTATGAAGAAAGTGAAAACGAGATTTACATTAAAGATGTGACTACACCAAAGCGATTGCCTACATATCAACGAATGGAATCAATCCTTTACGTAGTTTAAAAGATGAGGAATTTTAAATTTTCTTTTGCCTGAACCTCCCTTAAAGGTTTTTGGTTTAGTGGAATGCTCTAACTTTTGCCTAATCCACCCTTTCTGGTTTTCAACTTAACGAGCTCTTTTTTTTCTTTATTTGTCTAAAGAAAGAGTAGACAAAATGAGGATACCAAAATGAGGGAATTGGGGATACAATAATGAGGAAACAGAAAGGGGATCACATGTAATAATTTTTGAGATGATCCAAATTGATAGGTTTAGTGAATTCATTACCGTCGATATCTGTTAGGCGTGGCTCCCCCGAATAGGATCTTCTTGACTAGATATGGCCCTGCCTAATTTGGTCTAAATTTTCTTCTCAGGTCATGGATTGGTGTCCAAAGTTATTTTACCACATAATCTCCTTCCTTGATATCCCGACACTTCACTTTTTTGTTGAATGTCTGGTCAACCCTTCTCTGATACACTTGGACATGATGGAGAACCTTCAGCCACTTTTCATTAATTAATACCAACTCGTAATATCTTCTTTGAATCCAATCTACCTCTTCCAACTGGCTTTCTATGGCTATCCTCAACAAAAATATTTTTACCTTAGCTAAGATAATTGCCTCCATACTATAAACCAAAGAATAGGGAGTCGCGCCGGTGGAGGACCTTATCAAAGTTTAGTATCCCCACAGTGCAAAGGGTAGCTTTTCATGCCAGTCGTGATAGGTTTCCACCATCTTAGCCAAAATTCTCTTAACATTCTTGTCGGCTACTTCAATTGACCCGTTGGTCTGAGATCGGTAAGGAGAACACTTATGGCACTCAAATTTGTACTTATTGAGAAAATCTGTAACATCACTTTGAAAATACATGCCCTTGTCCGAGATCAGTTCAAAAGGTACCCCATAATGATAGATGAGTTATGGTTAATGAACTGTCCCACATGCTTAGCTTTCAAGGTGGAAAATGATATGACTTCTACCTATACTGGATGTTAGTATAATAGGGTAAACCATTAGATGACCAAGCTTTGATCTTGATAGCTGAGCAATACGCTTGTTTATCCTTTTGCTTGGCCACTATCTCAATTACCTCAACCCTTTTAGGCATTTCTAGTATTGAAGCTAGGCCAGTGCATCAACGAACTGATTCTAGGATCGAGGTTGATAAGCGAAGGATACCCTGTCAAAGCACTAAATCAAATTCTTGAGATGACTCTGATAACACTTAATCCTCTCATCTTTGATATTTCATTCTTCGTGGGACTGAAATATGATTAAGGAAGAATCTCTATACGCTATGATATATTTTTCCTTAAACTTAGTTAGTGCTTCTAGATCAACGATATAAGCTTCATACTCGGTTACATTATAGGTGGACTCGAAATTCAGGCGAATTGACAAAGTAACAATGATTCCTTTTAGAGAAACTAACGTTGCCCAAATCCTGATGTCTTTTTTATTAGTTTCCCCATCGATGTATATCTTCCACTTAGAGTTTTTGACTTATAGAATTCCTTCATTTGGAAAGTTGAGTTCTTCAATCTCTTCTTTTCCTTCTGGAAAATCTGCCAAGATCGGGGCTTATAGAATTATGCCCCTCTTTGATTGAATTATGGGTATGTACTAAAGATCAAACTGGGAGACAGTCACCATCCATTTTATCATCCTTCCACTTAAGATCGGGGCTTCAACTAGATGCTTCAAGGGATATAGGCAAAAGATCACTTTCACAAAGAAGGACTAGAAATAATGCTAGAGTTTCTTGGTGGCCCAGACTAGAGCGCGTTAGGTCTTTCTTACCGAAGAATAGTTCAACTCATAAGCCACAAGCTTCTTTCTAAGATAATAAATGGCCCTTTATTTTCCATCTTCATCCTTATGAGCTAACATGGCCTCCATGGTGGTGCTAGTGACAAACAAGCACAACAAAATTAGAGCACCATGCTTGGGTGAGACTAACATTGGAGGATTCTTGAGATAGTCTTTGATATCTTCAAAGGCTTTATGAAATTGTTCATTCCACACCATTGTCTGGTCCTTTCTAAGAAGTTTGAAATTGGGCTCACAAGTATGGGTGAGCTTAGCAATGGACCTACAAATTTACTGAATTCTTCTAAAAAATTCTCTGACCTCTTTCTCTGTCTTCAGAATTGACATTTCTAATCCCTTTGGTGTATGCTTAGACTAAGAGCTTCGCGAGGTAGATTCATTAAAAGACTCGAATTAGAGTTTCTCTCTCCTTCCACATCCATTAGTAAAACCTTACCTAGATCAAACCATAGCGCACACCCAAGTGAGAATTTAGAGGATTCTGTTAACATGGTCGAGAATCACAATGAAAATGTTGCTAGGACACTTAAGGACTATTTGCACCCTAGCTGAACTGCCACACTATCCTGTATCATGTTCCCTCCCTAATGTTCAACAACCTGATTTTAAACCGAGCATGATCCAATTGTTACCAACCTTCCATGGATTTGAGAATAAAAACCCCTATATCCATATTAGGGAGTTTAAGGAAGTAGTAGCAACCTTTCAAGGTAGGGCTGATATGGTAGACATCGTCAAACTTCGGTTTTTCCCTTTTTCACTTAAAGAAAAAGCCAAGGTTTGGCTGTACTCGTTAAGGCCTAGGTCTTAGGTAGTTGGGATGAGATGACTCGAGTTTTCTTCCAAAAGTACTTCCCAACCTATAAGACCAACAACCTCAAGAGACAAATCTCAAACTTTGCACAAAAGGAGAGTGAAACCTTATATCAAGTTTGGGAACGTTTCAAGGACCTTTTGAATTCTTGTTCACACCATGGGTATGACAGTTGGCGAGTAGTTAGCTATTTCTATGATGGACTTCTAAGTAGAGAAAGGAAGTTCATAGAAATGATGTGCAATGGGAATTTTCTTCAGAAAGATCCCGATCGAGCCATAGATTTCCTAGATGACCTATCAGAAAAAGCCCACACTTGGACTAGACCAAATGCCATAGAAAGCACTAGGAGAAATCAATCTGCTTGGATTTATCAACTTAAGGAAGAGGACTGCCTTAAAGCCCGTTTAGAGGCCCTAACTAAGGAAATTGAAGCCTGAAAAACCAAGGATGCTAGAGCCCCTGAACCGGTTGCTAGGGTAGAGTCCCACAAGCCTTGTTTCATGTGTAATGGGGTAGATCATTTACCTAGGGATTGTCTAGTTTATTTTAATGAAGGGAGAGTGTAATGCTTTAGGAACACCCTTTAGGAAACTAGACTCACCCTACTCTAACACCTACAATCCCGGTTGGAAGAATCACCCTAATTTTAGTTGGAGATCCAATATGCAAGCTCCTGCCCAATCTAGTACCCAATGGCAACCAGAAACAACCTCATTTAATGCACCTCAATAGTCTTTACCTTTAGAAGATATGTTTAAATCATTTATGCAGGTATATGCCAAGAGTGTGGAAGAGCAGGGCAAAATAAATCAACGGTTGTTAGAGGAGCAACAAGCGATCAAAAAGGAACAAAAGGTGATAAAGAGTCAACTCACCAAGTTGACTAGTTTCTTGATGATTCAAAAACAAGGTCATTTTCTTTCACAGCCCCAAGGAACAAGAGGCCCATGATGATTATTCTCCACCGATGCCTTTCCCTCAAGCACTCCTTAAACCTAAAGAGAGAGATTCAGCATTAAAAGGTGAGATTCTTGAACAACTTCAGCATGTTAAAATTAACCTCCCTCTTCTTCATGTCATAAAACAGGTTCCCAACTATGCTAAAGTCATCAACGTTGCCAAATGGACACAAATCTTGCGGCCAAACATTGCTAGATTTGGGAGCTAGTGTGAATCTCATGCCATACTCCATGTACTTGCAACTCGGTCTAGGTGAGATCAAACCAACCTCCGTGGTACTTCAATTAGCGGATAGATTGGTAAGAAAACCAAGAGGTATTGTTGAAGATGTTTTGCTGCAAATTGATAATTTCTATTATCCTATTGACTTTTTGGTTTTAGATATCGTCTCTATTGTGAATACGGACTCGAAATTCCTTCGATACTTGGAAGGCCATTCCTTGCTACCGCCAATGCCCTTATTAATTGTAAGAATGGCCTAATGACATTATCATTTGAAAATAGGACTCTAGAGGTAAATGTTTTCCGAGTCTCAAGGCAGCCACATGAAAAGGATGGGTGTTTCAACACTTACATGGTTGATAAGCTTAATTTGGAGGATAAGCACATTAAAGATAATTCTAACTCTTTGGAGTTCCCTCCTAATAATTTTGAGTTCAACGATTTCTCAGTCTATCCCCATGCCGTTAATGTTGTTGATGTTTTTGATAAGTCACAGGGATTTATTAAAAAATCATGGCAACCATGCTTTGAGGAGTTGCTTGAGAGAAGTCACATGGATGCGGCAATCAAATATCCTACTGCTGATAGTGAATGGGCAACACCAAGAACACTTAAGCCACATATGGTGGACTTTAAGTATTCCTTGCCAAAATATTAGCACTGAGACCATTAAGTATGGAGCCTCATCTTCAGCACCACAATGAGGCCAGTAGTGAGAGTGGTGCAGCGTCTGGCTGAAGACGTAAAACTTAGCACTCATGGGAGGCACCCCACAGCATATCCTTTTATCATTTTTCGTATATCTTTTTCTTCTTTATTATTAGTATTTTGTTGTTTTCTAGTGTTAACTTTGTATTTCTATTTCAGGGACAAATATACGAAGCAGTTCAAATAGTGGTGCACAATTTTCAACTTCTGTGTACTTTTGGTTACAAAGAGAGTTTCCTTTACTTTTTCTTTCACATTGAGGTTAATGCACTTTTTAAGTTGGGGGTAGAGGAAACATATTTCTTTTTTTCATTGAACTGCTTGGTGTCACTTTTCCTTTTTGTTTATTCTTAGCATGCTTTGTGTTAGCCTTAGAGTTAATTCACATGTCAATGATATGAGCTTAATTGAGATAGCATATTACATTTAGAAGAAGTTAAATCTTGCTTCTGTTTGAGAATAATTTAAGTGTCAATCTTCATTTGGTTTGAGACTTTAGTTTATGGTAAGATTGTATGAGTAGTCTAAAGCACTTAGAGAAGTTTTATGTGTGATTGCTTTGAGAATATTTTTGCGGTCTCAAAAAGCTCTAGAACTTATTTGATAAATCACTTTAAGCAAATTCCTAGAATGCACATTACTTAGGATATGATATAGGCCATTTTTGGACCGTTTGAGCCTTTCAAACTTATCCTTGCTATACTTATCACTAGTCACCTGTTTGAGTCTTTTTCTTGAAAAATAATTTGAGCCTTGTTTCTTTCAAAAACCCATTTACTTACCCTTATGAGCCTAAAAATATTTTATCCCTACCCTTCTTTTAAAAGAACTTAGTTCTGCACATCTATTGAGAAGCATTTAAGAGGAGTAAGGATGGAAATATGAAAAAAAAATATTACTACCATAACCCAAGTATATTAAAGGAGATAAGTTGGGGGTTGTGGAAAAGAATGAAAGAGGAGGTGAATGGTCTTATGCCAAAATAAAAAAAAAGAAGTGAATTATGGCAAAGAAAGAAGAAAAGAAAAAAGTGGTGATTAAGAGAAATGCTCGAAAAATGGTTGAAAGAGTTGGGTATTGAAGTAAGGTTATCCAGTGCTTAAAGTGGTTGTGTTTAAAACTAAGAAATTAAGTTCTTTTACTTGTTGAATCCTCACTGTTCTTTCTTAACCTTTACCTTAGCCTAACGTTACAAGCTTATTAAAGACCTATTGATCCAAGGTGGTGTGATTTTTTCTACAATAGTGGAGAGTGATTTGAAAAGTGAGCCTATGGAGCTTGTTTTTGTGATTGATGTCACGCAAATTAAATATTTTAGAGGCCAAGACTTGTTTTCATAAATGTTATGCATAAAATCATCCTGGTATTCGGATTAATGGATTGTGGTAAGATGGACGTTAAGAGTCAATAACAATTTTAAGATTGATGTTTAGATTATTTTTGGATTTGAGTGATATTTAATGATTCTATGTGCTGTGTATTATGTGCAATTTTTTAGACAAAAAGTGAATTGCTCTTAGTTTAATGCTAGCATTGCTTTACTTTGTTTTGATTCCTACCGTAGAATTCATCTCTTGTTTTCGCTTGAATTGCTAGGGACTAGCAATAAGCTAGTTGAGGGTTATGATGAGAGTCATAAAATGCATCTTAATAGTACTTATTTATTAGCATCTTAGGGTTGATCGAGGTTTGAATTACACTTTTATACCTTAATAACTCTAAAAAGATGTTCTTAGATCATTAACTTATTTCAGTGCATTTTCAGGTATTTTATGTTTGAAAGAGATGGAAAAGCTATCATTGCTTAAAGCTCAAAGATTCCATGCACATCAGAGTGAAGGAGTGCTTCCGAAAGGACAAAATGAAGAGTTTATGAGCAAGAAACCCTTCAGTGGAAGCCTAGGCGCCCAGAAGAGAGGGCCTAGCCGCCCAGAACCTCCACCTAACCAAGAGTAGTGAGCGCCTAGGAGCCTAGAAACCAGGGCCGCGGTGCCCAGAAGATTGCCTCACCAAAGATCAAGCCAAGTCGCGACGCACATAAGTGAGAGCCGTGGTGCGCACACGATCCCCTTCTCCGAGTTATGACCTAATTAGGACTTTAATGATAGTTCAAAACTCTAAAAACACCCTTGGACCTTTTGTATTATAAATAGATCACTTAGGGTTTGAGAAGAGGACATCGAAGGAGGCTGAAAACAAAGGAGAGAGCTCGACATTACGGTGTTCAAGCATGAGCCCCATGGCTAACTAATCTCCAAGCAAGGCAAAGGGATGAATCCCTAGGTGTAGTTGTTCTTATTTTCCTTTCTTAATTCAGCTGTAAGGATTTTTTGTTAAAGCATTATTTATGATTTACTCTTTAAACAAGAAGAATTGAGGTTCATGTGACAGTTGCACTTTGTTCTTCTTACCTTAGATTTTCTTAATTCGGTGATTGCATGCTTCTTCTCCATATAAGTCTAGTCAAGTTTTTCTTATGTCAATTTGTTTGGATGTGACTGAGACTAGTAAATTTATCTTTTAGGTTTGTCCATTACAGTGATATTGTCATTGAGATATATTGTCGTTTCTTGATAAACCTATAGGATACGTCATGTGTGCTTGAATCGAAAGTAAAGAGTACTTTATAGCAATTACATTAGGGTTTACATGTGCTTTAATTGAATATTTACTGATTGCATGGTTAGGATATGAAACTTGCAATCGAGATAAAAACAACTGAATTAAGATTGGAATAAGGCAACGAACCTAGGGAGGATTCCCGGAATCTTGTTGTTCTCCATTTATATTTTTCATTATATTTACACAACTCTTTCACACAATTTTATTATTAAAACTCATATTTACTTATTTGGATTTTATTGTTTCGTACTGAAGTTTACATCTTTCCTTATAGTTCGCTTTTCTCTATGGAATCGACACCCCAAAGTTGTGCTACAACTACTGCGTTATACTTTGGGCGTAATCAGTAGTATTTGGAAAGATCCAAGTATGATGGAACTGGGTTGGGCAAAGTCCTTACTGGCAAAGGGCAAATTTTATCTTTTTTGGTGAGCTTGGGAAAAACTCATCCCTAGGGGTGTGAAAACTTCGAGGCCTTGGCACTTTCTCTATGGCTAACAGGAGTACTGAGTCGTATATTAGAAACAACTTGGCTGGTTGTAACTACGGTTGTTCTGCTGCTGAGTTCCTAAAGGGTTGTCTGCCATGTGTTTGATTGTACATTATGTATCTGAGTAAAGCATACCTCATTGAGCTTGGTGCCACTACTGCTAGCAACATTTTTCTTTACAAACTTCCACCGATCTTCTCAATTTTACTCTTAAAGATTTCATCTTCTACTTGAGTACCTAAGTCAATTAGCTGCTCAAAACTAGAAATGACCATGGAAAACATCCTCTCATGGTACACCATCTGCAGATTTTTCATCACAATCCTGACCTGGTCCTTCTCTATAGGTCTTATGGCCATTTTTGTTTCCTTACATCTCTACCTAGAGATAAATTATGAGAAAGTCTCATTTGGCATCTACTTGATGGTTTTTAGGTCATTGATGGTGATATCTAGCTAAATGTTGTAAGCATACTAGGCCATAAATGGTTGGGCCATATCTTCCCATTCTTTTAGAGTATTGGGCTCTTGAGAATAGTACTACTTTAGTGCTGCACCAATGAAGAAGATAGGGAATAACACAACTAAATGCTTAGTGTCCAAACCAGAGAGTCTCACGAGGCCACCATACTACCTCAGGTGGGTTTTAGGATTCCCAGACCCTTCAAAATGATCCGTATTTGGCATTTTGAGCTTGAAAAGTAAACTGAATTTGGGATGGGTACACAACCCATCAATGTTAAGAAGATAACCATCAAAGCATTGGCATTTTCTTAGAGCACTCTTCATCTTCTCAATTTTTTCACTCATGGCCTTCATTTCAAAATCAATCTTCTTATTCTCTTTGGACAATAGGTATTCCTCCTCATCCTCGAACAAGTCTTCTTTGTCACCCCAAAACCTTGAGACTTTTTCTTAGCTGCTCTTTCTTCCAAGCCATCCAGTATTTTGGCCAAGTCGGCTAACAGACAACTGATATTCTTAAAGACCTCATTGGTATCAACTACTATCTCTTCGGTCATTACTCTATTTGAACTTGAACTACTCTCGAAAATTGGATCATCTACAAATTTTTCCAATGTAAAATAGATTAGACCCATATGAGACTTTTTCCTTAGTCTTCCACCAGAGGATCTGAACCAAAGTGAGGAAGAGATTGTTTCTTGGCTTGGACCTACGAGTCCTTTTTTAAAATAAGAAACAAAAAAAAATATACTTTTTGAGTTCTTTATGTTGTAAATCCTATTTTCAATAGTCACTTATTTGTAGTATTACTTTAACTTTATCAATGGATTTTAGTTTTACATTTGAAAGCCCACTGAATGAATTAAAGTCTACTTACGAAAAAGTTCTTTATTTAGCTAAATACAAAGAATGTAAAGAAAAAATCAATTTGATTAAATTCTATTCAAACTTCCTTGGTTTGGACTTAGGCTTTCTCAAAGTTAAGTGTTGCGATATTGAAATCATTAAGTATCCCAAAGGATTTAGAACCTAATGATGATTTGGGCCAAACCCAAAAAGCTCAAATGAATGATGAGAAGTACCCTTTACATGGATCATTCCACTTGATCCTTGGGCCTCCATTTACTCAGATTTCTCAGAGTAGGGTTGAATCATCAATAGTTTCCTTTGTAGTGTCCTTAATGAGGTTAGACTAAAAAGAATTGACTAAAAAAAGGTCATCCTATTTTAGGCTAGACTAAACTTATCATAGTTCTAGACCAACCATGAGAAGGTTCTTATAGTTAAGTGTTATGAATTTGAAATAAATAAGTCTCCCAAGGGATTCATAACCTAATGATGATTTGGGCCAAACCCAAGAAGCCAATGAATGATGAGAATTACCCATCATGTGGATCATTCCAGGGCTTTGTAATTGGAATTTTCATGGGAAAAATTCCAGGGAAACACTTAGTTCTTATCTCTTTCTTTTCTCTTCTTTCATTCATCATGAACAAGAGGGTTCTTGAGGAGATGTTGTTGTAATTGTAAGAACTCCATTGATTTAGTGCAGAGAGTTCGGATGAGCTCACGGGGACGTAGGCAAATTGTCGAACCTCAATAACAATGGCTTGTGTTTTCTCTTTTATAGTTTGATTCTTGTTTTAGTACAAATCATTCTGGATTTGGGGGTTTGGAAAGATCACAACCTAGGCATAAGGTGATTTTCCAACAGTGCTATCAGAGCTTTGGTTCTAGCAATAGTGGGATTAGAGCTAGAACAGTGGTATCATAGCAAGGCTCCAAGAATCAAAGGACACTTCTTGGGTGATTCAACGACGATGCTGGTATCAAGATCTGATCTGGTTCTTAAAGGATTCAAGAACAGTGTTGGGATCAAGATTTGATCAGGTTCTTGAGGTTTAGAAGTTTGGAAAGCAATTGTGGGTGCTGTATAAATCTTGAGATTTTCTCCACAAAATGGGTTCAAACTTCCTTGTTGAGAAGTTTGATGGAAAGGGGGACTTTGCCCTTTGGAAGCAAAAAATCAAAGCAATTCTTATGCAACAAAAGGTGGACTTGGCTATTGGAGAATATGATGATTTTCCAGCAAATATCACGGAGCTCCAGTGGAATGAGATGAAGAAGATGGCGTACAACACCATCTTTATGCACATGTCAGATAGTGTGACAAGGGAATGTGGAGATACGGAAGATCCAGCTATCATTTGGAAGAAGCTAGATGAGTTATTTCTTATCAAGACTCTCCCTAATAAAATTTATCTTCTAAAATGAATCTTTGCTTTTAAAATGGATCCTAATAAAGAGTTGCAAGACAATCTTGATGTGTTTAATAAACTAGTTCAAGATTTGACTAGTTATAGTATAAAATTCCCGGATCAACAATTGACTGTTATATTATTGAATTATTTTCCTGATTGTTTTGAAAGCTTGATTAATGCTATTGAATATGGAAGAGATACACTAACCAAAGAAATTGTGATCAATGCTATAAGGGCTCATGATTTCAAATCCAAGATGAGGGAAAGATCAAGTGGAGAAGGTCTGTTCATTAGAGGAAGTCCAGGAACTTAGAATCGTAACAGTATCTATGGCAACTATCGGGATAAACCAAAGGGTAGAGGGCAAAGCCATGGAAGATCGCATTCTAAACTGAAGTTTAGAGGAAAGTGATGCTACTACTGCAATAAGGAGGGTCATTTCAAGAGAGATTGTAAGAAGATGATGAGGGATGAGAAAGGAAAATGCCATACCAATAATGGAGAGGCTACGATTGCTAAGGGAGAACAACAAGATGATGATGTTCTTGTTGTGTGCTCAAATGTGAGAAAGAGGCAAGGCAGTGAGAAATTGATCTTGGATTTTGGGTGCACTTATCATATGTGTCCTCACCGGGATTGGTTCAAGAATTTCAAGGAAACTAATGAAGGAAAGGTTTTCTTATGGAACAATACTTCTTGCTAAGTGAGGGAGATAGAAGACATCCAATTGAGGAAGTTTGATGGAATTACAAGGCTACTGCAGAATGTGAGATATCTTCTGGATTTGAGAAGAAATTTGATCTCATTGGGGTAGCTAGATTCCATGGGGTACACATACAAAGCAGAGGGAGGAAAGATCAAGGTAACCAAAGGATCTTTGATAGTGATAAAAGCAGCAATAAAGGATGGTCTCTATGAGATGATTGGAGACATAAACATCAAGGATCAAGCAGCAAGCTTGATGGTTGAGATGGATAAGGCGGTTCTTTGGCATAATCGCTTAGGACACATGAGCGAAAAAGGCCTGGAAGTTCTCAGCAATAACGATTTACTTGATGGTGACAAGGTTGAGAAACTTGATTTCTGCGAGAGTTGTGTTCTTAGCAAACAACATCGGGATAGCTTCAACACCGGAGTGCACAAATCTAAGGGTATTCTTGACTACATTCATGTTGATCTTTGGGGGCCAGCAAGAACACCAACACAAGGAGGTAATCTTTACTTTCTTTCTTTAATTGTTGATTATTCAAGAAAGGTTTGGGTTTGTTTGTTTAAAAAAAAAATAAGATGCTTTGAATAAGTTTATGGAGTGGGAAAAGTTACTGGAAACTCAAACGGGTAAGGTAGTTAAGGTTTTAAGAACCGAAAATGGCTTAGAATTTTGCAATCAGGATTTTGACAAATTTTGTGAGTTAAATGGGATTCTAAGACATAGAACGGTTGTGAAAACCCCTCAGCAAAATGGAGTTGCTGAGAGGATGAATAGGACCCTTATGGAAAAGGTTAGGTGCATGATTATTGGTTCCGGGTTACCCAAATGTTTTTGGGGGGAAGCTGTGTCTACTGTTGCGTATTTGGTTAATAGATCAACCTCTAGAGCTTTGGATCTCAAGACTCCCGAGGAGATGTGGAGTGGTAAACCCATTGAGTTAAACAACCTTAGGACTTTTGGATGTGCTGCGTTTGCACATCAAAAGGATGATAAACTTAGCCTAAAGTCTAAAAAATGTGTGTTTCTAGGATATGGTGAAGGGGTTAAGGGGTATAAGTTGTGGTCCTTATAGCAAAAAGGAACTAAAATCATAATAAGTAGGGATGTCATTTTTAATGAGCATTTATTTCCCTATTTGGAGAAAACTAACTCTACAGGGATAGTGGGCAAACCAGCCCGGTATATGTGGAGCATAGCATCAAAGAAAATTCAGTTCAGGTAGAGCAAGGAAGGCAAGAGGGTTCGGACCAGGTAGAGCCCATTGATGAAGGCCAAGCTTAGGACACTCAAGAGGATGCTGAACTAGAAGGGGATGATGCTGCAAATCATAATGATTATCAACTCACAAGGGACCGGGAAAGGAGGCTGGTCAGACCACCTTTGAGATATGGTTTTGCGGATGCTAATGTAGCAGCTCCTTATTCAAATGGAATGAGTGAACCAGAAACTTACATTGATGCCAAGGAATGTAAGGATTCGTCAAGATGAAAGCTAGCTATAGAGGAGGAAATGCATTCTTTGAGGAAGAACAACTCTTGGGAATTGGTGCCCAAACCAAAGAAACAAAGAGTTATGGATTGTAAGTGGATTTACAAGATCAAAAAGGAACACTCCAGGGGATAAAGTCCGATACAAGGCTAGGCTGGTGGCAAAAGGGGATCACACAAAGAGAAGGTATAGATTTCACCGAAATATTCTCACCGGTTGTGAAATACAAGACGATAAGGATAGTGTTAGCTATGGTAGTCCAATTTAATTGGGAGATCGAGCAAATGGATGTGAAGACAATGTTTTTACATGGAGAGCTTGATGAGACCATCTACATGAGGCAACACGAAGGCTATAAGAAAGGAAGGTAGTGAGATTTGGTGTGCCAATTGAAGAGATCTCTCTATGGCCTGAAGCAATCACCACAGTAATGGAATAAGAGGTTCGATTCATTTATAACTAGCTTGCGTTTCATGAGGAGCTACTATGATTCGTGCTTGTACTACAAAGGTCACAAGGTGGAGGAAATGGTGATTATCCTCTTCTATGTTGATGATATGCTATTAGTTGGTAACAGTAGGGAGAGGATAGAAAAGTTGAAGTCTCAACTCAATTCAGAGTTTGAGATGAAGGATCTTGGTCATGCACAAAAGATCCTTGGGATGAGTATAATTCGGGAAAGGGAGAGAAACTGTTTGAAGGTTTCTCAGTCTTCCTACATAGAAAAGATGATATCTAAGTTTTCTATGGAAGATAGTAACCAAGTAAAGATTTCTCTTGCTAGTCATTTCAAGTTCTCCAGCGATCAATGTCTGAGATCAGATGCGGAGAAAAAGGAAATGGAAAAGTTCCCTTACTCTAGTGCGGTTGGATTAATCGTGTTCATGATGGTAAGTACTAGACCTGACATTGCTCATGCAATTAGTGTTCTCAGCAAGTTTATAAGTAATCCTGAAAAGGAGCATTAGCTTGGGATGAAGTTGTTGCTGAGGTATTTGAAGGGAAGCTCAGATGTGGGCCTTGTTTACGAGAAGATAGGTAAGTCCATCTGGTTAGAAGGTAATGCTGATTCAGACTATGGAGCAGACCAGGATAAGAGAAGATCGATTACCTCATACTTCTTCAACTTAAACGGATGTTGTACAAGTTGGAAGGCTCAGTTTCAGCCTGTGGTAGCACTCTCAACCACCGAGGCAGAATACATAGCAGCAACGGAAGCGATTAAGGAGGCTATGTGGTACAAAGGGTTGTTGGAAAAGTTAAAGGTCCTAAAAGAGCAGGTGGTGGTGTATTCGGATAGCCAAAGTGCATTGCATTTGTGTAAGAATCCGGTGTTCCATGAGAGGACAAAGCATATGGATGTTCAGTATTATTTCATTTGGGAAAATGTTATGGAAGGATGCATTCATGTGGACACAGTGGCAACGGAAGAAAATCCTGCAGATTTAGGCACTAAAGTTCTACCTCTAAGCAAGTTCAATCATTGCCTTGGACTTCTTAGGATTTGAGTCAGATGATTTGGTGACTCATATTGAGTTTGGATCCTGAGTTCTCTGCACAGTGGGTTCAGGTTTAATTGCTTAGACAAAGGTAGAGTTTGTTAGGAATTTGTCTAAGAATTAAATGGTTAAAGATTGAAGCTTCAGCAGTCTTTGAGCCGCAGCACAGGATTGGGCACCGCGGCCTCCAGCAAGTCAGAAACTTCCCCCACCAGGTGTGCACCGTGGTACAGATTGGTGTGAGCCGCAGCACAGGGTTGTGCGCCACGACCTAGGCATTGTGCACCGTGGCCACCAGCATAGAGGAAGTTTCTGCCCTAGTGTGTGCTGCGGCCTACTCTGTTCTGGGCCGTGGCGCCAGGCACACCTGACACCTTATATTCAGCACTTTGAGATGGTGCGTGGGACATGATTTATGCACAGGTTCACTTAGACTCGTAGAGAACCATGAGTCATTGGTTCTTGAGATCTAAGGGTTGAGATTGACTTCAAGATTGGTTAAAGAAGTTGTTACTCTTTATAAAGGGTCATCTAGGAGAAATAACAACAAGCATCACAAGAGTGCAAGTGCAAAGACACATCACACAGGGAAGAAACATAAGAAGAGGTCTCATTCCAAGAGTGGCTGGTGTTTAGAGAGTTAGGCTCTCAATTCTTCAGAGGTGTTTCTAGTGAGAGAGAGTAGTCAAGATTGGGGATTCAAGGGCTTTGTAATTGGAATTTTCTTGGGGGAAAATTCCAGGGAAACACTTAGTTCTTATATCTTTCTTTTCTCTTCTTTCATTCATCAAGAACAAGAGGGTTCTTGAGGAGGTGTTGCTGTAATTGTGAAAGCTCCATTGATTTAGTGTAGAGAGCTCGGAGGAGCTTACAGGGACGTAGGCAAATTGTCTAACCTCGATAACAATTGCTTGTGTTTTCTCTTTTATGGTTTGGTTCTTGGTTTAGTACAAATCATTCTAGATTTGGGGGTTTGGAAAGATCACAACCTGGGCATGAGGCGATTTTCCATCAATAAGTAAAACAATTTTAATTATTCCTTACCATAATGTATGTCAAAATAAATATGAACACATTAGAAACATTCTCATCACATCCTTGAATAATATATACCCTTTATTGGGTAAATTCAATCATACACATTTCATAAGTCAAAATAATCATTTTTAAAGAAAATACCAATTCAAATGTCAAAAAATGATTATTTCATTTTCTCTTTTAATTTCTTGCCCTTTATTGAGTTAATTATAACACAATGGAGACGTCTCACGAAGTACCGGTACATTTCTCATTTCCATAACCTCGGATCCCCTTTATCTAGGTCTCAAGCTACTCTAGGTGGGGTCCTACTATTCCAATATCATCTTTGAATCCCCTTTATCTAGGTCACAACCTACACTAGGTGGAGTCATCTCATTTCAATATCATCTTCGGATCCCCTTCACCTAGGTCACAACCTACACTAAGTAGGGTCCTCTCATTTCAATATCATCCTCAGATGCCCTTCACATAGGTCACAACCGACACTAGGTGGGGTCCTCTCATTTCAATATCATCATTGGGTCCCCTTCACCTAGGTCACAGCCTACACCATGTGGGATCCTCTTATTTCATCTCTAATTCATTCATTTTCATAATGCCATTTTAATTCATATAAATGAAATGCATTTGTAAGATCATAATTTCAAAAATAAAGTCCACAAAAATTTATATTACAACCATCTCATCCACAATAATTTTTAAACATCACAACATTTCAATCAATATTTCCTTATATATCCATTAATCAATACAAATTATTATAATTATTATAATCGTAAATCCATAGTCATTTATTTTACTATGCTTACTAAGAGCTTGGTGAAACTCACCTTTGATTTACCAAAAGTTAATCTTGGCTACTTCCTCGCGTTTAGTACGTTCTCCAACCACACCTGAAAATTATATCATATAGTATAACAATCCAAGAAGTAAGTACTAGTAGTTATCTTTATCAAGTAACTACAATAAATAAACATAACAACACAATAATGCAAACTTCCTTTTCTTCTTCTACCCTTCCTCGTCATTTCTTTCCCTTCCTTATCATTTATTTCCTTTTCTTATCCTTTCTTTCCTTTCCTATCAAATTTAAGATTTAAATCTCTTGACAATGATACTTTTAAACTTGATCAAGTAAATTCCAAGTTAAATAACAAGAAGATTTACACTTCTTAAGTGTTCAGATTAATATAAAAATGACCTGTTTAGATTTACTTCCAACATTTCTTCTTTCTAAACTTTTTACTTAAAAAGATTCTTCCAACTACTCTATAGATCCTCCAATTCAAAGAAACCATATCAATTTAATAATCTTTACACCATCAAGATTTTAAACTCATATATTTCACACTTTTCATATACTAACTTCAATTAATTCATATAACCTCCAAAATACCCATTTAATAGAAGTTTTTCAATTTTTTTAGTTTTATCACTAAAAATCCTTCTAGCTGAACAAGTTCCTTTCGTTCTAACAAGTATTACACTTCAAATCCAAACTTACATATCTTAAGCTACTCCAATCACAACTTTTACATTTCTTTCATGTTAAACTTTAAGATTGAATTAAAAATTCCCTTACGTAACCATTTCCATCTTCACAATATCTTAAATTCATCAATCTTTATACTTCCATAAATGTAAACTTATACTCTTAACAATACTCATTATAAACTTTTCTTATATCAATCCAATTCTTTCTTATATTAACAATTACCATGAAAATTTCTAATTCTAACAAAAGAAAATCTTCAATTTATGAAATTAAAACAAACCCAATTAAACTCATACCCTTTTAGGTCTCAACTTTCATATTTTACAACTTAAATTTCAAGATATTCTTCACAAATTCTTCTAATTTTAAAAACATATAATTAATTCAATTTAAACTCAAATCATCTCAAACAAAGTTCTATAATCAATTTTAAGAAGTCTACTTTAACTTAGAAAATGTTAGAACTCAAAACTGCCTCAAATTTTTGCTGAAAATTGCACAATAAATAGCCCCAAAAAAAAGTCACTGCTCGACTCATGGATCCCACATGCCCTTCCGACTGCTCGCGGCAGCCCATTTCCGACACCATATTCTTTCTATAGCTTCCTGTAGATGTTTTATGAAGTTTGGGGGTAAAAGGATAAAAGATGAAAGGGTTAAAGGTAGAACAAACTAGGAGAATACCCCATTTTTCTCTAAAGTTTTCTTTCTTTCTTTTTTTTTCTCTCTAACTCTCTCTGTTTCTGATTATAAAGGAAGAAATGAAAGATTTGTGCTGAAAACTTTAGGTCTTTAGCTTTATATAGTGGTTGCTAAAGTATTAAGTTTACTTATATATCCTTCCTTTACTTTTTTATTTACTTTGCAAGTCAAATCCTTGTTTTTCCTAACTTTTTATATAAGAACCTAAATGTTCCTTATTTACTTAAATACTTCCATTTCCTTTATGCTTAAATTTCCCATCAATTAATAAGTCCTACACATGTCTAACATCGAAATTTTTTGATTTAGTTCATCCAGAAATATATAGTTTAGAAATTTAAGATGGGGCTCAACAGATTTGAACTCTCTTTAAGGAATAAAATAGGCATGTGATTGTTAATAACTTAGAAAGGATCCTTTAACTTTGAAGGCATGAAATGAACATTTTTAAAGAACTAAACTAAGGAAAATAACATTAAAACTATCATTGATTTAATATTACATTTAACAAAGATGAATTAAATTATGACTATTAACAAGCTAAGAGGAAAAAGACGTACAACTAGTGAGGACAAATTAAATACGAAGATTGTAAAAGAAACTAGTTGATACTTAAAACTAAGATAGATTTTATCTAGTATACTAAATTATCAAATCCGTTTTCAAGGTGGTTTGTACATGTAAATCATACTAGCAATTTATTTTACAACTAGAAGAAATTTAACTAACCTTCTTTTGCTAAGGAAAATTTCCACGTGCAAGGATTATCCTCGAAGATTCATGCATTCTTATGGACTTGATAAGTTAGGTGGATGAACTTGATCAAGGTATGGTTAACAAAGTAAGAAAAGAAGGAGGAAGACTTCTTCTTTTGGTGGTCAAAGGAATAATTTCTAAGGTGGACAAGTGAACTTTGAGAATGGTAAGTGCGTTGGAAAAAAGTTAAAGAGAAGAGTGGGAGAAATCCTCCCTCACATGGCCGGCCATAACAAGAAGAATAAGTGCAGTTTTTTGGTTCAGAAAGTGCATTTTGATGCATGAAAAAATGGGAAAGCTAAAAAAAAAAGTGTGTAAGACCAAGGAAAAAAAAAAGGAAGAAGACTTCCTATTTTCCTCATTACATGATCAGCTATGTAGGAGATGAAATAGTGCTGATTTTTAAGTGAAAAATGAAGATTTTGATGCATGAAAAAGTGGGAAAGCTAAGTAAGGAAAATGTGCAAGACCAAGGGGAAAAGAAGGAAGAAGACTTCCTATTTTCTCATCACATGATCAGCTATTTCAGGGATGAAATAATGCAGATTTTTAAGTGTAAATATGTGATTTTGATGCATGAAAAAGTGGGAAAGCTAAAGAAGGAAAGTGTGTAAGACTAAGGAAAAAAGGAGAAAAAAGACTTCCTATTTTTCTCATCACATGATCAACTATGTAAGGGATGAAATAGTATAGATTTTTAAGTGTAAACATATGATTTTGATGCATGAAAAAGTGTGGAAACCAAGGAGAAATGTGCAAGAAAAAAGGCAAAAAAGAGGAACAAAACTTCCTCTTCAAACACTCACATGGTCGGCCACATGAGGGGGAAAGGAAGAAACAATTTTTATTTTAATACAAATGAAAATGTTTATCTTTAAAATTAAAAATTCAAAAGATGCCAAGTGGGGGTGAAATTGGAAACTCACCCATAAAAATCGAACGTCTTCTTAGGCTTTGAATTTTGGACCAAAAATGTTTTGGCTTAGCAAGAATCAATGGCTTTTAGTGGGTTTTGGATTGGGCCAAAATTTAATTAAAAACTTTGGGCTCGAAGTCGATGGAATCAAATTAGACCCAAATGATTTAAACTCAAAGTGGATTGAACAAAATGGGCTTGCAATTGGTTCTAATCCAAAATTAAATTCCACCTCTGTATTTACCAAGTCCGAACGCATTAGGATTAAAGATTCGCCATAAGAACCCACACATAGTCCTTTCAAAAAATTTTGAATGAAATTAGGTGTCTATAGCGTCCCAACATATAACTAACCCTAAAAAAGCTTTCCAAGTCTTAAGGAAATATCAGATGTAGCTTAACTCGACCAAGTGTGCCTTTGGTTTAACCTACAGGAAATTACTTGGGTTTTTGGTGACTTAGAGGGGGATTTGAAGCCAACCCTGAGAAGATCTAGGTAGTCTTAGATATGACTCCCTCTCACAACTTCAAAAAGGTCTATAAACTAACAAGATGAATCATCGCTCTATAACACTTAATCTTCAAGTTAGCAGAAAGGTGTCACCCTTTCTTCAAGGCCTTCCGAAAGACTAAAGACTTCCAATAGGCGAAAAAATCCTAAAATTCTTTCCAAGAGTTGAAGCAGTACTTGAGGGAACCTTCTTTCTTGATCAAGCCGAAAGGAAGAAAACCCTTATTTCTCTACTTGGCATTTAGCTCGATGGCAGTCGCCTCAATACTCATCAAAGAGGACAATGGAATCCAAAGACTGATGTATTATGTGAGCCAGGTCTTGCTCGATGCAGAAACCTGCTACCGATAGATAGAAAAGTTTGCTTATGCCCTCTTTATCTCGACTAAAAAAGTAAGGTCGTACTTCTCTTTCCACACCATCAACGTCCTTACGAATCAGCCCTTGAGGTAGGTGTTTCACAAGCTAAAATTTTTTAGCAGAGTGGTCAACTAGATCATGGAGTTAAATGAATTCAAAATCCAGTATAAGCGTAGACTAACTATCAATGCCCAAGTCCTTGTCGACTTTATAGTCGAGTGCACTGTTTCGGAGGAGCAATTGAAAGAACCCCAAATAGGGTCGGGTGACCATAGGTCATCACAAGGAGATGAATCTATCATTAGTAAGGTCCAAGAAGATTCGTGTTTGAATCCCTTTGTAGACAAAGCCTCCAATTCCGTAAGAAATGGAGCGGGCCTCATTTCATCCAACCCTGAAAACTTCATCGTGGAATAAGCCACTTTACTTTCAAAGCCTCCAACAATAAAGCTGAGTATAAAGCCATTTGGCAGGGTTAAAGTGAGCTTAAGACATTACAATTAAGGAACTAATGGTCTACAATGATTTTCAGCTGGTGGTTAACCAAGTCAAAGGTGAGTATGAAACAAAAAAAATAGAGAATGGTCAAGTATTTAAGGAAAGTAAAAGACTTCCTCCCCAAATTTGAGAAGTGTAAGATCTAGCAAATACCTAGGATCGAGAAATCTCAAGTCGAGGCCACATCTCAGCTAGCTTCTTTTAAATTTTTTAGTCTCACTAGGGCCGTGTACACCAAGTTGCTATAAGTGCCTATTAATGAAGAAAGGTCCTGATGCTCCCTATAGTAGAAGAACCCTATTGGATGGACCCCGTTATTGAATACATGTGGGATGGGAAACTCCTTACATCAAAAAAGAAAGAAAGATAAATAGTAACCCAAGCGATGGTTATGAGGGAAGACATATCCTTTCCCACAAGATTCTTAGGCAATGGTACTATTGGTCCAACATCAGCTATCAAATCCTTTGTCCCTTATCATGAGCTCAATACCATTTTCCATGTGGGGGATGGACATCTTGGACCCTTTCGAGAAGGTAACTGGACAAAGACAATGGCTGGTACTTAAAGTGGACTACTTCACTAAATGGATAAAGTTCGAAACCTTGGCCTTTACAACCTCAGAGAAGATGAATAAGTTCATTTGGCTGTCTATTATATGCTGATTTGGGGTTCCTAAGGTCTTAATTATTGACAACGGGATATAGTTAGAGATAATATTATTTCAAGAATTTTGCAAAGAGATGCGTATCGAGCTCTATATCATGTTAGCAGGACACCACAGGTGAATGGGTAGGAATAAGTGTTGATACTACTATCCTCCACATACTAAAGAGGAGACTGAACCAGACAAAGCACTTTTGGGTCGATGAACTCCTCAAAGCACTTTGGGAAAAATGAACAACTCCTCGAGTGGCTACATGAGAAATGCTTTTCAGGTTAACCTTTGATTCTAAGGCCCTTAACTCAATAGAAATTAATTATCTCATTGAGTCTCGTCTTAAGATGAATAAGCCAACGAGGAAGGTTTGAAGGGAAACTTAGACCTAATAGACAAGCTCTGCGAAAATGCACTCATCAAGATGGTTGCCTACTAGTAAAGGGTTCTAAGCACTATGACTAATGTGTGAAGAAGAATGAGAGGCGACAACCCGCATCAAGTTGACACTTGATAGTTAGGGCATGTCGGCACCTTCACCTTCTCTCCAGTCCAAGACGATAAGGACCAGCCATCTTTAGGGTCTCTCCCTCAAAGCCTCATTAGTGAGCACGTTTCCACATGTAAGGGATCAAATGACCCTATGAGTTAACTCTCGCAAGTGGTAAGACACCTTGACTATCTAAGCTTACCCATCATCTGAGCAACAGTTATCTTAGCCATACACTCGAACATCTTCATCAATTGATGGTCC
Source organism: Bretschneidera sinensis (assembly GCA_023935145.1). NCBI lineage: Eukaryota > Viridiplantae > Streptophyta > Magnoliopsida > Brassicales > Akaniaceae > Bretschneidera > Bretschneidera sinensis. Next base: position 46,845,805 of record CM043701.1, read on the forward strand.
GAGTACAGTCGCACCACGAAACTCATAATTACATCTACATTGATGAACTAAAGGGATTCGGTCCAAGGTTGCATCATCCTACTTGGCCTATGAAATATCAATACACAAAGGGAAACAATGCTAAATTATGAACAAAAAAGAGTTTTATTTATCCGATACCAAAATAAGGCCAGTACGCCATTACATTCAAAACACTAATAGGCCACTTAACCTAGCCTAGCCTAGAAGTATTGGAATTACTAAATATCCATACTTGTAATGTCACACAGGACATCTTCGTGTAGACTCAAGACGCACCCCTCATTGTCCACTGAAAAGTACACTTTAGACTTAGTCCCAGACCTAGATGATTTTTCACTGCTTCTGCCTCAACTACCCCTTCTACGTAGGATAAGATAACATTTTTGTATAAAAAAGGGTGCATTTCTGCGTGATGATGGACCTTCCTTAGTCGTTCCACGCATATTCGGAACCTGTTATAGTGGGCTTCCAAAGCAAGCTTTTGGATGGTACTCTGATGATTAGAAGAACTCAGATAGACCTCCAAGTCATTTTTAGCCCTCTCCAAAGCAATGTCAACATCAGTCACGAGGTTTCGATACCCCGTAGAAAATTCACTCTTCTCTCTTGAAATGATCTTTCTCTTCAGTCACCTTCTTAAGCCAAAAAAGCAGCAAGTAAGTCATCTAAGAATTGACTCCAAGAGCATAACTATCAAACCTCCCCGATAATTGGGCATTCCAAACCAACTCAACTCTAAAAAAAGATATTTTTTTGAAAAGGTGAAAGCACACAAGAAAGAAAGCAAAAATGAGGTCTCAAAACTTCCACCCAAATTGAGGGTCGTAATTGGGAATAAAAAAACTCTACAAACCACCTCTTTATAGAGAGATTTCAAAGGGAAAATCAAGAGATTAGATCTCTTCAGCTCAATGGTTGAGACCAAGCCTTCTAAAAGAACTAAGGATCATCATTGGAATGCACAAAAAGAGAAGCTAGGGTAGGTAACCTAAGTCTGGCCACCGTAGAAATTTGTCGAGAAAATAACTCTTGCTTACTTAGGTCAAGATTGATTCTTAGTCCAAAAAACTTTTTAAAGCTTTTTCCAAAAATAAAACTTGTGTGCAACCTGGCCTAGCTGGCCCTTGGGTCCGCAACACCCTGGCCAGGTCAAAGTCCGAATATATTTCTAATTTTTTTTAAAACAAAAATTGTGTGACCTTGCTTAGCCTACTCTAAGGTTGCCCACTTAAAGCTGGCAACACCCTGGCTAAGTCCGAGTCTGAAATTATTTTCTAAAAATTTTGAAACAAACAAAATTTATTCGCAATTTATCTTAGCTGGCCTAGGAATGGCAACACCCTGACCGGCCCAAACTAAGTCTGATTTTGAAAATTTTCAAAGCCTATCTTTTAATAAAGAAAAAAGGGGCTCCAACCCCAATCCTCACACTCAGGGGGTTCCAAGATCTAAGTAACCAATTTATGAGGGTATTAAATATTAAAACCATATTCTCCTGAGGTGGAAGAAGATCACATTGTCCTATGGTCGAAGAAGATCCCTTATACAAAGTGGAAAGACTTAGCATTCAAAAGACAAGACATGCTCACTAGATCGTGGATATGGATCCCCAAAGCATCATGTTGATACTACTTCCTTACCCTCCGATTAGCTCAAAGAAGTGGGGGGCTTATGACGTGGGCAAAAATCCACCATCTAGTCAGAGGATGGCACATGGCTCAACCGAGGGCAAAATAGTTATTCTTCCACCAAGGATAAAATGTAATTATACACCTCATGATGGATATGCATCTACTACGCTAAAATATTTAGTTCAATCTCAACTATCCAAATGAACAATCCAGATTATTCTATATAAATGGTTTCTTAATTAGATCAACCTTTTTTCATTATAAATAAAAATCTCATAAACCATTTTTGGTATGAGAAATTTCTTCCTCTAAACAGTTTTAATGCTTAAGTTCATTAAGCTTCTCCCTACAGTAACTGATTAAGGTATCAGAGGGTTACCCCGAAGAACCTAACAATTCGGGTCACCTAATATCTTCATTGGTCTTAATTTTAGAAACAGATCAATTTTCCATCCAAACAACACAATCAAACATCCAATTTACGTATATCAAATTTTGGATATCAACAATGTTATAATTAAATGTGAAAATAGCTAACATCATCTAACGAAACTAGTCTTACAAATACTTTTTATATAAAAAAAATTATCAAGAATTATTATGGAAAGTTTGAATTACTTTTACCCGACTATTTGAAAAGACATAAAAAAAAATGTCTTATATGTTTAATTGGTGTATTCCATGCAGACCAATATGGTTTATTTTTGTTTGAAAGGAAATTCAGGTACTTAATTATTAATGTGGAGAAAATAATAATTGTGAGACTTAAAAGGCTTGTAACTATATTGATAAATTTTTTTATCATGAAAGAAATATTCTTTTGATGATTTGATCACGATATACTTCCTCCATTACATTGAGGCACATTATATTACCTTCTCAACTAAATTAATTTTTAATGAGTGAAAATCATTTTAAATTTAAAAAATGAAGTTTTTATTGATACTCACACTTCGTTAGAGAAAATATTGTTGGAATTTTTCCATGTGGGCTACCACTAATTATAGTGGTTTTGGTTTTATAAAACCGAGTCAGTGGATTTGGTCCAATGAGAAAAGTACGAGAGCCCATATGTTGTTAATTGATGATCATGTTTTTTGGGCTTGTACGCATCTTAATATTATTAATGTGGGTCAACAGCTAGTGTATGCATTAGTCCAACATGACCCGTAGATGGAATTTTCCATTTGGACTCACAGCAATTAGGGTTACCGATGTGTATATAAACAGTCTAGTTCTCCTCTTTGACTCCCAATACGTATGAGTATACAATTTTCTATCCATTTGAGAAAGTTGTTGTGAGAGTACAAAGAGGAAGACCTAACCTTGATCATACTTCCGTTGTGAGATAATTTAAATCTTCGCTTTGACGATGGCTCAATCAAATATGTGATTTACTTTTAAAACTATCTGTGTTTTAAGTTTCATGTATGATATTTGTAGACTGAGGTTTCAATCCAAGAGGGGGGTGAATTGGGTTTTTAAAAACTTTTGCTAATTAAACACAAGTTTATAAAAATAGATAAACCCACAAGCATGAAAACAAATAATGTGATGTAAACAAAAGAGTTTAAGGAATAGAGGATGCAAACTCAGTTTATAGTGGTTTGGCAATATCGGATTCGTCCCGACCCTACGTCCACTCTCATCAAGGAACCTCCTTGAAGTAATCCACTAAGAAACTTAGTCATGCAACTTCACGAGTGTTGCACAAACCTTACAATCAATCCCTTCCTCTTGAAAGCAAATCCCTTCCTCTTGGAAGCAAATCCTTTCCTCTCGGAAGCTAATCTTTTCCTTTCAGAAGCTAATCCATTGACAATAAATGCTGTAAAGTAAATGGTAGAGAGACAAAAATGAAAGCTTATACAACTGAATAATATCTCTCTTTCAAGGTAAAGCTTGAGGAATGGCTCAACAATAAATATTTCAAAGCTTTTGTGTATCAATGAGTAAAAACTTGATTGAATGTGTAATCTCCTCTCTTAAAATGCTCAATAGAGTGGGTTTATTAGCCTTGATGTAAGATGGCCGCTTTGTACTTATCTGGTACGTTTTGGTGCAATTTGTGCTGAAATTTCACGTCTCAACAGTCATATTTTTTGAACTACCAGTCGACTGGGTCTTAGTACCAGTCGACTGGGTCAAGTTAAAAATCCTATTTTTAAGGCTATTAAAGGTACCAGTCGACTAGGGATAGTCTGTCCAACATACCAGTCTTCTGGTATAAGTACCCAATCGACTGGGTTGCTTATTAACCCAGTTTTCATGTTTTGAAATGTTTTTAACTTAAAAATGTTTGATTGAAAAGTTACGTTAAAATGCTTTTTTCAAAAGGATCCATAAGACAAGCTTTTTACCTGAATAAGTGAGATTTACAACTTGTTTCAATACCTTAAACCTATACTAGAGCTTTTGTCTTGACTTGGAGTTTGATTCAGGTTGAGTTCTTGTACCTTGATTTCTGACTGGAAGCTTTTATCGCTTAATACACTTAGATAACACTATTAGTATAATAAGAGTTATGTTTTTCCATCATTAAAATATAAGTGAGGGTCAACAATCTCCCCCTTTTTGATGATGATAAAACTAATGAGAGAAAACAGTTTTTAGAAACGAAGTGTTGGATTTTTTGAAAAAATTGGGTAGAGTTTCCTCTGTTTTTTGAATAAAACCAACCTGTCAAAAATATAAGGAACAGTTTACATGACACCCAACCAATCAACTCAACATATATAATCATATACCAAGATCTTTAGAGCAATGCTCCCCCTAAATCTATGCACTAGTTTGAGTTTACAGTTATTTTTCTCATTTTCTCATTTTTCTCCCCCGTTTTGATAATAGTAGAAAAGGGGGTAGTAAACCAAAAAATAAGCTATCTAGATATATAAACATAAAGGCCATGCATAAACAAACTTGTACTAAAAAATTTGGCATCATTCGGAGTTCAAAATCCTTCCCAAGAAAAACTGAAAGTTTACATACATGCAGAAGCAGTTTAAAGCTTTTATCCAAATATAAAGAGATATAAAGCATGTAACCATATTACAACAATGTAAAACAAGTATACGAATTAAGTCTAACTAGAAACCATAGTCATATATATCATAAGCCTATACAGTACAGGTTTCGTAGAGCCAAAACAGAAGTACAAAATACAGTAAATGATAAATATATGTTCGTGCTAAGAACAATGAAAAACTATATCAATATATAAATCAAAAGGGAGATAGAAAAACGACTCATGGAGTGGGAGAGTCAGAGCTACCATGAGCGAGATCCCAAAGCTTAGCTAGAGAGCCCTCGGTATGCTCACGATGCAACTCAAAGTCATCCCGGAGAGAGTGGAGGTCGTGATGCATGGCGTCAACTGTGGAGCTCAAACTCTGGAAGCCGAACTACATGGTCAGCTGGAGGCTTGTGATAGCCTGAAGGAGATCACCATATCCAGCCTGACTAGCACTCGAGTCACCCATAGGAGGTGCTCGATCATCCGTATCCATAGCAGCAGCAGTAGCAGTATCTGGACCCTTGTCCTCATCATCACTGCTCTCATCCTCTCCTATCCGAATGTGCTTCTCGGCCTTGGAGTAGATAAAGCCTTCTCAGACTGTGTATCTCGACTTCTTCAGTGAAAAGACATTGATGATGTGCTTAAGGTCGATGTCAAGAGCCTCGAAGGCGGGGAGAGGCACCCGGAAGTGCTGGAGGATGAGCGTGATGAGCATCCCGTAGGGAAGGCATCCGGAGTTGCTCACTTCGCCATTTATCATGTTAGCGAGCAACAGGGGGTAGATATTGAAGTGGTGCCCAGTTTTAAGGCACTAAATCAATACAATATCTATCTTAGATAGATAACACCAACTCCCGAGTCTCTGGTGGATGGTCCAACTCACAATGAGGTTGAATAATTTCGAGTCAAGGGGCATGTCACTACATGTGTAAAATGTAGTTGGTCGAAACACATAGTTAGGGTCACCCCTAACTATCTGACATGCCTCCTCATAATCAAAATTGTCTGGCCATCCATCCAGGCTCCATTGGATCCCTCCCACGAGGATCCTCAGGATACTTATCAAGAGGTCAGTGTTGACCTCAAACTCCACACCCATAACAATGGTTCTGAACCTCAGAGCTAGTGGACTGGGTTTCACCAAGTTCACATAGAATTGGTGATCAGTCTCGGGTAAAAATTTTTATGTATCTTGACCATTGGGGTCAAGTTAATAGCATTTAAGGCAGGTAATATATCAAAATTACCATAACAAATAGATTCAAAGTCAATGAATCTACCTGTCATGATTTTCTTATGGTGGATAACGGATGTATACCAATCTTTCGCCGTCGGGCTGGAGAACAGAGAGTCGTCAAGCTCTGTTCTGAGCTTCTTGCTTGATGAGCCCACCACGCCCTTCCCTCGGGAATCCGGAGCGGTGGATTTGGTGGACCTTGGCCTAGTAAGCGCATGTGGTCCTCCGACGGTGGCTTTTATGCGAATTCGATCAGACATTTTTGAAAAATAGCTTTTTAGGTTTAAAAGGGTTTTTGGTAAGAAAATGGGATTTTAACCGTAGAAAGTTGAAATGGATGGTTTGGATGAGTAGATTGAGGTGTTTAGGAAGTGTTTGAAGGTCTTTTTTTTTTTTATCAAAATGACGAGATTTTGTAGAGAGAGAAAGCTTAGTCTAAAAATGGTGTAAAAATCTGGAAAAAATGAAAAGTCTATATATAGAATCGCGATACCAGTCGATTGGGGTTAGGGTACCAATCGACTGGGTTCTTTGCAGAAATGAAAAGTTTCGCATACCAGTCAACTGGGTAGGATACCAATCAACTGGGTAAACTGGCAGAAGGATACCAGTCGACTAGGTAGTTTATACCAATCAACTGGGTAGTTAACAGATTTTCAAAAAAAGGCTCCAAACAAGGTTTTTTGATTACCAGAAGACTGGTATAGCCTTACCAGTTGACTGGAAGATTAGGTAGAGACTTACCAGTCAACTGGGATAGACTTACCAGTCAATTGGACCTTAAGAAAATTTCCAGTCTTGAGTCTTAGCATGAAATTTGTTTATCTATGCCATCTTTAATGAGGGAGTAATTAAATAAGGTTTAATACTCTTTCACTAGATGTCAAATATACAAAATGATGAATGATGAAATAATCAGACATATAGTTTATCATAATCTAACAATCCCATTGACAATCTTATTTTGCAAAAACTTGCTTCACTTAGAGGTTTTGTAAGAATGTTAGTGTTGTGAGTTTTAAATTACTCGCAAGCGCATGAGTCGTTTGCAATATAGTGTTGTGCAAGTGCGAGGTCGAATCCACAGGGAATTACGTTGTGAAAATATTTTTATTTAAACTAAGCCAATTTTAGCCTAGTTCCAAGTTTTGAATTGTCTTTTGCAAAACAAATATAAACTAAACTAAATTGATTTAAAGACTAATGATAAAAACACTAAGGTTTCTGAATCCACCCCACCAAAGTAAAGCATATATCTTCATGTTTTATATAAAAATAATCTATCAAAACATTCCATGAATCCAACTTTAAACAAATCGCAACAAATATCCCAATTAAACTAAAACAGTCCAATGTATCTGCTTTTAACAAATCACAAAGGATATCCAATTGAATCAAAAATGATTCGATATATCCATCAGATGAAACACACAGAATATCTAACAGAACAATTTAAACGCAATCAATCATAAGATTTTACTCAAATAATTGAACAGAACATTTATACTAAAAAAAAATTAGAATTGTATAAACAAATCTGAAAATATTATGCCAAACAACTACGAGGCTTCATCTTCAACCTTAGCTGAAGATTTTAGCCACTCATAATCATAAAACTAAAGTTCACAATAACAGTGCTAAACATTAAACTTTAAAACTAACAAAAGCAATAAATGAAAAACTGACTATACATGGGGAGAAATTCCATTCGTTGTTGGGCGGCGCTTCCCCTCGTGGTAGCAAAGCCTTCGAGATCCACCAGAATGCTAGAAGAAGTCCTCCGGATTGCCCACCGAATGATGAAGTGAGATGAGGCTTTTATAAGGGAATTCTTGGAGTACAATGTGTTTCAAATTTGATGTGGGATACTACCCGAGTGCGCTCGATCGCAGTCTGGTGCGCTCGGTGCACTAGACATTTTCAGCTTAACCCTTGTCTACTAAAACTGCCATAACTTTCTCTAGAAAAATCATTTTTATGAGCCGTAAAATTCTACAGAAAATAGACTTCCTGATATTTCTAAGAATATATGGCTCATCTCTTGTTTCTTCCTGAATCAATACAGTAAAATCCACAAAAATGACTGATCTGTATAGGCAATTCTGGCAATTTTAGTGAAACGCCTTTTCCAGTGCTTGTAAACCTAAAAAACAACGAAAACAACTCAAAGTAACAAACTTCTAAGCTAACAAATATAAATTAAGTTGACAAAATATGCAATATTTGGCACTCATCAATCAGCTATTTGATCTTCTGAAGGTTTGAATTCTAGTCTTATATCACCTTTTTTAGCATGGTCACTTTAGAAATGATGTCTAATTTCTATGTGTTTAGTTCTAGAGTGCTGAATAGGGTTCTTGGTTTGCTTGATAACACTGGTATTATCAAAATGTATTGGGATACTTTTAAAGTTTATGCCATAGTCTTCTAGTTGTTGTCTCATCCATAGCACTTAGGCACAACAACTTCCAGCTGCTACATATTCCGCCTCGGCGGTTAATAGTGCAACAGAGTTTTGTTTCTTAGAAAACAAGGAGATTAACATTGCACCTAAGAATTGGCATGTTCAACTTGTGCTTTTTCTATCTAACCTACAACTAGAAAAATCAACATCTGAATATCCTACAAGCTCAAAAGATGAATCTCTAGAGTACCATAATCCTAGAGTTTGAGTTCTTTGTAGATATCTAAGGATTCCTTAGGATTAGCCTGAAATCTAGCACACATGCATACACTGAACATTATATCAGGTCTACTTACAGTCAAATAAATTAATGCTCCTATCATGCTTCTATAATAATTAGTATCTACACACTTACCTCCTTCATCAAGATCAAGTTTTGTAGATGTGCTCATAGGTGTACCAAGTGGCTTTGAGCTTTCCATCCCGAACCTCTTTAGTAGGTCCTTTGTGTATTTTGATTGATTGATGAAGATGCCTCCTTTCAATTGTTTGATTTGAAGTCCAAGGAAGTAAGTAGGCTCTCCCATCACACTCATTTCAAATTAACCTTGCATGCACTTGGCAAACTCTTGACACATAGATTCATTAGTAGCACCAAATATAATATCGTCAACATATATTTGGACTAGTAGAGTGTCATTTATGTGAGTTTTTGTGAAGAGGGTTGTGTTTACTTTACCTTTTATAAAATTATTGTCAATAAAAAATTTACTTAGTCTTTCATACCATGCTCTTGGAGCTTGCTTCAACCCATATAGAGCTTTAGAGAGCTTGTAGACATGATTTGGAAGACCAGGATTCTCAAATCCAAGAAGTTGCTCAACTTAAACCTCTTCTTCTATAAAACCATTTAAAAATGCACATTTTACATCCATTTGAAATAACTTAAACTCATTAAAGCATGCAAAGGCTAATAACATTCGAATAGCTTCTAATCTAGCTACGGGAGCATAGGTCTCATCAAAGTCTATTCCTTCTTCTTGATTATAACCCTTAGCAACTAGTCTAGCCTTGTTTTTAGTCACTATTCCCTTTTCATCCATCTTATTTCTAAATACCCATTTAGTTCCAATTATTGTATGATTCTTAGGTCTAGGAACTAGATTCCATACATTATTTCTTTCAAATTGATTTATTTCATCTTGCATGACAATTATCCAACCATTATCCTGCCCGAGTGCGCTCGATGCCAGTCTAGTGCACTTGAGCGCACTAGACATCTTCAGCTTAACCCTTGTCTACTAAAACTGTCATAACTTTCTCTTGAAAAAACATTTTTAGGAGCCGTAAAATTCCACAAAAAATAGACTTCTGGATCTTTCCAAGCATATATGGCTCATCTCCTGGTTCTTCCTGAATGAATACAGTAAAATTAACAAAAATGATTGATCTGTACAGACAATTCTGGCAATTTTAGTGAAACTCCTTTCTCATTGCTTGTAAACCTGAAAAACAACGAAAACAACTCAAAGTAACAAATTCCTAAGCTAACATATGTAAATTAAGTGGCCAAAATATGCAATATTTGGCACTCATCAAATACCCCCAAACTTACATTTTGCTAGTCCCTTAGCAAAACAAAATAAAAGATTAAATGAAAAACAAAGAACATAAAGATAAGTTCATCACTCATGGTATCCAAAAATTTAAGGAGTACTCAAAACTATGATATTCATTCATGAGCAAGCTTAAAAAATATAACCCATATTCGCAATGAACAAGAATTTAAAACCTAGTTACTTACAAGAGGCAGGCTAAGACATCACAAGCTTGAATCAGTGTAAAGTGAATTAGCATATACAGATGAGGTTTCCAAATAATTCAATGTACAATGTCTCCATGTCTCAAGATTCACAGAATTTCTCATCAAAATGAACAACGATGGCATAGTTTTATTTATCTATTTTTTTTTATATATAAGGCTCTGCTATGATTAGTTCCCTTAAGCTATCTAATTGACCCATGTAGCGAGAGTTGAGTCAATGACTCCCAAAGCAGATGGTTTTAGGGCATTAGGTGTAAAGACACCCCTAAGGACTTACTAACTCGAGTAAAAAAAGCTACAAAACTAACCTGGCCTTAATACTACCAAGCAAAATTTCCACCTTTTGACGTGAACACTCACTGCTTACTTAGGCAAGAGGTCCAGTTACTCAGCAGAAAATTTCGCAATGATCACTATGAATAAAATTCCCACATTTTGACGTGAACACTCATTGCTTACTGAGGCAAGAGGTCCTGTTACTCAGTAGAAAGTTTATTGATGATGATCATTATAAATATTATTATTATTATTATAATTTTTCTTTTATACCCAAGTGTTTATCCAACAAGTCATCCAGTTTCAGTTAAGATAAGGAAACATACACATTAAAATCACATGTCTTAGCTCACACAAATATGTGCTAATGTGCTTGTGTTAGATTAGATCAAACATGTGAATTCTTGAATGCCTAAAGTAAGTAACTAAAGTTTAAAACTCTATCATCAGATCATGTGTTCAAAATTTTAAGCTCACCAATGAAATCACATCACAATTTCTCAGATCAACCAAAATTTTCAGACGAACATGAACATGCATTTATCTTCATTAAGAAAAACAACAACAAATTAGGACAAAATGTGTGTAATGTGTCTCTCATACCCCCAAGCTTAAATTACACATTGACCTCAATGTGTGAATAATATGGAAAGAGCTGACCTGGAGAACTATCTGGACTTGGTATGGCTCATAGCATACCCCCAAACTTGAACTGAAGTACACGTTGTCCCTGAAAAATAAAGACAAAACAAAAAATACTAGAAATAAACATTAATCATAAATATGTAAAATAATAAATATACAGAAAGGGCATTTTGTGGGGTGCCTCCCATGAGCGCTAAGTTTAAAGTCTTCAGCCAGACTCTCCATAGTAGACAACACTCAATCTGAGTAACTAAGATCCTCCAACAGTATTGTCTCAATGTTCGGACTCCTCAACTCCAAGAATGGTTTTAGCCTCTGTCCATTTACCTTGAAAGTGTTACCATTCTTTGGATCCTCAATCTTGATGGCCCTATGAGGAAAAACTGACTGAATAATAAATGGGCATGTCCATCGAGATTTGAGTTTGACTGGAAAAAGATGCAGGAGTGAATTATAAAGAAGAACTTTTTGACCCGGCTCAAAAGCTCGTCTCAAAATGTTTTGGTCATGAGTCTTCTTCATTTGTGCCTTGTATGACAGTGCACAATCGTATGCATCATTCTGTAGCTCCTTTAATTCATTGAGTTGGAGCTTCCTTTGTGAGCCAGCCTTTGAAATATTGAAGTTCAGCTACTTGATAGCCCAATAGGCTCTATACTCTAATTCAACCGGAAGGTGACAGACTTTTCCGTACACAATACGATATGGAGACATGCCAATTGGCGGCTTAAATGTTGTTCGATATGCCCACAGTGCATCATTCAATCGCAGAGACTAATCCTTTCTACTGGGGTTCACAGTCTTCTCCAAAATTTGCTTGATCTCACGATTGGAAATTTCCACTTGTCCACTCGTCTGTGGGTGATATGGGGTGGCAACCTTGTGTGTGATGAAATACTTCTTCATCAACTACTCAAAAATCCAGTTGCAAAAGTGCTTACCTCCATCACTTATGATTGCTTGAGGCGTACCAAAATGAGCAAAGATAGTGTCCTTCAAAAACTGGACCACAACTCGGTGGTCATTGGTCTTGCATGCAACGGCCTCCACCCATTTAGACAGATAGTCCACAACAACTATAATGTACAGATAGCCAAAGGAGTTTGGGAAAGGTCCCATAAAATCAATGCTCCACACTTCAAAAATCTCAATAATCAGAATAGGGTTGAGGGGCATCATATTCCTCCTAGAAAGACTCCCTAGCTTTTGGCAGCACTCACAAGATACATAGTAGGTGTGAGAGTCTCGGAACAAGGTGGGCTAATAGAATCCACACTGCAAGATTTTCGCAGCAGTTTTCTTAGCACTGAAATGGCCTCCACAAGCATGATAATGACAAAAGGTGATGACATTAGATTTGTCATGCTCAAGAATACACCTTCTGATGATCTGATCGGGACAATACTTGAACAGGTAAGGATCATCCCAGAAAAAATGTTTTACCATGGCCAAAAACTTTGATTTATCTTATCGCCCCCAATGTAAGGGCATTTGACCGGTGACAAGATAGTTTACTATATCAGCAAACCATGGCATGAGATTGTGAGCAATGTGCATCAATTACTCATCAGGAAAGGTCTCAGAAATGGGAGTGGCGGCCTAAGTGAAATCCACAATCAATCTAGACAATTGGTCCACCACCACATTTTCGGAACCTTTCTTAACCCGAATCTCTATGTCGAACTCTTGAAGTAACAAGATCCATCGGATAAGACGAGATTTAGCATCTTTTTTAGAGAAAATATACTTCAATGCTGCATGATCTTAGTAGATAATGACTTTAGATCCTTACAAGTGGGATCTGAACTTGTCTAATGCAAAAACGACTGCTAGCAACTCCTTCTCAGTGGTAGAGTAATTAAGTTGTGCATCTTTTAGAGTTCTACTTGCATAATAGATAGCATGAGGAAGTTTATCAACACACTGCCCCAAAATAGCTCCAACAGCATAGTCTGATGCGTCACACATAATCTCAAAAGGCATACCCCAGTTGGGTGGCTGAATAATAGGTGTGGACGTCAGAATCTTCTTCAAATCCCCAAATGCTTTCTTACAGTCTTCATCAAATACAAATGGGGCATCCTTCAGTAGTAACTTGCACAAAGGCCTGGCAATTTTGCTGAAATTCTGGATAAATCGCCTGTAGAAGCTTACATAGCCCATAAAAGATCGAACCTCTTTCACTGTACGTGGGGGTGGAAGATTGGAAATCAAGTCCACCTTCACTTTGTCGACCTCAATCCCCCGATGAGATACAACATGCCCTAGTACAATACCTTGCTTGACCACAAAATGGCATTTCTCCCAATTAAGCACCAGGTTCTTCTCCTTGCACCGCACTAAAACCAAAGTGAGACAGTGTAGGCACTCCTCAAATGATGAACCAAAATGGAGAAGTTATCCACGAAAATCTCTAAGAACCACTCTACCATGTCAGAGAATATATTGACCATGCACCGCTGAAAAGTAACGGGTGTATTGCATAACCCAAAGGGCATGTGACGGTAGGCAAATGTCCCAAAATGACATGTAAATGTCATCTTCTCCTGATCTTCAGGGTCCATAGGGACCTGGTTATATCCAAAATAACCATCCAAGAAGCAATAGTATTCGTGCCCAGCCAAACGCTCCACCATCATATCAATAAATGGGAGTGGAAAATGATCCCTCCTTGTGGCAGCATATCCTGACTGAACACGAGTTGGCACCAACTCGTCACCCTTATTTCTCACCATCGTCAATCCAGCTCGTTTAGGCACGACATGAATCGGGCTCACCCACTTGCTATCAGAGATTGGATAAATGATCCCTGTATCCAACAGCTTAATTACTTCTGTCCTCATAACCTCTTGCATAACTGGGTTGAACCTTCTTTATGGATCCCTTGATGGCTTGGCATTCTCCTCCAAACGTATCTTGTGCATCACCACCGAGGGGCTGATTCCCTTAATATCCTCTATAGTCCAGCCGATAGCTTCTTTGTGCTCTCTTAAAACATCTAATAATTTCTTCTCTTGAGCCTCAACCAAATCTGAAGCTATAATCACAGGCAAACAATCTACTGGACCTAGGAACTTATACTTAAGATTATCCAGTAAAGGCTTAAGTTCCTTCTTGGGGGGTTTAGGTGCTGTGGTCTCCTTTGTCTCATTACTCTTCTGAGGAGCAGACTCCAAAGTAGCATTTGCTTGCTCAAACAACTTATCCAAATCCAAATCCTCTCCAAACTGAGCAAAGCATGCCTCCAGGGGGTTTTCAATGCTTGATTCACCCACAGTCTCCACCATCTTACTGCTCTCCCGAGGAGCAAACTCCAAGATAGCATTTGCTTACTCAAATAGCTTATCCAAATCCAAATCCTCTCCAAACTGAGCAAAGCATGCCTCCACAATGTCCTCAGACTTCCCTTCTTTCTTGGGCACTTGTAATCTTCAGGGTAAGGTGCTTTAGGTACAAACGACCTAGGAAGATCCTTAATAGTAGGTGTGGCTATAGATGGCTCAGCATCTCTCTTCTCCTTGTTGCCACTTTCTTGCCCTTGTTGCAGAGTGAGGTTCTCTTCCACTTGATTTTTCACTTGTCTTTCATACCTCAATGTGACAATCAATTGCACTTGTTCCTGCCCGTGCGTAGGAGTTGATGAATTTCCAACCACAAACTGTTCCTTTGAGTTTGGCACGGGTTGACTGGGGAACTTTCCCTTCTCTCCTTCACCCAAGTGACTTGTGATTTGACCCATTTGACTCTCTAGCTTGGTAATCGCTTGGGTGTTTACTATTGTTGCACTCCTCACTTCGTTTATGGATTAGTCGGTCATCTTCTTGAAATCATTGAGGGCGTCCTCCAATGACTGTGAAACTGACGCTGGCGCTTTAGTGGGAGCTTGATAAGCGGGTGATGGTGCTAGATGGGCTGAGCGACCATAACTTGGAACTGATGGAGGAAATCCGGGAAGGTCTTGATTGTGAGCATGATGAGGAGCTCCTCCCTGATTCATCACTTGGTTATGTTTCCATGAAAAATTAGGGTGGTTCCGCCACCTTGGATTGTATGTCTCGGAGTATGATCCATTTGATTGCCACCGACAGTCATTGAAAGCGTTCATTTGTTCCATGGGATACTTGGCAAATGCCGGTATAGATGGACAATTTTGTGCTAAATGCATAGGGCTAACACAGATGGAACAGCTACCAACATTGAATGTATTGGCTGCGTTGATGGACTGGCCGGTCATTTTCATAAAATCCTTGAGGGTGTCCTCTAAAGACTGTGAAATTGACGCTGGATTCATCCACATTTTTTAAAATTTTTTTAATTTTTAATTTTTTTATGGGCAATTTTCAGTAGAAATAAATAAACTAAAATAAAATTGCAAAAGAAAAATAAAACAAAAATACTAACTAAACTAGTAGAAAAATAAAATCAATTCAGAAAAAAATCTCACAAACCAAATAATTCCCCGGCAACGGCGCCAAAAACTTGTTGTGAGTTTTAAATTACTCGCAAGTGCACGAGTCGTTTGCAATTTAATGTTGTCCAAGTGCAAGGTCGAATCCACAAGGAATTGCGTTGTGAAAATATTTTTATCTAAACTAAGCCTATTTTAACCTAGTTCCAAGTTTTGAATTGTCTTTTGCAAAACAAATATAAACTAAACTAAATTGACTTAAAGACTAATGATAAAAACACTAAGGTTTCTGAATCAACCCCACCAAAGTAAAGCATATATCTTCATATTCTATATAAAAACAATCTATCAAAACATTCCATGAATCCAACTTTAAACAAATCGCAACAAATATCCCAATTAAACCAAAACAATCCAATGTATCCGCTTTTAACAAATCACAAGGGATATCTAATATAATCAAAAGCGATTCGATGTATCCATCAGACGAAACACATGGAATATCCAACAGAACAATTTAAACACAATCAATCATAAGATTTTACTCAAATAATTGAACATAACATTTATACTAAAAAAAACATCAAAATTGTATAAACAAATCTGAAAATATTATGCTAAACAACGACGAGGCTTCATCTTCAACCTTAGCTGAAGATTTTAGCCACTCATAATCACGAAACTAAAGTTCACAATAATAGTTCTAAACATTAAATTTTAAAACTAACAAAAGCTGTAAATTAAAAACCGACTATACATGGGGAGAAATTCCACTCGCTGTTGGGCAGCGCTTCCCCTCGTGGTAGCAAAGCCTTCGAGATCCACCAGAATGCTAGAAGAAGTCCTCCAGATCGCCCACCGAATGATGAAGTGAGATGGGGCTTTTATAAGGGAATTCTTAGAGTACAATGTGTTTCAAATTTGATGTGGGATACTACCCGAGTGCGCTCGATTGCAGTCTGGTGCGCTCGGTGCACTAGACATTTTCAGCTTAACCCTTGTCTACTAAAACTGCCATAACTTTCTCTAGAAAAATCATTTTTTCGAGTCATAAAATTCCACAGAAAATAGACTTTTAGATATTTCAAAGCATATATGGCTCATCTTCTGGTTCTTCCTGAATCAATACAGTAAAATCCACAAAAATGACTGATCTGTATAGGCAATCCTGGCAATTTTAGTGAAACTCCTTTCCCATTGCTTGTAAACCTGAAAAACAACGAAAACAACTCAAAGTAACAAATTTCTAAGCTAAAAAATATAAATTAAGTGGCCAAAATATGCAATATTTGGCACTAATCAATCAGCTATTTGATCTTCTGAAGGTATGAATTCAAGTCTTATATCACCTTTTTGAGCATTGTCACTTAAGAAATGATGTCTAATTTCTATTTGTTTAGTTCTAGAGTGCTGAATAGGGTTCTTGGTTTGGTTGATAGCACTGGTATTATCACAATGTATTGGGATACTTTTAAAGTTTATGTCAAGTCTTCTAGTTGTTGTCTCATCCATAGCACTTGGGCACAACAACTTCCAGCTGCTACATATTTCGCCTCGGTGGTTGATAGTGCAATGGAGTTTTGTTTATTGGAAAACCAAGAGATTAACATTGCATATAAGAATTGGCATGTTCCACTTGTGTTTTTTCTATCTAACCTACAACCAGCAAAATCAGCATCTGAATATCCTACAAGCTCAAAAGATGAATCTCTAGAGTACCATAATCCTAGAGTTTGAGTTCCTTGTAGATATCTAAGGATCCTTTTTACTGCAATTACATGTGTATTAGCCTGAAATCTAGCATATATGCATACATTGAACATTATATCGGGTCTACTTGCAGTCAAATAAAGTAATGCTCCTATCATGCTTCTATAATATTTAGTATCTACACACTTACCTCCTTCATCAAGATCAAGTTTTGTAGATGTACTCATAGGTGTACCAAGTGGCTTTGAGTTTTCCATCTCGAACCTCTTTAGTAGGTCCTTTGTGTATTTTGATTGATTGATGAAGATGTCTCCTTTCAATTATTTGATTTGAAGTCCAATGAAGTAGGTAGGCTCTCCCATCATGCTCATTTCAAATTAACCTTGTATGCACTTGGCAAACTCTTGACACATAGATTCATTAGTAGCACAAAATATAATATCATCAACATATATTTGGACTAGTAGAGTGTCATTTATGTGAGTTTTTATGAAGAGGGTTGTATTTACTTTACCTCTTATAAAATTATTGTCAATCAAAAAATTTTTTAGTCTTTCGCACCATGCTCTTGGAGCTTGCTTCAACCCATATAGAGCTTTAGAGAGCTTGTAGACATGATTTGGAAGACTAGGATTCTCAAATCCAAAAGGTTGCTCAACATAAACCTCTTCTTCTATAAAGCCATTTAAAAATGTACTTTTTACATCCATTTGAAATAACTTAAACTCATTAAAGCGTGCAAAGGCTAATAACATTCGAATAGCTTCTAATCTAGCTACGGGAGCATAGGTCTCATCAAAGTCTATTCCTTCTTATTGATTATATCCCTTAGCAACTAGTCTAGCCTTGTTTCTAGTCACTATTCCCTTTTCATCCATCTTATTTCTAAATACCCATTTAGTTCCAATTATTGTATGATTCTTAGGTCTGGGAACTAGATTCCATACATTGTTTCTTTTAAATTGATTTATTTATTCTTGCATGGCAATTATCCAATCATTATCCTTTTCGGCTTCTATAAAAGTCTTAGGTTCTATTTGAGACAAATAAGCTACATAATTGAAAATATTTCTAATAGAGGAACGAGTTCTTACCCATTGTGAAGGATCACCAATCACTTGATCAATCGGGTGATAATTTACATACCTCAAATCTTTAGGAAGACTATCCTCTTGTCGATTTGTAGATGGTTGGTCCAATTTGAGAGTTTTCATCTCTTCATTTGTTTGAGGTGGACTCTCCTTTGGGTCAACATTGGGAGTAGGTGTTTCTGTTCTCGGAATAAAATCTACATCATCATTGAAAGAAACTTCTCTACTACTAATTGGGTTAAACTCATCAAGAGTTACATGTACGAATTCTTCTACCACTAGAGTTCTCTTGTTGAAGACTCTATAAGCTTTACTAGAGGTTAAATATCCTAAAAATATTATTTCATCGGTCTTAGAGTCAAATTTACCCAAATTAGTTTTATTGTTATTTAGGATGAAGCATTTACAACCAAATGTACGAAAATATGAGATATTAGGCTTTCTACCTTTCCATAATTCATATGGAGTTTTATCAAGCATAGACCTAATTAAAATTCTATTCAAGATATAGTAAGAAGTGTTTACTGCTTCAACCCAAAAATATTTTGGTAAACTATTTTTGCAAAGCATTGTTCTTGCAAATTCTTCTAAAGCTCTATTTTCCCTCTCAACAACTCCATTTTGTTGAGGAGTTCTAGGAGCTGAAAAGTTGTGATCAATTCCATTTTCATCACAAAATTTTGAAAAACTTTGGTTTTCAAATTCCTTTCCATGATCACTTCTAATGCTTGAAATACAAATTCCTTTTTCATTTTGAACCTTTTTGCAAAAGTTTTCAAATCCTTTGTAAGCTTCATCCTTATAAGCAATAAAAATAACAAAGGTATATCTTGAATAGTCATCAATAAAAACAAGAGTATATTGATGGCCACCTAGACTGATGGTACTTATTGGACCAAATAAGTCCATTTGCAAAAGTTCCGGTGGTCTAGTAGTTGAGACTACATTCTTTGATTTAAAAGAAATCCTAGTTTGTTTTCCCATTTGACAATCATCACATACTTTGTCTTTTTCAAAATTGATTTTGGGAAGTCCAATGACTAAATCTTTTCTAGAAATTATTTTAAGCAAATTCATGTTCACATGACCAAGCCTTCTATGCCATAGCCATGGGTTTTCACTAATTGCTAGAAAACATTTTTCATTTTCATAATGCAATGATTTTAAATCAACTATATAGATATTTTCATGTCTATGGCCAACAAACTTGATCTTGTTACTCTTGATGTCTATAACTAGACAATGAAAGGTTTCAAATATGATTTTGTTGCCTTTCTCACATAGTTGACTAATGCTTAGTTAATTTGGCTTAAGGCCTTGTACTAGCAATACATTATCTATGGTTGAGAAATCATTACCAACTTTTCCATGCCTGATGATCTTTATTTTTGTGTTGTCTCCAATGGTGACAAGTCCACCATCTCATAGAGTTAGCTCCTTGAATATACTTTTATCACCGGTCATGTGCTTTGAGCATCCACTATCAAGGTACCAACAATTACCTTTTTCCTTGGTTGGAAGACATATCTACATCACACAAGGATACACAATGGCATTTTTAGGTACCTAAAATTTCTTGGGTCCTTTGGGGTTAGTCCTTAAAAATATGGTTCCTTTTGAGATCAATGTTTTCTTAACAGCAAATGGTGCTCTATAGACATGTTGATAATGCACAATCCTAGGATAATAGTTATTGAAATTTCTAGGATGATTCAGTTGTGTATGCCTATAATGCTTAGGATATGAGTTCCTAGGATATATGTTTCTTTTGTGAGGAGTATGAATATACATGTCATTTCCAGAAAATGTATGAAGATGATTTCTAGGATACATGCTTGCATTTTTATGAGTATATGAGTATGCATATTATTTCTAGAATAACCATGATAGTTATTTCCAGGATATGCTTGTGCAGGATGCAAGTTTTGATTATATATACTGTTTCTAGGATGCACATGATGGTTATACCTAGGATGTGTATAAGCATTTCTTGAATGAGCATACATACAAGCATGAGCATTTCTATGATGTTTCATTCTTGTATATGCATTAGAATTAGCATTTCTAAACTTGCTAGCATTCATTGAGGGTATGTTTTTGACCTTGCTAGTGATTTTTGAAGTAGAGACTTCGTTCACACATGATGCTTTCATGAATAAGCTCTCTTTTGATTTTTGCTTGTCTAATGGAAAATATCCTATTCCTGATTTTCCTCCACTTAATCTTTGGTAAGAAAGCACTTCATCAAGTTTTTCTTTTCCAAGCATGAGTCTAGATATTGTACCATTCGATTCAAATATCTTCTTCTTTAAGTTTTCATTTTCATTTTTGAGGAAATCTTGAGAAGAATCATAAAGCAATGAAGATAGTTTATCTTTTTCTTCTCTTAGACTTATCATCTCTTTAGAGACAGATGACACCTCTTTCTTAAGAGTAGAGTTCCTAGAATCTAATTTTTTCAATTCTTCATGCATTTCATTTATGACTTTTATCAACTCTTTACTACTACAAACAATATTATTTTTTGAAGAGGGAGAAGATAATACCTCATTTTCATCAGCGATTGCTATAAGACATAGGTTGGCAATTTCTTTATATTCGATTTCCTTATCCGATGACTCTTCTTCTTCATCATCACTCCAAGTGATTGCTATCATAGCTTTCTTCTTGAAGCTTCTGTATGGTTTGCTTGTTACCATACAATCGGCCTTAATGTGACCAGGCTTCTCGCATCCATAGCACACAAGTGGTTCCCTTTTTGAAGTGGGATCCTTTATGTAAGGTTTCTTGATTTTCTTCAAGAACCCATGAAACCGTTTGGTGATTAAAGCCATCTCACCATCTTCTTCGCTGCTTTCTGCTTCTTCTTTCGATTCCTCTTCTCTGTTGAATGTAAAGGCTTTGAGAGTAATCACATTTTTCTTCTTCTCATCATCATTGACAATGGGATTCATTTCTTCCATCTCATATGTAAATAATGACCCAAGAAGTGTCTCAACATCAAGTTTGTCGAGATCTTTGGCTCCCATGATCGCCGTCTTCTTTGCTTTCCAAGTAGGTGGCAGAGATCTTAAGATTTTTCTTATTAGTTCAAACTCCTCAATGTTCCTACCAAGAAGCTTCAAACCATTAACAATAGTTGTGAAACATGAGTGCATTTGAAAAATTGTTTCGTTAGAAGACATTCTAAAAGATTCATATTCAGATACTAACATATAGATTTTTGATTTTTTAACCTCACTAGTTCCTTTATATGTAACTTGCAATTTATCCTATATCACCTTAGCCAAAACACATGTAGAGATTTTATTGTATTCAGATATATCCAAAGCACAATGTAAAATACTTGTGGCTATACTACTGAGAGATATCATTCAACAATCCTCATCATTGTTCTAAGTTTTGAGTTTAGGCATTTTATGATTGATTTCTCCAATATTTATTTCCTTTGATGGAATTCTAGGTCCCTCTTCAATGACTCTCCACAGATTATAATCTTGTCCTTCAACAAAGATTTTCATCATATTTTTCAATAGTTATAGTTGGAGCCATTGAACAAAGGAGGCCTAGTATAGGAGTGTCCCTCAGAATAGCTATTTTCTGCCATCGGATCAACTCAAGGATATTAAGCCTAAAATTGAGAATAAAGCTCTGATACCAATTGTAGACTAAGGTTTCAATCCAAGAGGGGGGTGAATTGGGTTTTTAAAAAATGTTGCTAATTAAACACAAGTTTATAAAAACAGATAAACCCACAAGCATGTAAACAAATAATATGCTATAAACAAAAGAGTTTAAGGAATAGAGGATGCAAACTTAGTTTATAGTGGTTCGGCAATATCGGATTTGTTCCGACCCTACACCCACTCTCTTCAAGGAACCTCCTTGAAATAATCCACTAAGAAACATAGTCATGCAACTTCACGGGTGTTGCACAAACCGTACAATCAATCCCTTCCTCTTGGCAGCAAATCCCTTTCTCTCTGAAGCAAAGCCCTTCCTCTCGGAAGCTAATCTCTTCCTTTCGGAAGCTAATCCCTTTACAATAAATGCTGTAAAGTAAATGGTAGAGAAACAACAATGAAAGCTTATACAACTAAATAATATCTCTCTTTTAAGGTAAAGCTTGAAAAATGGCTCAACAATAAATATTTCAAAGCTTTTGTGTATCAATGAGTAAAAACTTGATTGATTGTGTAATCTCCTCTCTTAAAATGCTCAATAGAGTGGGTTTATATAGTTTTGATGTAATATGGCCACTTTGTATTGATATGGTATGTTTTGGTGCAATTTGTGCTAAAATCTCGTGTCTCAACGGTCATATTTTTTTAACTACCAATCGATTGGATCTTAGTACCAGTCGACTGGGTCAAGTTAAAAATCTCATTTTTAAGGCTATTGAAGGTACCAGTTGATTGGGTAGTTCTTACCAGTCGAATGGGGACAGTTTGTCCAATATACCAATCAACTGGTATGAAGCACCTAGTCGACTAGGTTGCTTATCAACCTAGTTTTCATGTTTTGAGATGTTTTTAACTTAAAAACATTTTATTGAAAAGTTCTGTTAAAATGATTTTTTCAAAAGGAGCCATAAGACAAGCTTTTTACCTGAACAAGTGAGATTTACAACTTGTTTCAATACCTTAAACCTATACTAGAGCTTTTTTCTTGACTTGGAGTTTGATTCAGGTTGAGTTCTTGCACTTTGATTTTTGGCTGTAAGCTTTTATCGCTTAATACACTTAGATAGCACTGTTAGTATAATAAGTGTTGTGTTTTATCATCATTAAAATATAGGTGAAGGTCAACAATATTATTGTTTATGCTTATTTAGCTTACATGTGGTATCAGAGCCCATATACATGAATTTAGAACCTAATTAATAAACATTACATTTAATTTCTTTGTTTCTACTTACCTATGGCAAAAATTAGGTGTTCTGGTTCAAAATTTGTAAACTAGTAGTAGACAGTAGTAGATTTATAATAATAATAATAATAATAATAATAATATCTATGCTGCTTAATTTTGTCCTCTATATTTTTTATGGTAATTTACTTCTGGATTTTTCTACATAATTGATAACTTGGACCGTGTTAGTATGTATCTATACTATGATTTGTAATTTGGTGTGTTGAGTGTTTTAAACCTGAATCTGAAAGGGTGTGATTTAGTTTGGTGATTCGACACCATTTCAAGTCTCTCTTTGTTCGTTGGTTCATAATGATATTGAGCTTGAATTTCATGTTGCTATGTGTTGCGTAGTAGGACAGCTGATATATTAAACTGATGGGTACAAGGGCTTTTTTTATATTTTGTAAATTTTGCTGAGTAAATTAGTAAGAAATGTTTAAAAAAAAGAGAAAATAAACTGTTAAGGAAAATAAAAATGAACAATTGGAAGCATTGCATCAGTTCGTGTTTTTTTAGTTAAAGTCTTTGGATGAATACACCTATATGGAGGGACGAACTTAAAAAGAAAACAGTTATGTAACCTGAAATGTATTCCTGCTGATGTCATTATGCCATCAATTGGTGCAATGAATGGTGAAGAACTTACATGGAACTTGATTCCTTAAACTTCAAGAAAATTAAAGAATTTTCACAAAAAAAAAAAAAAAAAAAACAAATGCCAATATTTCACTAAGAGTCTAAGAGTTCAAAAGTAACAAAACTAAAAAGAAAACAATAAAAAAAAATATGCAAATTTTTGTATCAACTTCAAAAAAACTATTCTTCTTCTTTTTACTTGAACAAAGGTAAGTTATTTTCTCAACATAAATTAAAAATTAGTTTACATATAGCTTGATTTTAGAATATAAAAAAATACAGGATTTGAACAGAAAATTTGTTCATGTTGACAAATATCTTGGTGATTTATAAAGATGGAAAATGGAAAGAGAAGAGATTTACCATTGTTTGTTTGGTATTTTGGTTACATTTAATTTTTTTTGTTTCTACTTACTTGTGGCCAAAATTAGGTGTTTGTTATCAAGGCGTAAAGGTGTTTGATGCTCAAATTTGGTGTCAATTATCCGAACAAGATATTAGTTTTTGAACTATTATTCAGTGAGAGTTGGTATTCATAGATGATGATGGCCATGAAAAGTTTTTGGTAGTCTGCTTTAGTAAAATTTGAATGATGTTAAGGGAAACTACTTATAATGACTGTATTATTACTATTAAATTAATATGTGAAATTTCTTTGTAATTCACACGTATATGATTTATGATGCTTCCGCAAAACATTTAATTGTGAGCTTTGGTATATTAATTGTGTTTACTTTCCAATATGCCTTATTTGTGTTTACTTTTGTATATGAATAATTTATATGATTATTTTATTAATTTTAGTTCAAGACTTGTTTTGCTTGTGCAACATATGTTCTAATTTTGATCCAAAGATGTACACGTGGTGTACTATCTCATATTGAGAGGATCAAATGCATACATATTACTTTAGTATATATAAATGTTGGATAATATATTTTATCAGTCTTAGTTTAAAATAGTTTCATCAGTTGATGTGGATGGTTACCTCAAATGTGGTCCATTCAATTATATTTATGGGATTATTTCATGTTGTTATTACATAACGTTCAATTATATTTATGGGATTATTTCGTGTTGTTATTACATGACGTTTATCTGGGTTATTGCATTCAATCACCTCCCTAATAGGGGTAATTGCGTGTTTTAATTCAAAGGTTGACATGAAACATTTGGTTGAATTTATTTCAATCTAGAATGTAACAGATTCTACTTGCATGTTTCATATTCTGCCCAAAGGGGAATACGTAATAATGTGTCAGGAATCTGGTTGTTACCCTTCTTATTAATATGTTGCCTTTTAGTTGTCCTAAATAGTTTTAATTGTTACTATTAAAAATTTGACTTGGTCAAACAATAAAATCAAGTCTACTTTCATGGGAGTGTATAGAAAATATGGAAATTAAAAATTATAGAAAATATGTAACTTTCTTAAATTTTCTAAAACATATTTTCTAATTCATATTCGCTTAATATGTACACTTATCGGCAATAATTAAATTTTGATCTATCTACCTTGATAGATTTATCATTTGATGAAATTTATTGTATATAAGATTATTTGATATAATCATGTTTATTATCCCGATTGCCATCATGAATTTGATATTAGTTGTTTAGGCTTAAAATATGGTTTCGATAGATCAAAATAGGCTAAAAACCTTTAATACCAGAATATGGACCTTTTTTTTGCAACCGGGTCTGATCCGATCCAGGTCAGATAGAATCAGCCAGAGGAGAAAGATGATGAACAATGCGCGTGATGACGAAGCCCAAGCGCAGGCTTGGCACATGAGCCATTATTTTTTACCATCGTTTTTGTGACATGTAAATTATTATTTTATAATAATTGTTATAATTTTTTGAAATTTTTTAGGTTTAATAATATTTATTATCTGCTTATTTCTTGAAATCTATGCATATATTCTAAGATCTTATTTCACAATAAATTATTTTGATGTGCTGAGATGTTATTAACAATAAGTACTCTCCTAGATTAATTATCTTATTTATTGCACTCTCAGCTTAAAAGAAAATATAAAAAATATGCATGTTATGAGAAATAATTGATTAAATTATTTAAATATATTTTGTTATGTTCAAGACCTGTTGTAAGGATGCAACTGTTGATTGTTTGGTGACTCATAGAGGTACATGTTGTTTAAAGTACCTCCTGTTGTATGATCACATGCATGCTTGTCGTTTTGCATTTGTCTGTTGTTGTAAAGGGTATTACTGTTTATCTCGGTTTCGAGAAATTTCATGGGTTGATGTGGGTGTTTGCTGCCAAACTGGCATACTCATTGATACATGTGGGATTTCACTAAAACATATTGCGATGATTTTAATTACATCATGTAGTTACTTGGCCAAAGAAGTTAGTTGTGTGTTGTAATTTGTGGAAATATATGGAACACTACGGGTAGATGATGAGTCAGTTTAGAAGATTTGTCTACCAAATGGGACAATTTTTTTGAAAACTGAGACACCGTCTTCATATGCTTCATGTGTAGAGTTTTGAAGTGTATGTTGTATTCTCTACCCAAAGGGGAGTTTATAACTATACTCTTAGATTCTCTATCTTGGAATATGTTGGTTATTGCCCTTATACTAATGTGTTTCATTCTTGTCTTAAATCAAGATCATTTTCTATGAATAATAACCAAGCAACCATTGAGATCCTGACTGGTTCGAATTATAAGAGATGGAAGGAGGATGTAGAGTTTGCTTTATGAGATTGGCATTTAGGTCACATTTCAAAAGAGAGTGTTGAAATGCTTGTTAGGAATGATATTTTACCACTCTTGATTTTGGGGATATGGAGACTGGTGCTAATCATAGTTTTGATCTTCTAGAAATAGTGCACACTGATATTAGTGGACATGTGTCACCTACCCTATGTGGAAAGAGTTATTTCATTACTTTTATTGATGATTTTCCCCGATATGGATATATTTTCTTAATAAAAGAAAAATTTGTGGCTTTAAAAAAAATAAAGTTTTCAAAGTTAAAGCTGAGAAACACTTGGGAAAACTGATTAAGATAGTAAAATTTGATGAGGTTTGACTTCTAATGGTTTGAGAAGAATAAGGTAGATAAGTGAATGTAACGACCCATCTTGGGTTGGCCACCCCTGAGACAGTGTCGTCACGTTTTGAATCTCAGCACGACACATATATGCAACAATATAGAAACATCAACTGAAATTATATATATACAATCCTCAACCTTCAATAGGGGAGTTACATTTTAAAAATCCCAACTGCAACCATATATACATCGTATTATGCATTAATATTTACAAAAAACAAAATTATTTCTTCCATTAGTCTGAGGATGTGGACCATGAGGTTTACAGATAATAATTCAGTCTGAATCTCAGCTTACCAATCTATCTGTCCTGCCTGCTACCTAGAATTATTTTACAATGAGGAGTGAGCTTCACAAGCTCAGTGAATTAAATTTACTAGAAGTACTTGATTTGTATCCAGTCACATCTTATAATTCATTTGTTTCTAATTCATCAATATTAATCATTTATTTATTCACATGTTATAATTCAATCTTTCAAATAGACTTCCAATATTTATTCATTTATTATCTCATATAACTCGATAATAGCATTCTATTATCACTACTCATATAATAATTCTCATCATTTATCAATCTCTTCTTAAATTAATCATCAAATATATCAATTTTTCTTCTCATATATTTAATCATCTTGAGATTATTAATTCAACATCATTATTTACCTCGTTGTGAGGTTCACAATATATAATCAATCAATCAAATAATTTTTATGATATCATATTTTCATATTTCTTTCTCATCATATTTGTCTCTCTGTGAGACTTATTTGTCTATCAATAATTTTACAATAAAGACTGATACTTTAGCATCTCAATAAATAATAATCAATATTTAAAACAAATGCAATGCATGAATTTAAATTTTCTTTCTTTCTTTCTTTCTCATCAGATCATTTCATATTATAATTTGGGAACGTCTTACTACATGTTGACATGTTTTTAGCTAGACTAGCTACCTTCCTGGTATCTTTTTTTAGCCAGATCAACTGCCTTCCTGGTCTTTTCTTCTTTTTTTGCCAGACTAGTTGCCTTCTTGGTCTTTTCATCATGCATAAATTTGACTATCTAGCTCTTTCTCAAAATTGTTATTTTTATCATATTTATTAAATTGTCTCCTCATATATCATATAAATTTTTCAATCATATTTTTAGAAATTTTATATAACTTCTCAGCATATTTTTCATTTATTCATAAAATTAATGTTCAACATATTATTAAATCCCAAATCAATTTTCCTAATTATCGAAAAGTACATCGTTAAATCATTTTAATTCAACCATTTATTCAAATATCATAAATTCATATTTTTATTGGTCTCGATTACTAAAAGTAAATCTAACTCACCACGTAGCACTTAAAGCTACCCGTGGATCACTTCCTTTCCTTTCTTGCTCCTTTCAGCAATTTTTTGGTATTACTGATTACCAACACCTCAAATGTGATGACATCTTGCTATTGTAATTTGGATGACTATACTATCTCTAATACTGGAGAAATTTTCTTTATAACTTTTTGCTAAAAAATTTGAATTGAAGAAAGAAGAAAACCAAATGGGATTTGGTAAAAATTACATTTTTATATAATCCCTCCCCTCCCCAACCGTTCCCCACATTTTCCCTCTTTGCTGTCTTGCATGCATTATGTGGGCAACACTTGGGTGTCCAGGTGTTATCCTTTTTTTTTTCTTTTCTTTTCTTTTTTTTTTCTTCTCTTTGTGACATATGTCCAGATCTCTTTTTTTCTAATAGTAAATCTTTCATATACATATTATTTTAATTCCATGTAATATCTATCAAATTACTTCTTTACCTTTATTTTAAGAACACAGGTATTATAATTCTATCCACCTTATAAAAACTTCATCCTCGAAATTTTCTTACCTAACTCATGAAAAAGCTGGGGGTACTCTTTCTTCATTATTTCCTCATGCTCCTAAG
Organism: Bretschneidera sinensis; assembly: GCA_023935145.1. Lineage (NCBI taxonomy): Eukaryota > Viridiplantae > Streptophyta > Magnoliopsida > Brassicales > Akaniaceae > Bretschneidera > Bretschneidera sinensis. The sequence goes on from CM043701.1 coordinate 46,874,649, forward strand.
TAATTTCTTTAACGTCTTTGTTCCACCATAATACTTGAATCAAATGAATGACTTTATTATGCAAGACTTGTTCCTTTTTGTCTAGAATTATAACTGGTACTTGCATAAAGGTCAAATCTTCCTAAAGTTCTACTATCGGAATACTATGGGATTCATCATGTAAACACTTTCTCAAAAGTGAAACATAAAACACATTGTGTAATTACTTTAACTCTAGAGACAAATCAAATCTGTATGCTACTGTTCTAACTCTTTTAATTACCTCATATAGCCCCACAAATCTCGGACTCAACTTTCCTTTCTTTTTAAATCTCAATACACCCTTCCACGGAGATATCTTTAAAAACACCCAATCACCAACCTGAAACTCAAGAGGTCGTCTTCTATTATCAGCATATCTCTTCTGCCTATTCTGTGATGCTCTAAGGTTCTTTCTAACCAGTTCGATCCTCTCAGTAGTCAAATCTATCATTTCTAGACCAAATACATTTCTTTCTCCAACTTCTTCCCAACATACTGAAGTTCTATACCTTCTACCATATAAAGCCTCAAATGGTGCCATCCCAATACTAGCTTGATACTGATTATTGTATGCAAACTCAACCAAAGGTAAATAAGCATCCCATCTTACTGAAAAACTTAATACACTTGCCCTTAGGATATCTTCTAGTATTCTGATGATTCTCTCTGTCGGCCCATCCATTTGAGGATTAAAAGCTGTACTAAACTGCAACTGTGTACCCATAGCTTTCTGAAAACCCCTCCAAAATCTAGAAATAAATCTAGAATATATATCTGATACAATGCTCAAAGGTACTTCATATAATCTCACAATCTCCGCTACATACGATTCAACCAACTTTTCAGGACTCTAGGTAGTTTTAATAGGAAGGAAATGCGAAGACTTAGAAAGTCTATCTACTATAACCCCTATAGCATCATGACCTCTTTGGGTACAGGAAAACCATAAATAAAATCCATACTTACATTCTCCCATGGCCATTCAGGTATTGAAAGAGGCTGTAATAAACCTGTTGGATGTCTATTATCAAATTTCACCTGTTGGCAAATCAAACATTTAAAAATATACTCAGCTACATCTTTCTTCATCCCTGACCACCAATAAATCTGCCTCAACCCCCTATACATCTTATTATTACCCAGGTGCATAGAATACACAAAATTATGAGCCTCTCTTAATATCTTCTTTCTCATCACAACATCATTAGGAAAAAAAATTCTATGTCCTAATACCACCATACCATTATCCCCAATTCTAAACTCAGTCTACTTTCCACTCAATACTTACTGTTTGATCTTCTCTATTCCCTCATCTTTACAATGCATCTCTAACAGGTGATCAATAACAAAAGACTGTACAACCATATATGCCATCAACACTCCTTTATCATTGATACTTAGCTTCATTCTCATTTCTCTTAACTCTACCATCAAACTTATATTATGATTCCCAATAGTAACTAATCCCTATAGACATTCTACGCAATGAATTAGCTACTACATTCTCCTTCTCTGGATAATAATCAATTGTAAAATCATAATCATTAATCAACTTCATCCACCTCCTCTGCCGCATATTCAACTCTCTCTGTGTAGGTCAAATACGTCAAACTCTTATGATCAGTGAAAATCTCACAAGTGGATCCATACAAATGATATCTCCAAATTTTTAATGCAAATACTATAGTAGCCAACTCTAAATCATAAGTCGGATAATTTCTCCCATGGTTCTTTAATTTTCTATAAGCATAGGCTATAACTCTCCCATGTTGCATCAATATACATTCTAACCCCTGATGTGACATATCACTATATAGCACAAATCCTTCATCACCTAAAGGAAATACTAATATCGGTGCAGGAGTCAACTTCTCTTTTAATAGCTAAAAACTCCTCACGTTCTTCTGACCATATAAACTTCACTTCTTGGTGAATCTGGTCAATGGTCCAACAATACTAGAAAGATCCTGGATAAACCTGCTATAATAACCAGCCAATCCCAAAAAGCTTCTAATTTCAGTCATATTAGTGGGTCTTTCCCAATTCAACACTGCATCTACTTTCTGTGGGTCAACTGCTATACCATCTCCTGACTCAACATGGCCCAAGGAATATATATCATTCAATCAAAACTCACACTTAGAGAATTTTCCATACAATTTCTCTCTCCTTAGAATTTCCAACACTATCTCTAAATGTTGCCCATGCTCCTCTTCATTCTTGGAATATACCAGAATATCATCAATAAATACAATCACAAATCAATCCAAGAATGGTTTAAACACTCAATTCATTAGATCCATAAATGATGCAGGAGCATTAGTTAACCCAAATGGCATCACCAGGAACTCATGATGGCCATAATGTGTCCTAAAAGCAATCTTAGGCACGTCCTTTATCCTCAACTGATAATAACCCAATCTTGGTCTATCTTAGAAAACACTTTAGCCCCCTGTAACTACTCGAATAAATCATCTATCCTGAGCAAATGATATTTATTCTTGATGGTGATCTTATTCAAATGTCTATAATCAATACACAACCTCATTGTTCCATCCTTCTTCTTCATAAACAATACAAGGGCTCCCCAAGGCGACATACTAGGTCGAATAAATTGTTTATCTAGCAACTCCTGAATCTGAACTTTCAACTCTCTCAATTTAGCTGGTGCCATTCTATAAGGTGTTATAGATATGGGTAGTGATCCCGGAATCACCTTAATAGAAAACTCAATCTCCCTATTGGGAGGAAAACCAGACAACACCTCATGGAACACATCAGAAAAATCTTTCACTACTAAGATTTCTTCTAACTTCCTAATCTTCTTTCTAGAATCCACCACATACACCAAATACCCCTCACAACTCTTCTTCAACCATTTACTAGTAGTCAGGGCAGAAAATAAGACAATCGGCAAGTATCTTACGTTCTCCCTGAAAATTAAACTATTCTTGTCTTGGTATCCTGAACACCACATTCTTCCTAAAACAATTTACCTAAGCATGATATGCAAATAACCAATTCAGCCCAAAATTAAATCAAAATCGATCACATCTAAAAGTAACAAATTAATTTCAAATACTCTATCAGCCATATTAATCACATAACTAAGGTAAATTGTCTTGATAATAACCTTATCCTTAGTAGGAACCTCAACAATAATAGTATGCATCAAAAGACTAACATAAGCATCAATAGATTTCATATATACACTGGATGCAAAAGAATGGGTTGCACCAGGATTAATCAATAATCTAGCAAGTCTATCAAGAATTTATACCATACCCATAACAATATCAGGAGTGGTCCGTGCATCCTATTAGGTCAACGCAAATACTTTGTTGTCTCTAGGCTGTAATTGACCACCACGTCCTCTCTCAGTTACTAATCATCTGCCTTTACCCTGCACACTCCTTGATCCACCACCTCTCTACACTTGTTTTATCCTAACACTCCAGCACTTATCTTAACAAATTTCCCTATTGGACAATCTCCACTAATATGTCCTCTCTCACCACATATAAAGCACATAAGAGTAAGACAATTTTGAGACAGAAGCCATGTCTGATTACATCTAAAGTAAACTCTTGTCTCTTGATCATACATCAGATTACCACTTTTCTTTGGTGGCATACTTACTCTTCTACCATAACTTCTAGTTCCCATAACCGGTCTCCCAAATCTAGGGGTCCCACCGATATTACTCTAAGCTATAGAACAATAGATCATGCTTGCCTCTGACTCTGTATTACAGTTCCCTATGACAAAGAATACCCCCTCTAGGGTTGTCTTCCATCCTGCATACTCATACTATTACCACCTCTGGGTCCCTCAAATCTAGACCTTTTTAACCAATCCCTCTTATCTATAAACTCCATCACATCTTTCTCAATCTAAAGTGTTATATCCACCAACCTAACATAATTCATATGCCTCATGTAAGATAGTTTCGATCTAATCTTAAAATATAATCCATCTAGGAACCTCTTACAATAATTCTCCTTTATGTCTACCATTTTCGATATAAACCTTGACAATGCCACAAATTTGCTATCATACTGAGCCACTGTCAACATATTTTACCTCATATGAATGAAATCTCTTTTTTGTTGGGCTCTGAAAGTATATAAGCAATATTTATAAAAGAAAAAGACTCTTTAAACCTACTTCAAGTTAAGGGTCTATCAACACATACACTTACCCTAGGAAAAGTATCCTCCCACCATTCTAAAGCTTCTCTTTCTAACTTAAACGAAGCAAAGGCGACCCTCTGCATGTCAGTCACTGGTAAAATACCAAACAATCTCTCTAAATGTTTCACATATAGCTCAGGCTCAAAAGGATTCAAAGATCCTTTAAACAATAAAGCGTTCAATTTAATATATCTAACAAAACAATCTCCCTGCATCTCGTGCATAAACACACCTTTTCCCTTTTGAACGTCTACCATTACTGGATTTATAATAACCTCAGGTATTGCTCTAGCCTGTTCATCAAGTTTATGCTATAAACTATCAACCTAATCATCTGTTACATTCATTTTCTCAAGAGCATGAGCAAGAGCTTCTCTTAGCTCATCTTTTTTAACTTTAGATTCTCTCACACCCCTACTAGTATTAATTATACTATCAACATATTCCTTTCTAGAAAACTCACTCTAACTTAGGCTCCATCTCAACCTCAGCTCGTAAAAACAAATTAGGGGCCTACCACACCCTCTCTGGTCAGCAACTCTAACTCTAGGTCTCCCATGTCCACGTGACATCCTCAGACTATAAATTAAAATATAATTTATTTTAATCTTTAATTTTCTTTCTTTTTATACAATTTACAGAATCGTAAAACCTAATTCTCTGATACCAAAATTGTAATGATTCATTCCGGGTTGGCCACCCCTAAGACATTGTTGTCATGTTTTGAATCCCAGTACGAGGCATATATGCACAATATAAAAACATCAACTGAAATTATATACATATATAAATCCTCAACCCTCAACAGGGGAGTTACATTTTTAAAATCCCAACTGCAATCATATATACAACGTATTATGTATGAATATTTACTACAAAAAAAATTTCTTCCATTAGTCTGATGATGCAGACCACAAGGCTTACAAATAATAATTCAGTCTGAATCTCAGCTCACCAATCTATATGTCCTGCCTACTACCTTGAATTATTTAACAATGAGGAGTGAGCTTCACAAGATCAGTGAATTAAATTTACTAGAAGTATTTGATTTGTATACTTCTAGTCACATCTTATAATTCAGTCATTTCTAATTCACCAATATTAGTCATCTATTTATTCACATATAATAATTCAATCTTTCAAATAGTCTTTCAATATTCACTCATATATTATCTCATATAACTCGATAATAGCATTCCATTATCACTACTCATATCATAATTCTCATCATTTATCAATCTCTTCTTAAATTAATCATCAAATAGATCAATAATTTTTCTCATATATTTAATCATCTTGAGACTATTAATTTGACATCATTATTTATGTCATTATGAGGTTCAAAATATATAATCAATCAATTAAATAATTTTTATCATATTATACTTTCATATTTCTATCTCATCATATTTGTCTTTCTGTGAGACTCATTTGTCTATCAATAATTTCAAAATCAAGACTGATACTTTAGCATCTCAATCAATAATAATCAACATTTAAAACAAATGCAATGCATGAATTTAAATTATCTTTCTTTATTTCTCATTAAATCATTTCATATTATCATTTGGGAATGTCTTCTCATATGTCAACATGTTTACAACTAGACTAGCTGCCTTCTTGGTCTTTTTTTTAACCAGACTAGCTGTCTTCCTAGTCTTTTCTTTTTTTTTTTTGCCAGACCAGCTACCTTCTTAGTCTTTTCTTCTTTTTTTTAGCTAGACCAGCTGCTTTTCTGGTCTTTTCTTTCACGCATATGAGCAATAACATGCAAGTAAGCATAAATCAAAGCATTCAATTCGACTATCTAGCTCTTTCTCAAAATTATTATTTTTGTCATATTTATTAATTGTCTCATCATATATCATATAAAATTTTCAATCATATTTTCAGAAATTTCATATAACTTCTCAGCATATTTTTCATTTATTCATATAATTAATATGTAACATATTATTAAGTCCCAAATCAATAAACTAAATCAATTACCGTACTTAACAAAAAGTACATCTTTAAATCATTTTAATTCAACAACTTATTCAAATATCATAAATTCATATTTTTATTTGTCTTGATTAGTAAAAGTAAATCTAACCCACCACATAGCACTTAAAGCTACTCGTGGATCACCTATTTGTCTTTCCTGCTCCTTTCAACAATTTCTTGAGATTGTTGATCACCAACACCTCAAATGTGATGACATCTTGCTATTGTAATTTGGATGATTGTTCTATCTCTAATATTAGAGAAATTTTCTTTATAACTTTTTCCTATGAAATTTGAATTGAAGAAAGAAAAAACCAAATAGTATTTGGTAAAAAAAATACAAAACAAAATAAAAATTACATTTTTATATAAACCCCCCTGCCACCGTTCTCCACATTTTCCCTCTTTGCTGTCTTGCTTGCATTATGTGGGCAACACCTAGACACCTAGGTGTTGTCCATCTTTTTGTCTTTTCTTTTTTTTCTTCCCTTTGTGATAAGCATCCAAGTCCTTTTTTTTCTTCTTTTTATGACAAATGTCTAGGTCTTTTTTTTTCTAATAGTAAATCTTTCGTATACATATTATTTTAATTCTATGTAATAGCTATCAAATTACTTCTTTACCCTTACTTTAAGAACATAGGTATTATAGTGCATATACCTAAAAGTTAATGGGAGTAAATTTATTTAACTGGTTCTTTATGTGGATGATGTTTTGCTTACTAGCAATGATCTTGGGTTATTGCATGAGACAAAACAGTTATTGTCCAAGACTTTTGATATGAAAGATCTTGGTGAGGCGTCATTTGTCCTTTGTGTTGAGATCCGTACAGATAAATCTCGTGGTATGTTGGGTCTTTATAAGGAAGCTTGCATAATGAAAGAAAATAATTTGAATTTGAGTCAATGTCTTAAGAAAAATCATGAGAGAAACCATGAAAATTATGCTTTATGCCAGTGTAGTTGTTGAGCACATTCAAACGGAGAACATGGTTGTTGATCCCCTAACCAAAGGTCTGAGACCCATTGTTTTTAAGAAACATCTTGATAGTATGGGTGTTCTAGAGTCCTTTGATGTACTTGGTTAGTGTGAGTTATTCATGTTTTAATATTTTTGTTTGTTGACCTCTAACATGATTTTAATGATAACAAAACCAATTTTAGTTGATCTAACCAAATTGTCTAAGTGTTTTAGTACTTAAAGGTTTTTATTCAAAGATGCACGCACCTCAAGAGAAGAGATTAAAGAACAAGATTAGAAGCTATTAGGTAGTAAATCTTATTGTAAACCTCTCTCGATTATATAGCTTTAATTATGGCTCAAAATACTTACAAAATGTTTTTGACAAAAACTTTTGAACTTGAACTTAGTTGCTATAAGTTGTGTTAAAACAAAAAAACACTATTTCAAGGGATTCAGTCGACTAAATAAAGGATGAAAAGTCCTGTCTTTTGATTCAGTTGACTGAATAAATCAATCAATCGACTGAATAAAGGTCAAACCTTTCTTGCCTAACATCTAATCGACTGAATGAACAGTCTAGTCGACTGAATGAGGGACAGAGAGTTTCATCCCTCTGATCTAGTCAACTGAATGGTTTGTTTAGTCAATTGAATGATTATACATGAAACAAAACTACCTTGACTCAGTCGACTGAAGAAGCATCCAGTCAACTGAATGCTCAAGCATAACAACTATATTTTGAATTTTAACATGCCTAATGCTCCAAATTGCTCCTCTTTGTGAGTAATAGACATAAAGGGTTAAGACTATATAAACCCATCATAAATTAGAAAACCTAACATTCCAAGAATCATAAATTCATTATTGATCTCATTTATAACTTATCAAAGCTCTCAAAAATCTTCTTAAGCCAATCTTAAAGCTTTATTCTTGAAATAGAGATATTTATCATCTTGTAAATGCATTAATTTCTAGATGTCTTGTACACTCTTAAATTTCAATCATTGTGAAAGGAAATATTTGGTTACTCTAGTAGTGTTTAGGTGTTAAACATTTGTATTAACTTCCTCAGAAGAGACATTTTTAACGGTTTGAATAACACCCGAGAAATTTTTTGTTTAGTGGATTACTTCAAGGAGTCTCTATGAAGAGAGTGGACATAGGGTCGGAAAGAATTCTATGTTTTTGAACCACTACAAACCATCTTTGCAATCTCTCATCCTTACTCTTTTAATTTTAGTAATATATTTATTATTGTTCTTGTTTGATTAATTAAGTGCTTAAAACTTGTTTGTTAATTGCAAAAAGTTTTAAAACCCAATTCATTCCCCTCCTCTTGGGTTGCACTTTGGTTTACATGGTTATTAGAATTATGTAATTTTGGAACTCATTATGTTTTGGGTACGATAAATGGATATTATGATATTAATTGATGATTATCATTTACAGTTTCATTCATATTGTGTTATCTTATCTCTGTATATGTATGAATGCATTTGAAAATATGATATGTCATATTGTGAAAACTTAAAACTTTGTGTCAGTTTTGAGTTTGGTTCGGTATGTCTCGTGGTTGACACCCTATCGAAACCTCGAGGTATTTGGATGGGAGACATACCATGTTGTTGATGGCTTCTCTAGCTTATTAATAGGTATATTGTATGAAAATTCATGTTAATGAATGACAATGGAAATAGCATATTATTTGATCACCCTATGGGATGCTATTTTCTTGTTACACTACCAAATTGGATCCATGTCAGTGGAGTCATATGCATACATAACCATGGATTGGTCTTGTGTGAATAATAGAGCACAATGGCTACCATGATTCCATATTTGGTGTTTTCGTGGGACCAGATCGTTTAAAATGTTGTCTTAGATTATCAATATTTTACAAATGTAGCCCCAATAAAATCAAGTTTTCTGACCCATGAGTCGTTTTAAATTGAGTAAAATTGTTTTAAATTTCAGAGCTATAATTAGTGTTGGCCAATCAGAGAAAATTGAAAATGTTTTGTGTGGGCTACCACTAATTATAGTGGTTTTGGTTTTATAAAAATGGGTTAGCGGATTTGGAGAAAAAGAGAAAAGTACGGGAGCTCATATGTTGTTAATTGGTGATCATATTTTTTTAGGCTTGTACACATCTTAATATTATTAATGTGGGTCAACAGCTAGTGTAGGCCTTAGTCTAATATAACCTACAGATAGAATGGCCAATTTAGAATCTTAGTAACTAGGGTTGGTGAAGTGTATATCAACAGGATTGGTCCCCTCTTTGGCTCCCAGTATGTCTAAGTATTTAGTTTTCTATCCATCTGAGAAAGCTGTTGTAGTGGGAGTACAAAGAGAAAGACCTAACCCTGATCATACTTCTGTTGTGACGTAATTTAAATTTTCGCTGTGAGCATGGCTCAATCAGGTATGTGATTTACTTTTGAAATTATTTTTGTTCTAAGTTTCATATATGATATTAATGTTTATGTTTATTTAGCCTACAAATATATCATATTCATTGATATCTCATGTGCGACTTTTTGAGTTTTGTTGAATTTTGCCAAAATTTTAACTATTTCTTGGGTTGACTTGTTCTATGAACATAAATCACCTCCCCTTTCATAACAAACAAAATGTTGAAATAAAATTAAGGGTAAGTTATAAATTCATCATTTATTTTTGTATTAATTACAATTTACTTTTCTAGTTTGTGAATAGGACAACTCAATCCTCTTTATGGACTTTTCTAAACTACCCGTCATACATGTGGAATTGAATAATGTAGATTAGTCCATTAATTATTTCTCTTTCTCACTCACATACCAATTTTTCATCCTTTAAATCCACAATTTTATAAAATAAGTTTGTAGTTTGAATGCAAATCCAAATATTTTTCATTCAAATCTAGAAATTCATCACCAATTACTACTTTTTGTCATCCAAGAAAAAGTATAAGTTTGAAACACTTCTGACCTCGGAAAGAAAAATCAATTAAAATCATGTGCTTGGCATCACATCAATCTTTCTGTCAGTTTTCTTAATGGAATTTAATGGTAAGAATTGAATATATTGTATGGTACGTAATAATCTCTTGGGAAGGATTATCCGATTTGTTAGCTAAAAGAATGAATTGTAATTAGTAATAAAGTTCAATGATGCATTTTTAATTCACCCTATTATTAAGTACCCATAATACTTAACCAACAATTTAAGGTGGCAATTAAGGTATTGACTTCCAAATTAAACTCTCGATCAACTCAGTATTTATTTGAATGGATTAAAAAGGGAAAGAGACTAAAGAGTCACCCACATACGAATTCAATAATTAGACATGAGATTCCTTTTGTCGTATGCTAATTATAGTATTAATCATCAGTTCCATCTTGGCTCAAGTTCATGCAAGTTTTGTACTCGTATGTAGCTTAAAATCTTATGTAATTCACTGCAAGCACCATATTTGTTCTTTAATTTTTCTTCTCTCTCTCTCTCTCTTTTGGGGGGCAAAAAGGTTGTTAAATAGGTATGTTTTGATCTCAATATTCTCATTTGAAGGAAAATTTATATGTTGGCTCTCTTTCACCTAAAGTCTCTATTAATTAGGCACCTTCACACCTGACCACATTATTGGATATATAATCTAATCGCCTTTAATTTGATGATCAATTAAAAAGTGTTACGATTGATGGATTTCATAGAAAAAGTTAAAATCACTAGAAAATTTGCTTAGTTTCTTATCACAAAGCTAGAAGTTGGGGTGGTATATGGTGAAATAATTTTCTAATACAACTACTCTTATTTATGGCTATAGATTCATTTTAATTTTATAATTTTCAGTTGGGCCTAATCATAGTTATATAAGCATATATCAATGTTTTCAATGACGTTGTAGGGCTTACCCCAAGGTTAGACAATAGAAAAATACCTCAAAACGCATTAAAAATGTGAGGTTCTATAAGACTTGCGTTTTCTCTATTTGGTCATACGTACACCTCACATACACAAAAGTGTATGTCTTTTGCGCCTAATAGTGTGAGGCGTACGCTTCCTAAGTTATTTTTATGTTTAATTAATTAAAAATAATATCATTTTGGTTTTTAAATGAATATTTTATTTAGGTTATAAATTTTTTGAAATATTTTAAGGTTTTTAAAGTATTTAGAATAGTTAATGATTGATTTATTTGAGCTTTTTTGTTTTCAATCGTTATTTGCTAATTTTTTATTAGTTTTAAGTTAATTAATTATTATATTCTAAAATAGAAATAAATATTTAAAAATTATACTTCAAAAGTTGGGAAGCATAAGTCTTATTATACTAAGATTAAAATGCCTCATCTTACGTATGTGTAGCTGTAAGAGAAAGAATGTGTAGAGCCTCGTCTTAAATTTCTAAATTGTATATTTACGGATGAACTAAATTTAAAAAATTTGGTGTTAGACGTGTGTATGACTTATTGACGGAGGGGAAATTTAAGCATAAAGGAAATGGAAGTATTTAAGTAAAGAAGGAACATTTGGGTTCTTATATAAAAGGTTACGAAAAACAAGGATTTGGCTTCCAAAGTAAATAAAGAAGTAAAGGAAGGATATCTAAGAAAAAGTATTACTTTGGGAACCACTATATAAAGCTAAAGACCTAAAGTCTTTAGCATAAGTCTCCCATTTCTTCCTTTAGAATTGGAGGCAGAGAGAATTAGAGAGAAAGAAAGAAAGAAAAAAAAAAAAAAAAACTTTGAGAGAAAAATGGGTTTTTCTCCTAGCTTGTTCTAGCCCTAATCCTCTCATCTCTTATCCTTTTACCCCTAAAATTTATAAAACATCTATTGGAAGCTAGAGGAAGAAGATGGTGCCAGAGGTGGGCTGCCACGAGCGACTGAAGGCGATGTGTGGGACCCACATGTCGGGCAGGGCCTATTTTCTAGGCTGTTGTTGTGCTATTTTTTAACAAAAATTTGAGATACATTTTAGTTCTAACCTTGTCTAAGTTAAATTAGGCTTCTTAAAATTGATTCTAAGACTTTGTTTGAGATGATTTGAGTTTAAATTGAATTAATAAGATGTTTTTGAAGTTGGAAGAATTTCTAAAAATTAATGTCCCAGATTTGTGATGTTTGAATTTGATTTGAGTTGTGGGTATTGTAAAATATGAAAGTTGAGACCTAAAAGGGTATGGGTTTAATTGGAGATTTTCCTTTGTTTAAATTACAAATTTTCATGGAAATTGTTAATATAAGAAAGAATTGGATTGAAATAAGAAAAGTTTGTAATGTGTATTGTTAAGAGTATAAGTTTACACTTATGAAAGTATAAATATTGATGGATTTAATAAACTGCAAAGTTCAAAATGGTTATGCAAAGGAATTTTTTATTTAATCTTAAAATATATCATGAAAGAAATCTAAAAAATGTGATTGGAGTAGCTTAAGATATGTAAGTTTGGATTTGAAGTGTAATACTTGTTAGAACTAAAGGAACTTATTGATTTAGAAGGACTTTTAGTGATAAAAATAAAAATTTGGAAAGCTTCTATTAAATGGTTATTTTTGAAGTTATGTGAATTAATCTAAGTTAGTATATGGAAAGTGTGAAATATATGAGCTTAAAATCTTGATGATGTAAAGATTATTAGATTGGTATGGTTTCTTTGAATTGGAGGATCTATGGAGTAGTTAGAAGAAGCTTTTTAAGTAAAAACTTTAGAAAGTAGAAATGTTGGAAGTAAATCTAAACAAGTCATTTTTATATTAATCTTAACGCTTGAGAAGTGTAAATCTTCTTGTAGTTTAACTTGGAATTTAATTGATTAAGTTAAAAAGTATCATTGTCATGAGATATAAATCTCAAATTTAACAGGAAAGGAAAGAAAGTATAAGAAAAGTAAAGAAAGGATAAGGATAAGGAAAGGATAGAAAATATGATGAAAGGTAGACAAAGAAAAGAAGTTTGTGTTATTGTGTTATTATGTTTATTTCTTGTAGTTACTTGATAAAAATAACTAATAGTACTTACTTCTTGGATTATTATAATAAATGATATAATTTTTAGGTGTGGTTGGAGAACGTAGTAAACGCAAGGAAGTAGCCAAGACTAACTTTTGGCATATCAAATGTAAGTTTCACTTTACTCTTAATAAGCGTGGTTAAATAAATGACAATGGAATTGCGATGATAATAATTTGTCTTTATTCATAGATATATAAGGAAATATTGATTGAAATGTCTTGATGTTTCAAAATTGTTGTGAATGAGATGGTTGTAATATAAATTGTTGTGGACTTTATATTTGAAATTATGATATTATGAATGCATTTCACTGATATGAATTAAAATGGCATTATGAAAATGAATGAATTAAAAATGACATGAGAGGATCCCACCTAGTGTATGTTGTGACCTAGGTGAAGGAGATTATGAGAGATCCTACCTACTGCAGGTTGTGACCTAGGTGAAGGCAATCCGAGGATGATATTGGAATAGTAGGACCCTGCCTAGAGTAGGTTGAGACTTAGGTACAATGGATTTGAGGTTATGAAAATGAGAAATGTACAAGTACATTGAGAAATGTCTCCGTTGTGTTATAATTAACTCAAGAAAGGGAAAAAATTGAAAATGGAAAATGAAATAATCATTTTTGACATTTAAATTGCATTATATTTTGTTTAAAAATGATTATTTTGACTTATGAAATGTGTATGATTGAATTTACCTTAAAAAGGGTATATATTATTCATAGATGTGACAAGGATGTTTCTAATATATTCATATTTATTTTGATACATTGTGGTAAGGAATAATTAAATTTTTTTAGTTATATATTAAATTATGAATTTAGGATGATTTATAGGGATGTTATTGTTTGAAATAACAATTAATTCGAATAATGTGATTACTCGCTAAGCTTTTTAGCTCACCCTGCTTTTTAATATTTCAGAAAAGTTACTAAATATTATTGGAACAAATCAATAAATGAATTGAATGAGAAAGGTATCCTTAGATGGATTTTCATGCGAGGCATCCTCATCTTGGTTATTTGGGAGTTTAGATTTATAAGTTTATTTCTGTTTTCGAAAAATGCATATGTTATTGTTTTGTCATGGGGTAATTTTATTTCAAGATTGTGTCTTGTATAAATTATTAGTCTTAACCAAAGTGTTTTGTACATAGAGTAAAGAGTGTGGAAGAGATCATGTGTAAGAATGAATGTATTATATAATGGAAATAGTAGGATTTACATGTTGTAGTACTGATTCAGATGTTCAATACTTAAAAGTAACGATAACGGGATGGGTAGTTACAATTTTGTTATCAAAGCTTTAGGTTTAAGGTTCTGTAGACTTTAATTGCTTGGTGTATGGTTTATTGGGAGTTGGTAGATAAAGTTACAAATTGTTATCAACAAGTGTTGGAAGTCTAAGGAATTGTGGACATAGTACTTAAAATATGCAAGAATGATAAGAATCTTGAAAATAAAGTCGAGTTGACTTGTGTTAGGATATTATATAAATTGGAATTATTTGGAATGATTTTGATGTAAACTATGAAAGGTGATTGGTGATGTCTTTAAGGAGAGTTGTCGATATAAATGCCTTGATGTGATGAAATAAACTAATTGATGTGTCATCCATGTGTGTTTGTTATGTAGTTTGGTCATTGAAACATAGTGTAGAAATGTGAAAAAGAGTAAAGGGGATTTTCCATCATTATTGATTTTGTGATCATTGGTTAATTTCTAATTAAAGAACCTAGAGTTCTTGTTATAATTGATTTTCCAACTAACAAAAACTATGTAATGTTGAATTTATTATTGTAGAGGTTGTAAACTTGAATTGGATGAAGTCTTGAGTAATGGGTTTGTTTGTGTATATGCTTGGGTGAAGAGTATGGGAAAAAGGTAGTTGATTGGATATCGGACTTGGAATATTTGGAAAGATCGAGTTGTAATATTCATCAGAAAATGTGTAAAACATTGAGAATTGAGAAGTTATATTGATTCATAGAAAGTGTAAGCATCCATTATGAAATAGAATTTTAGAAGGATGATTAATATCTTGAGGTTTAGATGGATTAATGAGTATAAAAAAGGAATAAGAACAATTGTTGGGCAAGGGTTAACGTAAGGAATAAAGTATAGTGGGAAGTGATTGAGATAAAACGAGAGAAATAATTTAAGTAAAGTAATAATGGTTTGGAATAAATCATATTGGAAGACTTGTAGTGTTTTTGGGACTTTAAAGGAAATGATATATGAAAGATGGTTTTTCTTAAAACAAATTTTTGTGGGAATTGTAAAGTAAAGAAGAAGACGGATTTATCCTAAAGCTTAGAACTTTTTGTTGATAAAGTAAGGAAGGAATTATTAAATCGTGGGTGTTAGTTGTTTGAACCCAAAGGTTTTCCTTCACTTGGAGATATAAAGAAATTAAGGAAATTGTAATTAGAATCTAGTAAATGATATGTGATGATGATTTCAATTGTGCAATGTTTAGAACTAAGGGTTAATGGACAACTTATTTTTTTGGATGAAATTGTAGTTATAAAAAGGATTAGAGAAGATGTCGTTGAGAAAATCAAGGTTAAAATTAAAATGGGATGTGGTAAGAGTCTTAAAGATTAAAAGGATGGATTCTATGTTGTATTGAATAATTTTGTGCTATGTGAAGTGATTTGTTATGTTTGTAAAAATTACTCTTGCTAATGCTTTTGAGCAACGAATTTTGAATACAATTATATCGAACTTTCAAGTCTTTGATATGTGTACGTAACGGTACGTGGATCATGTTGTGACATGGTTGATGATTATGTATTGAAAACATAATGAAGGTGTGGGAACATGATGAGAAAAGGTAATTCTAATTATTTGGAGATTTTATCTTGAGGATATATATATATATATATATATATATATATATATATATATATATATATATATATATATGTTTTGTTGGTAAATGTAATGGTTAAATACTAGTTAATTAAATTGGAGAAGTTTATAAGGGTAAATCCCTAAAATAAATTAATATTGTTTGAGCTTGAGAAATTGTTATTAAATGATGGTGACTAGTGATAGTATGGATATATTTTTGAAAAATGAGATTACTACTTAATAAAGAATATTAATGAGGTGTGGTATAAGGGGTTTAAAGCCTAGTAAGATAAAAAGTGTTAGAAAAATCATTGTGAAGAGAGATAGGTGTGTGATGTAAAACCAAGAGATTTTTGGGCAAGAAAATTTTGGTGAGCTGATAGTACGAAGTTAAGATTTGAGGAAAGCAATATCCTCATCCATTCATGGACTCAAATCAATCAAATTTCGAGGATGAAATTTTATTAGGTGAGGGGGATTGTAGAGCCCCGTATTAAATTTATATATTGTATATTTATGGATGAACTAAATTAAATTTTTTTAATGTTAGATGTGTGTAGGACTTATTGATTGAGGGGCAATTTAAGCATAAAGGGAATAAAAGTATTTAAGTAAAGAAGGAACATTTGGGCTCTTATATAAAAAGTTATGAAAAACAAGGATTTGCCTTGCAAAGTAAATAAAAAAGTAAGGGAAGGATATATAAGTAAAAGTATTACTTTGGGAACCACTATATAAAGCTAAAGGCCTAAAGTCTTCAGCATAAGACTCTCATTTCTTCCTTTAGAATTGGTGGCGGAGAGAGTTAGAGAGAAAACAAAAAGAAAGAAAACATTGAGAGAAAAATGGGTTTTCTTCCTAGCTTGTTCTAGCTCTAACCCTCTCTTCTCTTATCCTTTTACCCCCAAACTTCATAAAACATCTATTAAAAGCTAGAGGAAGAAGATGGTGTCGGAGGTTGGCTGCTACAAGCAGCCAACGGCCGAAGATGGCACATGGGACCCATGCATCGAGCAGAGGCTGTTTTCTGTGCTATTTTTCAGCAAAACATTGAGGTAGTTTTCAGCTCTAACATTTCTAAGTTAACGTAGACTTCTTAAAATTGATTTTAGGACTTTGTTTGAGATGATTTGAGTTTAAATTGAATTAATTAGATGTTTTTGAAGTTGGAGGAATTTGTGAAGAATTTCTGAAAATTTATGTTGTAGATTTGTGATGCTGGAGTTTGATTTGAGTTGTGGGTATTGTAAAATATGAAATTTGAGACCTAAAAGGGCGTGGGTTTAATTGGATTTGTTTTAACATAAAAAATTGGAGATTTTTCTTTGTTAGAATTACAAATTTTTATGGAAATTGTTAATATAAAAAGGAATTGGATTGAAATAAGAAAAGTTGGTAATGGATATTGTTAAGTGTATAAGTTTACATTTATGAAAGTACAGAGATTTATGGATTTAACAAATTGTGAAGTTGGAAATGGTTATGTAATGGAATTTTTTATTTAATCTTAAAGTATAGCATGAAAGAAATATAAAAATTGTGATTGTAGTAGCTTAAGATATGTAAGTTTGGAATTGAAGAGTATTACTTGTTATAACTAAAGGAACTTATTGAGTTAGAAGGATTTTTAGTGATAAAAATAAAAATTTGGGAAACTTCTACTAAATGAGTATTTTGGAGGTTATGTGAATTAATCTAAGTTAGTATATGGAAAGTATGAAATATATGAGTTTAAAATCTTGATGGTGTAAAGATTATTAGATTGGTATGTCTTCATTGAATTAGAGGATCTATGGAGTAGTTGGAAGAAGCTTTTTAAGTAAAAGTTTTAGAAAGAAGAAATGTTGGAAGTAAATCTAAACAAGTAATTTTTATATTAATATTAACACTTGAGAAGTGTAAATCTTCTTGTAGTTTAACTTGGAATTTATTTGATTAAGTTAAAAAGTATCATTGTTATGAGATATAAATCTAAAATTTAATAGAATAGGAAAGGAAAGTAAGGATAAGAATAGGAAAGAAAGGAAACAAAGGATGAGGAAAGGTAGACAAAGAAAAAGAAGATTGTGTTCTTGTGTTGTTATGTTTATTTCTTGTAGTTACTTGATAAAGATAACTACTATTACTTATTTCTTGGATTGTTATACTAAATGATATAATTTTTAGGTGTGGTTGGAGAACATACTTGTTGGAAATCACCTCAATATACCCAGGTGGTGATCTTCCAAGCACCCAAGTCTAGAATGACTTGTAAAGAACAGAAACAAACCAATCAAAGAAAGAGAACACGAGCAATTGTTATCGAGGTTCGGCAATGTGCCTACATCCCAGTGAGCTCCTCTGAGCTCTTTGCACTAAATCAATGGAGTTCTTATAATTACAGCAACACCTCTTCAAGAATCCTCTAGTTCTTGAAGAACGAAAGAAGAGAAAAAGAAAGTGATAAGGATTAAGTATTTCCTTGGAATTTTCCCCAAGAAAATTCCAATTACAAAGCCCTTGAATCCTCAATCTATACTATTCTTTCTTTAAACAACCAGCCACTCTTGAATGAGATCTATTCTAGTGCCTCTCTTGTGTTTTGTGTCTTTGCACTCTCACACTTGCACTTGAATTCTCTTGTATGGTGATCCTATA
This sequence comes from Bretschneidera sinensis, assembly GCA_023935145.1. Lineage (NCBI taxonomy): Eukaryota > Viridiplantae > Streptophyta > Magnoliopsida > Brassicales > Akaniaceae > Bretschneidera > Bretschneidera sinensis. The sequence goes on from CM043701.1 coordinate 46,893,310, forward strand.
TCTTGTGTCTTGTGATTGAAGCTAGATGACACTTTATATAGTGCACAAACTTCTTGAACCAATCTTGAAGTCAATCTCAACCCTCAGATCTTGAGGACCAATCAATCATAGCCCTCCAACAAGTCTAAGTGATCCTGTGCATTTTAATCAAGCCCCACGTATTAAGATAATAGTGTTGAAAAATGGCCTCAGGTGTGCCTAGAGCCGCGGCCCAAAACAGGGCAAGCTGTGGCTCAAAACTGGGCACACCACCTCCAGCTGCTGGGGGCCACGGCGCCCAAGGCTGAGCCGCAGCATAGCCCGGAGGGGGGAGCTTCTGGAGTTGTTGCAGGTCACGGCGTGCAAGGTTGGGCCGTGGCACACACCTCCAAGCCTGATGCTGTTGAACCTTCATTCTTTAACCTGTTTAATCCTTAAACAAATACCAACAATCTCTGCCTTTGTCTAAGTGATTAAACCCGAACCCATTATGAAAAGATCTCAGGATCGAAACTCAACTTGAGTCACCATATCAACCGACTCCAATCCTAAGAAGTCCAAGGCAATGATTGAACTTGCTTAGAGGTAGAACTTTAGTACCTAAATATGCAGGATTTTCTTCCATGGCTACCTTGTCCACATGAATGCATCATTCTGTAACATTTTCCTGAATGAAATGGTACCAAGCATCCATATGCTTTGTCCTCTCATGGAACACCAGATTCTTGCATAAATGAAATGCATTTCGGCTATCCGAATACTCCACCACCTGCTCTTTCAGGACCTTCAACTCTTCCAACAACCCTTTGCACTACATAGCCTCCTTGATGGCTTCCGTTGCCGCTATGTACTCAGCCTCGGTTGTTGAGAGTGCTACCACTGGTTGTAACTGAGCCTTCCAACATATACAACATCCGTTTAAGTTGAAGAAGTAGGAGGAAATCGATTTTCTTTTATCCCGGTCTGCTCCATAGTCCGAATCCGCATTACCCTTAAGACAGATGGACTTACCCTCTTCTCATAAACCAGCCCCTGATAAGTGCTTAAATAGTCATATTTAAGCCCCTTAATTTATGCTTGTTAGGCTCTTTATTTATCTATTTCAGTAGATTCTACTTCATTTTCGTGTTTTATATGTTTTTCACAGGACTTGGACAAAAAGATGATATTTTGGAGTTTTTACAAGTAAAAGTCAAGTTTTTACATGAGCACACTTGAAGAAGGCTCGAGCACACCTCCTTTGAGATCAAGCACACATGCACTCGAGTGCATCTCGCATACGATCGAGTGCAAACACTCCAGAGGCGGTAGAGCCAGATATGGAAAGAAGTCTCCGGATTCCAAATAGGAAATTAGGGTTTTTGGACACCCCAAGGACCCTATAAATAGCCCTGTAAAACACATAAACCACACCCTTTGTTTTAAACTTGAAGTTGTAAGCTTAGAAGAAGAATTGATGACTCGTCTCCCGAGTCTTCTTCGGTTTTATTTTTCTGTTTTATTTCGTTATGTCTAGAATGTTTAGTTTAACTAGTATGTGTAACTAAACTCTTATAGGGCTCGATTGAAGCCCTAGTTATGCTTTTCCACATGTTTATTCATTGATTACCTTCGCTATAGCCTTATTAGAATGTTTAACTTGATTAATGCCTGTTTGTATTTAAATTCCTCATATGTGTGTGTCTGATCAATGTATGCATGTGGTATGGATAAGTTAGTCGAATCAATTTGGATGACCGAGTCCTGGGTTCGACATTAGTAACAAGAGATATCCACACTGGATTCTTGGGTTAATCAACATGGGAAATCGGGAGCGGACCAAGCCCTAGGTCCCATGTAGTTGTCGATCTCCACAGCCCTCATGCTCTCTTAAGGAACAACTCAATATACACCTATGTTGAATCGCTTAAGAGAGAAAAGAGTTAGAGTATACACAATGCCTAACTCGTTGTATAGGGAGATCAATAGCCTAAGGTGTGGGCCAAGCCCTTAGGTTGGCAACCATTAAATATTCATGATAAGGATAGAGCATTGGCACTTTACTTAGTGGGAAAGTATAATTAGTGGTGGATATCGTAGTCCTATGTTCTCATTATTATTATCTCACACTCTATAACTATTTCTCTTTTTTACTTTTGAAAGAAACTAATTCTAAATTGAAATTCACCAATCCTTATGGAAATGATCTCGCACTTGCACACTATGCTACCATTGACCTTGTGCATTTGCAAGTAAAACTAGTACGGTTATTTGCATATTTATTTAAGTAGATAACTGTCCCAACAAGTTTTTGGCGCCGTTGCCGGGGATTGAACTACATTTCTTTTAGAATTAATTTTTCTTTTAGTTTAATTATTGTTATTTCTTTTTATTCTATTCTATTCCTATTTAAAGAAATTTTTAAGTTTTTGTGTCTATCTTATTCTTCGTTTCATTAAAACCCTAATCAATTTCCTTCTTCTTTGTTTCAGGTACGTCCAAGAGAGCTTTCTGTGCCACTTGTGATCGAGCGCACTCTCCTTTGCGATCGAGCGCAATTGAGGCAGAGAGTTAACCGAGCAGTAGTGTTTGACTGCTGCACTTACGTAACTGCCACCGATTCATGCACGGACATCGATCCAAGCATCCGGCATTCCTTCCCCTTGATATCGAGCTTGAGCGGACTATCCAACAAAGGCTTAGAGACAACTCGAAAGAGGTACAATGAGGATTTGAGGAAGAAATACCAATGGCGAGGTAGAAGGAGGAATTGAGGAAGAAATACCAATGGCAGAACACATAGCCGAGCAGCAACCACCTGAGCGGAGGCTGATGAAGTAATCCTTCATCCCACAGAACCTTGATCAACCATCATGCATTGCATATCAACCTGAGGCGGAAGGAAACTACTACATATCTCCGCAGATACTCAGTGCACTGACTCACTTTAGGGGTACACCTAGTGAGGATCCACATTTGCACCTTCGAGAGTTTTTCAACCTCTGCAAATTCCAGCACATCCGAGGCTTAGACCAAAAAGGAATAAGGTTAATTCTTTTCCCTTTTTCCTTAAAAGATAATGCTAAATTATGGTATAATTCTTTGCCTGCAGTTTCTATCCACACTTGGGAGGATTTGGCTAGCAAATTTCTAAGGAAGTTCTTCCCAGCCCAAAAGACGAGGCAAATGAGGAAGGAAATTCAATCCTTCCAACAAAAGGATGGAGATCTATTCTTCGAGGCCTGAGGACACTTCAACGAGCTACTACTCAAGTGCCCACACCACAACTTACCCCAAGACGAACTGGTACAAGCTTTCTATGAAGGTTTGAGTGACGCTAACAAAAATATTGTGGATTCAGGTTGTGGAGGAGTACTGATGGAGAAAAGCAACGAAGAAGCGATGGAACTCTTTGAAACCCTAAGTGAACACATGCAGCAGTTCTCCTCTCATGGTAGACATATAACCAAGAGTAAGGGTATATATGAGGTAAGCTTAAATGGAGGATCATCACCTCAAATAGCTGCTGTGGAGAGGAAGCTAGACCTATTAGTTAAAGCTATGGCTGCCCAAAACACCTCATCTAACCCACCATCTACACCACTCCAGGTATGTGCTATTTGCTCCCACTTTGATCATAATACTGATATGTGTCCATTATATTCATCTGCAGATCATGAGTAAGCTAACTTTGTGGGACCAAACAATTATCCACTGAAGAACAACCCTTACGCAAACACATACAACCCTGGGTGGTGGAATCACCCAAATTTCTCATGGAGCAACAATCAAAACAATCAAGGGCAGCAAAGAAACTTCCTACCAGCAGCCCAATCTGTTCCCGAACCAAAGAAGAACGACCTCGAAAGTCTTGTGAGGCAATTAGCATCTCAGTAGTAACAACTCCTGAATACACATGAACAATTCATGGAAGAAACGAGGCAATTTCGGACTGAAATGAGGCAAATCACTGCAAAACATGATCAAGCCATCCAAGGACTAGAGGTAGAAATGGGGCAATTGGCCAAGGAACTAAGTACCAGAAAGCAAAGAGAGCTTCTAGCCCAACCACTACCTAATCCAAGAGGACATCAACAACTGAATGCTGTAACAACCTTAAGAAGTGGTAAGATCATCGGCACCAATGAGCCTACACGAGCATCTCCAGACCAAGCCTCCACATCTAAGGTAAGTGAGATGGAAAAGGAAAATGAACCTCCACCCTTCCCTCAAAGGTTAGTAAAATCTAAAAAGGAAACTAAAATAAGTGATATTTTTGAAACCTTGAGAAAAGTGGAAATAAACATTCCTTTATTAGATGCAATAAAACAACTTCCTACTTATGCTAAGTTTTTAAAAGATTGTTGCACTAACAAAAGGAAGTTTCACGAGCATGAGACGGTAGCCTTAACTGAAGAGGTGAGTGCTGTTCTATTAAGAAAATTACCACCAAAACTAAAAGATCCGGGTAGTTTTGCTATTCCTTGCAGGCTAGGTGACCAGCTTTTCGAGCATGCATTATTGGATCTAGGAGCAACTGTCAACTTGCTACCATATAGTGTATTCGAGACACTATGTTTGGAGGAGCTCTAACCAACCTCCATTACTTTGCAATTGGCCGACAGAAGCATCAAACGACCGAGAAGTATCCTCGAGGATGTTTTGGTAAGAGTAGGTAAATTTATTTTACCTCCTGATTTTATTGTGTTAGACATAGAGGAATGCCATATACCTTTACCACTCCCTATCATCTTAGGAAGACCATTTATGATCACTGCTGACACGAATATTAATGTAAAAAGGGGCATTGTCACTATGAGAGTAAATGATGAAGATATGGAATTCAAAATATTTAATACACTAGAATCCATAAAAACTTATGATGAGTGTCATAATGTGAGCTTCATGCAATGTATTGGTGAGAAAGTTTCTAAGGTCCATCGCACTGCTCCATTGGAGACCATCCCCAACCACGCTGACACGAGATTGGACATTAGGCTAGAGGATGATAACGTGATTAAAGATATTAATGGAGCTGTGCATGCCATCAAGAACACACCCAAGCCTTCAAGTAAGTGAAATCCTCAAATTAAAAATCTTAAACTTACTAATGCTATTTTTCCCTATTTTATTGACCAAGCACAAAAATTGGAGACAAAGCAGCTGTTAATGGCACTAGAACCACCTGACGTGGGCCCTAAGTGCCTTCTTCAAATAAAGTAGCACTGAAGCTGCTATAGAGAGTGCCTGAGCAATTCCACTTGCATAACATATAGCTCAAGTGCTTCTATCTAGGTTAGTGGTACTGAGGCCACTACAAGATGGTATGACTGTATCGTTTCTATTTTTCCCCTTATTCATTTCTTTATTTAAACTCTTTTTACTCTTAACAAAATTTTGTCGTGCGATCGAGCACACTTCACAAATGCGCCCAAGAGCACTCGGGGCAGAGAAAGCACGTGGTATTTTTATTCACACTTCACTCACAACCCCACTTTTCTCACATTACACTCCAACGCACTTTTTCCTCTAGTCTATCGCACTTGCCATCACCAACCATTAAATCTGTTGAAAACCACCCATTCACCTCCAGCAATCCACACCACCACTGCTCATCTGTCACAATCACTACCCTACCACCATGCATCACCCATCCATAAGACCATCTTCCCTTGAAATTCTCCAAATCCAACACGGTATGCAAACCGACTTTTGCTCCACTTACATGCACACCATCACACACGGTTCTTGATCTTTAGTTTACATATTCATATATGTTTATCTTATGTGTTGATTGGGTATTTTTATATTTACAGGAGGTTTGGCTCAACGGTGTGTAATTTCTACAGCTTCTAATTTTTGTTGCACATAAAGTATTCGACCTATTTCCTGACTGAGTGCGATCGAGCGCATCATCAGCTATGCACGAGCGCAATCACACCAGAAGCAACATTTTTTTCTCATAACACATGGCTTCCACATCCCGAGCTCCCAGCAGCCGCTGCCAGGCATCCCGCCCCAGTTTCGAACAGTATGAAATACTATTCGAGACAATATTTAACGTGGAAGAGGACTTCAAGAGTTTGGACGCTACAAGATGGGCGGTCCAAGAGTTCAAGAACCGAGGTCTCAAGTGGCTATTCAAGCCGGTCTATTCGACGGCATATACCCGATTTGTGGTCAGCTTCTACGAGAACCTAACCTACGACTACAGCAGACCAGAGATCTTATCTTCTTCAGTCCAGGCAGATTCATAGAGCTGACCACCAACGACATAGCCGGCTCTTTACACTGCTGTGATGAATCCCCGTCGGAGGACAGCCACATGGAGGAGTAGCCTGACCCGTTTCCTCTACCACATATCATAGAGTACATGTGTGTGGGCCAGTATGCAGACCACCACAACAATGCGGGGAGCCAGTCTAGGTTGCCTCCCAATTTATGGTTCGTTGACTATGTCCTGCAGTGTAATGTGTGTCATCTGGGGCACACGACACAGAGGTGGGATTGGTTTTTACAGGCTCTCTACGCCTTTCACCAGGGTCATTGGTACTCAATCCCAACGGCTATATGGTGTCAGATACACAAGTTCTGGGACGGGGTGCATAACCGACAGACGACCACAGCTAAGGCCTGGGGCCTTCCTTTCCCCTTCTTGCTCAGTCATATTTTCAAGAAGAAAGGGATTAGAGGCTCCTCTATAGATGGCGCGGTTAGTGATCATCCTTTCTTTGGGAGAGCCTAGTGGAGCCTCAGCCAGTCTCAGATGCCCTGAGGACCCCAGGCGTAGATTCCAGCTACAGAGCCGGTGGCAGATGATTCGATAGAGGCCGAGCATCCACCAATAAGCCCTTCATGGGAGGAAGACTAGCTAGACATGGGATCCATGGAGTATCAGCACCTTTTAGATGAGTTGTCTTCTTACCGTTGTGAGCTGTCCGACATCCGTTGGGAGGATCGTGAGGTAACTCATTTGATCTATCAGTGGATCGATGGGTTAGAGGCATAGTTTACACGATAAGAGGCGATGCTATAGGCTATCCTTGACTGCCTACCTCCTGCACCCGGTACCTCTTCGACTGCACCCACCGATGATCAGCAGTGAGAGGATACCTCGTCTGGCTGAAGACGTAAAACTTAGTGCTCATGGGAGACACCCTAGATATATCCTTTTCATTTTAGTACTTTTCTTTTGTTTATCTTTATTTCTTGTTTTTTGAAACAACGTTTCTTTTTCTTTGTTAGATACTAAGTGCGTGCATCCAGTTCAAGTTTGGGGGTGTGTTACTAGCAAAGCAAGCAACCTAGTTCTCCATCTCCCAGGTAATATCTTTCTATGCCACACACACATTGGGGATAATGTGTATTTTAAGTTTGGGGGTAGTGGGAGATACTGTTACGCACACACTTGAAACACATGCACACACTAGGTCCTAATTTTTTTTAGAAAAGATAAATGCATGTTCATTTGGTAATAAAATTTTTTGGTTGATTTAAAATATGATAACACTTCATTAGTAAGCTTAAAATCTAGAACACATAGTCTTGTAATAGGAATTTTACAAAGTTTAGTTACCTACCTTAAGGCACCTAAGAATTCACGAGTTTGATCCAGATTTGCACGAGCACATTTAGCACGCATTGGTGTGGGGTATAACATATAATTCTTTTATATATGTTTCCATAACCTAACTGTAATCGGATAACTTGTTAAAAAGAACACTTTGGCATAAGAAAAATAAAGAAAAATGTTTGTCATGCAAAAAGAAAATAAAAAGCTTCTAATGATCATTAAAAACTTTCCACTGAGTAACTGGGCCTCTTGCCTCAGTAAGCAGTGAGTGTTCACGTCAAAAGGTAGGAAGTGAGCCGATAATGATCATAATAAAAAAAAATTCCACTGAGTAACTGGGCCTCTTGCCTCGGTAAGCATTGAGTGTTCACGTCAAAAGGTGGAATTTCATTTAGAAGCATTAAAACCTATTAGTTCCGTAGCCTTTTTTACTCGAGTTAGTAAGTCCTTAGGGGTGTCTTTACACCTAATGCCCTAAAACCATCTGGTTTGGGAATCATTGGCCAAACACTCATTACAAGGGTCAATTAGAAAGCTCGATAGAACTCAATATGGCAAAGATCGCATGATAAAAGAAAAAGAAAAAGAAGCAAGCATTATGTCATTTTTGTTCTCTTTGATAAGGAATTCGATAAAGGTTTGGGCATTGAAACACTATACACTAAAATCATGTGGAAGCCCCATCCTATATGTGCTAATTTATCACACACAAATCAAACTTGCGATGCCTTAAGCCAACCTTAGGTAAGTAACGTGAGCTTTGGAAAATATTTTTTCAAAAAAAAAAAAAAGTGTTTGTATTATAAGCTTACTCATGAATGGTTATCATGGTTTTACACAACCCAAATTTTTGAATATCATGAAAATGAATTTATCTTTCATTTTGCTTCAACATAGTCTTTTGTTTTGTATTGCTAAGGGACTAGCAATATGTAAGTTTGGAGGTGTGATAAGTGCTTAAATAGTCATATTTAAGCCCCTTAATTTATGCTTGTTAGGATCTTTATTTATCTATTTCAGTAGATTCCATTTCATTTTCGTGTTTTATGTGTTTTTCACAGGACTTGGACAAAAAAAGTGATATTTTGGAGCTTTTAGGAGTAAAAGTCAAGTTCTGCCATCCAGTAAGGTGCGTTCGAGCGCACCTCCTTTGAGATCGAGCGCACAGGCACACGAGCGCACTTGAAGAAGGCTCGAGCGCACCTCCTTTGATATCGAGCACACATGCGCTCGAGCGCATCTCGCATACCATGGAGCACAAACACTCCAGAGGCGGCAGAGCCAGATATGGAAAGAAGTCTTTGGATTCCAAATAGGAAATTAGGGTTTCGGGACACCCTTAGGACCCTGTAAATAGCCTTGTAAAACACATAAACCACACCCTTTGTTTTAGACTTGAAGTTGCAAGCTTAGGAGAGGAATTGACGACTTGTCTCCCTAGTCTTCTTCGGTTTTATTTTTCTGTTTTATTTAATTATGTCTAGAATGTTTAGTTTAACTAACATGTGTAACTAAACTCTTATAGGGCTCCATTGAAGCCTTAGTTATGCTTTTCCACATGTTTATTCATTGATTACCTTTACTATAGCCTTATTAGAATGCTTAACTTGATTAATGCCTGTTTGTATTTAAATTCCTCATATGTGTGTGTCTGATCAACGTATGCATGTGGTATAGATAAGTTAGTCGAATCAATTTGGATGACCAAGTCCTGGGTTCGACATTAGTAACAAGAGATATCCACACCAGATTCTCAGGTTAATCAACATGGGAAATCGGGAGCGGACCAAGCCCTAGGTCCTATGTGGTTGTCAATCTCCACAGCCCTCATGCTCTCTTAAGGAACAACTCAGTATACACCCATACTGAATCTCTTAAGAGAGAAAAGAGTTAGAGTATACACCATGCCTAACTCGTTACATAGGGAGATCAATATCCTAAGGTGTGGGCCAAGCCCTTAGGTTGGCAACCATTAAATATTCATGATAAAGCTAAAGCATTGGCACCTTACTTAGTGGGAAAGTATAATTAGTGGTGGATATCGTAGTCTTATGTTCTCATTATTATTATCTCACACTCTACAGCTATTTCTCTTTTTACTATAAAAGAAACTAATTCTAAATTGAAATTCACCAATCTCTGTGGAAATGATCTCGCACTTGCACACTATACTACCATTGACCTTGTGCACTTGCAAGTAAAACTAGTACGGTTATTTGCATATTTATTTAGATAGATAACCATCCCAACAGCCCCACATCAAGGCTTCCCTTCAAGTACCTCAACAACCACTTCATCCCAAGCCAATGCTCTTTTTTGGGATTACTCATAAACCTGTTGAGAACACTTATTGCATGAGCAATGTCAGGTCTAGTGCTTACCATGGTAAACATTATAGATCCAACCGCACTAGAGTAAAGGACCTTTTCCATTTCTTTCTTCTCCTTATCCGATCTCGGACATTGATCGCTGGAGAACTTGAAATGACCAGCAAGGGAACCTTCACTGGTTTGCTATCTTCTATAGAAAACTTAGATATCATTTTTTCTATGTAGGAAGTCTGAGAAATATTCAATCTGTTTCTTTTTCTTTCTCTCATTATACTCATCCCAAGGATCTTTTGTGCATGGCCAAGATCCTTCATCTCAAACTCCGAACTAAGTTAAGACTTCAATTCTTTTAACTTCTCCCTGCTGTTCCTAACCAATAGTATAACATCGACATAGATGAGGATAATCACCATTTCCTTCACCTTGTGCCCCTTATAGTACAAGCACGAATCATAGTAGCTCCTTATGAAACCTAAGCTAGTTACAAAGGAATCGAACCTCTTATTCCATTGCCGAGGTGATTGCTTCAGGCTATAGAGAGATTTCTTCAATTGGCACACCAAATCTCCCTGTCTTTCTTCTTCACAGCCTTCGGGTTGCCTCATATAGATGGTCTCATCAAGCTCTCCATGTAAGAACGCTGTCTTCATATCTATTGCTCGATTTCCCAATAAAATTGGACCACCATTGCTAACATTATCCTTATCGTCTTGTATTTCACAACAGGTGAGAATATTTTGATGAAATCTATGCCCTTTTTTTTGTGTGAACCCCTTTGCCACCAGCCTAGCCTTATACCAGACTTCATCCCCTAGATTTTTCCCTTCTTTGATATTGTAAATCCACATACAATCCACAACTCTCTATTTTTTTTGGTTTGGGCACCAATTTCCAAGACTTGTTCTTCCTCAAGGAATCCATTTCTTCCTCCATAGCTAGCTGCCATTTTGATGAATCCTTACATTCTATGGCATCCATGAAAGTTTCTGGTTCAACCCCTCCTTATGAATAAGGAGCTGCTACATTAGCATCCGCAAAACCATATCTCAAAAGTGGTCTGACCACCCTCATTTCCCGGTCCCTTGTGAGCTGATAATCATTCTGATTTGCTACATCATCCCCTTCTAATTCAGCCTCCTCTTGAGTGTTCTGAGCTTGGCCTTCATCAATGGGCTCTACCTGGTCCAAACCCTCTTGCCTTTCTTGCTCTACTTGAACTGAATTTTCCTTGATACTATTCTCCACAAATACCGGGCTGGTTTACCCATTATCCCCTGCAGGGTTAATTTTCTCCAAATAGGGAAATGACAATTCATTAAAAATGACATCCCTACTTATTATGAGTTTAGTCCCTTTTGGCTCTAAGGACCACAACCTATACCCCTTAACCCCATCACCATACCCTAGAAACATACATTTTCTAGACCTCGGGCTAAGTTTATCATCCTTTTGATGTGCAAACGCAACACATCCAAAAGTTCTAAGGTTGTTCAACTTAGGGGGTTTCCCACTCCACATCTCCTTGGGAGTCTTAAGGTTTAAAACCCTAGAGGCTGATCTATTAACCAAATATGCAGCAGTAGACACAGCTCCCCCCCCCCCAAAAAAAACATTTTGGTAAACCGAACCCAATTAACATGCACCTAACCTTTTCATAAGGGTCCTATTCATCCTCTCAGCAACTCTATTTTGCTGAGGGATTTTTACAACCGTTCTATGTCTTAGAATCCCATTTAACTCACAGAATTTATCAAAATCCTTATTAAAAAATTCTAAGCCATTATCGGTTCTTAACACCTTAACTACCCTACCCGTTTGAGTCTCTAGCAACTTTTTCCACACCACAAATTTATTGAAAGCATTTGATTTATTTTTAAGCAAATAAATCCAAACCTTTCTAGAATAATCATCAATTAAAGATAGAAAGTAAACATCACCTCCCTGTGTTGGTGTTCTTGCTGGTCCCCAAAGATCCGCATGAATGTAGTCAAGAATACTGATGAGAGTCGTAAAGTGCATTTTAATGGTACTTATTTGTTAGCATTTTAGGGTTGATCTAGGGTTGAATTACACATTTATACCTTAACAATTCTAAAGTATCATTCTTGGATCATTGATCTATTTCAATGCATTTTCAGGTACTTTGAGTTTAAAAGAGATGGAAAAGCTATCGTTGCTTAAAGCACGAAGATTCCATGAGTATCGGAGTGAAGGCATGGTTTCAGCAAGACAAAATGAAGAGAAACCAAGTCTTTAGTGTTCCATACTGCAGCTCAGAACCTCATGCCTCGCCCACCAGAACCATCAACTTCTCGGATAAAAGCTGGAGGTTGTGCGCCGCGGCCTGGAAAAGTTGAGTCGCGGCCTCCAGAAGCCTCTATAAGACCAGGATCAAAGGTTGAGCCACGGCTTGGACGGTCTGAGCCATGGCCTGGCCAGTTTGACCTGCGACCTCCAACACCATACAAAGCCAAGACCAATGCCGTGCCACGGGCTGGAAAGGTTAAGCTGCGGCACAAGCGCGATGCCTTGTTTCCTAATTAAGGTTTTAATGATAGTTTAGACCCGAAAATACCCTTGAACCTTTTGTATTATAAATAAGATCACTTAGGGTTTAATAAGGGAGGCTGGGAAAACTTAAGAAAATGGCGACATTCTTCTCAATTACGGTGTTCAAGCACGAGCCCCATGGCCAACTAATCTCCAAGCAAGGAAAAGGGATGAATCCCTAGGTGTAGTTGTTCTTTTTTCCATTCTTGGTTCAGTTGTAAGTATTTATTGTTAAATATTGTTATGATTTACTCTTTGATTAAACAAGAAGAATTTAGGTTCATGTGACAGCTGCAATTTATGTTCTTCTTCTCTAAGAATTTCTCTTAATTCGGTGATTGCATCATTCACCTCCATATAAGTCTAGTCAAGCTCTTCTTATGTCAAGTTGATTGGATGTGATTGATTCTGGTAGATTTATCTTTTAGGTTTGTCCATTACTGCAATATTGTTATTGAAATATATTGTCGTTTCTTGATAAATTTATAAGATAGGTCATGTGTGCTTGAATCGAAATCAATGAGTGATTTGTAGCAATTACATTAGAGTATTAATATGTTGTGATTGAATATTTACCGATTGCTTGTTTGGGATGTGAAACTAGCAATCGAGATAAAAACAACTGAATCAAGATTCGAATAAGGCAACGAACTTAGGAAGGATTCCCAGAACCTTGTTATTTCTCTATTATATTCTTCATTATATTTACACAACTTTCTCACATTATTTCATTATCAAAACTAAGATTTTTTCATTTGGATTTTATCGTTTCGTATTAAAGTTTACACCTTCTCTTGTAGTTCACTTTTCCTCATGGGATTGACACCTCATCTATACACAATAACCACGTGTTAGTTTGAGCGTAATCAAATACCCTTAGACTTGTGCACTCCGGTGTTGAAGCTGATCAGATGTTGCTTCCCAAGAACACAATATTCACAGAAATCAAGTTTCTCTACCTTGTCACCATCAAGTAGACCATTCTTGCTGAGAACTTGCAGCCTCTTTTCGCTCATATGTCCCAAGCAATTATGCCAAAGTACTGCCTTATCCATCTCAGCCATCAAGCTTGCTGCTTGATCCTTGATTTATGTCTCTCTGATCATCTTATAGAGACCATTCTTTATTGTTGCTTTGATCACTATCAAAGATCCCTTGTTTACCTTGATCTTTCCTCCCTTTGCTTTGTATGTGTATCCCATGGAATCTAGCTACCCCAATGAGATCAAATTTCTTCTCAAATCCGAAAGATACCTCACATTCCGCAGCAGCCTTGTGACTCCATCAAACATCCTCAATTTGATGTCTCTTATCCCCCTCACGTGGCAAGAAGTATCATTCCCCAAAAAAACCTTTCCATCATTGGTTTCCTTGAAATTCTTGAACCAATCCCTGTGAGGGCACATGTGATAAGTGCACCCAGAATCCAGGATCCATTTCTCACTGCCTTGCCTCTTTCTAACATTTGAGCACACAACAAGAACATCATCTTGTTGTTCTCCTTTGGCAACCAAAGTCTCTCCATTCTTGGTATGGCTTCCTCCTCTCTCATCCCACAACTTTTTCTTGCAATATTTCTTGAAATGACCCTCCTTATTGTAATACTAGCATCTCTTTCCTCTAAATCTTGGTTTGGAGTGCGTTCTTCCTTGGCTCTGCCCTCTATCCTTTGATTTCTCCCGATAGTTACCATGGATGCTACTGCCATTCCGAGTTGCTGACCTTCCTCTAATGAACAACCCTTCTCTACTTGATGCTTCCCTCATCTTGGCTTTGAAATCATGAGCCCTTATAGCATTGATCACAATTTCCTTGGTTAATATATCTTTTCCATATTCAATAACATTAATCAAGCTTTCAAAATAATCAGGAAGAGAATTCAATAACATAACAGCTTATTGTTCATTCGGGAATGTTATACTACAACTAGCCAAATCTTGAACTAGTTTATTAAACACATCAAGATTATCTTGCAACTTTTTATTAGGATCCATTTTAAAAGCAAAGATTCGTTTAAGAAGATAAATCTTATTAGGGAGAGTTTTGGTAAGAAACAACTCATCTAGTTTCTTCCATATTACAGCTGGATCTTCTGAGTCTCCGCACTCCCTTGTGACACTATCCGACATGTGTAGAAAGATGGTGCTATGCACCATCTTCTTCATCTCAATCCGCTGGACCTCCGTGATACTTGCTGGAAAAGTGTCATCTTCTCCAATAGCCAAGTCCACCTTTTGTTGCATAAGAACCGCTTTGATTTTCTGCTTCCAAAGGGCAAAGTCTCCCTTTCCATCAAACTTCTCAACAATGAAGTTCGAACCCATCTTGCGGAGAAAATCCCAGATTTATGCAGCACCCATGATTGCTTTCCAACTTCTAAATCTCAAGAACTTGATCAAATCTTGATCCCAGCACCGTTCTTGAATCACCCTCAAGAACCCGATCAGATCTTGATCTCTACTCTGTTCTTGAATCACCCAAGAAGTCTCATTGGATTCTTGGAGTCTTGCTCTGATACCTTCTGTTTCAGCTCTAATACCCGCTCACCAAAGCTCTGATACCACTGTATCACCAACAAATAATCCTTTGATTCTTGGAACCGAGCTCTGATACCACTGTTGGAAATCACCTCAAGATGCCCAGGTGGTGATCTTCCAAACACCCAAGTCTAGAATAACTTGTAATGAACAAAAACAAACCAATCGAAGAAAGAGAACACAAACAATTGTTATTGAGGTTCGACAATGTGCCTACGTCCCCGTGAACTCCTCCGAGCTCTCTGCACTAAATCAATGGAGTTCTTACAATTACAGCAACACCTCTTCAAGAACCTCTAGTTCTTGAAGAACGAATGAAGAGAAAAAGAATGTGATAAGGACTAAGTGTTTCCCTGGAATTTTTCCCAAGAAAACTCCAATTACAAAGCCCTTAAATCTCCAATCTATACTACTCTCTCTCTAAATAACCAGCCACTCTTGAATGAGATCTATTCTAGTGCCTCTCTTGTGTTTTGTGTCTTTGTACTCTTACACTTGCACTTGAATTCTCTTGTATAGTGATCCTATATCTTGTGTCTTGTGATTGAAACTAGATGACCTTTATATAGTACACCAACTTCTTGAACCAATCTTGAAGTCAATCTCAACCTTTAGATCTTGAGGACCAATCAATCATAGCCCTCCAACGAGTCTAAGTGATCCTGTGCATTTTAATCAAGCCCCACGCAACAGGAGAAGAGTGTTGAAAAATGGTCTCAGGTGTGCCTGGAGCCACAGCACAAAACAGGGTAAGCCACGGCTCAAAACAGGGCATTCCACCTCCAGTTGCTGGGGGCAGCGGTGCCTAAGGCTGAGCCGCGGCGGGACCTGGAGGGGGAGCTTCTGGAGTTGCTACAGGCCGCGGCGCACAAGGCTAGGTTGCGATGCACACCTCCAAGCCTGATGCTGTTGAACCTTCATTCTCTAACCTGTTTAATGCTTAGACAAATAGCAATAGTACTAAATGAAAGAAAGTAGCCATGACTAACTTTTGGCATATCAAATGTGCATTTTACCTTACTCTTAGTAAGTGTAGTGAAATAAATGACTACGGAATTGCGATGATAATAATTATAATATAAATTGTTGTGAATGAGATTGTTGTAATATAAATTCTTGTGGACTTTATGTTTGAAATTATGATTTTATTAATGCATTTCATTAATATGAATTAAAATGGCATTATGAAAATGAATGAATTAAAAATGAAATGAGAGGACCCCACCTATTATAGGTTGTGACCTAGGTGAAGGGGATCCGATGATGATATTGAAATGAGAGGACCCCACCTAGTGTAAGTTGTGACCTAGGTGATGGGGATCCGAGGATGATATTAGAATAGTAGGACCCTTCCTTGAGTAGGTTGAGACCTAGGTAAAGGGGAAATGAGATTATGGAAATGAGAAATATTCCAGTACATGGGAGATGTCTCCGTTGTGTTATAATTAACTCAAGAAAGGGAAAGAAATTAAAAAGGAAAATGAAATAATCATTTTTGACATTTGCATTGCATTGTATTTTGTTTTTAAATGGTTATTTTGACTTATGAAATGTGTATGATTGAATTTACCCAATAAAGGGTATATATAATTCATAGATGTGACGAGGATGTTTCTAATGTGTTCATATTTATTTTGACATACATTGTGGTAAGGAATAACTAAATATTTATTTTTACTTATATATTAAATTGAGAATTTAGGATGATATATAAGGATGCTAGTGTTTGAAATAACGATTACTTCGAGTAATATGATTACTCGCTAAGCTTTTTAACTCACCCTTGTTAGGCCATGACGTTCAGAGAGAGGCCTAAAGCCAAATCCCAAGTATTAGGAAGGAGGTTATACGTTGAAGATTTTTGCATGCATGCAGCATGGACTGGGTCAATAGCTGTTGCTATCTGTTAGAGAGTTTCAAGCTTATGTTTACTTTTCTGTTGCATGATTTTACTTTCTGTAGTATGTGTGTTTATCCTTTCTGTTACTAGCTGATAGGACTCTTTTATTTCGGTGTTATGTATGTGGCTTTTGCTTATTTAAGCAACCAATGATATCATTAATGAAGGCAAGAAAATTTTCATCCAAATTTTGGAACATTCTCACCCGAAGAGAATTATTCATTTAGTATTCATTATCGAGACTTATCATTGGTATCAGAGCCGAGTTAATGGGAACCAACAAAGAACACATCGAGCATTTGGAGTTTGGGCTCGGTGCAGTGCAAGAGGGGTTACACCGAATGGAGCTCGGCATAACTGACAAACTTCACCATTTCGAGGAAACCCTCAATCGCCTCTCAAATGTTTTGCTCTCAAATCAAGAGTCCCTAAGCCATGACAATCACAATCGAGATAGCCAAGACGGAGGCTGATAGATCATCTCCTCCAAAAGGGCAAAGCTTGAATTCTCGCAGTTCTCAGGGGATGACCCAATTGAATGGTTCAACCATGTGAACCAATTCTTTGAGTACTAGGGCACTACAGAAGCCCAAAAGGTTCCCATGGTAGCATACCATCTGGAAAGGAAGGTGATAAGTGCTTAAATATTCATATTTAAGCCCCTTAATTTATATTTGTTAAGCTCTTAGTTTGTGTTGTTTCATTCTATTTTATTTCCTTTTTGTCTTTTATGTGCTTTTCTAGGTTTTTAGAGAAAATGAAGCATTTTGGAATTGTTAGGCTTAAAGAGAAAATCTGGGAAAAGCTGGACTCTGTTATAGCGATCGAGTGCAGGAGACCTGTGATCGAGTGCAACAGTGCTTAAGCGCCCAAGCTAAGGATTAACCGCACCTACACTCGCGCGCACAAGAAAAAGGATCGATCGCAGTGCGATCGAGCGCACCATACTATGATCGAGCGCATTCGCGCGTCAGTAAACAGTATGGCGGCTGGTCTTATTTTGGAAATAAGCTTAGGGTTTTGTTTTACGAGTTCTAGGGTTTTTAGATGTTTCTAGGGTTACTTAAGCTCTATAAATAGGCCTGTCAACACATAAATAAGGGAGGAGATTTTGGAGAAGAATTTACAGCTCTTCATGGAAACGTTTTGGGGTTTATTCTTTTTCTTCTATTTTACTTTATGAAGATGTTTAACATCAAACTCATGTGTAACTAAATTTGCTAGTAGGGCTTGATTGAAGCCCTGATTATGTTACTCAGTAATTCAATATTGTCACCTTTGTGATAGTTAAATTATTATGCTTAACTTGATTAATTCCTGTTTTCTTGAATTCCTCATATGTGTTTGCCTGATCAACATATGCATGTGGTATAGACTAGTTGATTAAATCAATTTGGATGGTCGAGTCCTGGGTTTAATAATAGTAACAAAAGAAATCCACGCCGGGTTCTTGGGTTAATCAACATGAGAAACTGGGGATATATACCATGCCCTACGTCTCGTGTGTTTGTCGATTTCCACAGATATTATGCTCTCTTAAAGAACAATTTAGCATACACCATGCTAAATCCTTTTAAAAAAAAAAAAAAGAGTTAGAGTATACACTATGCCTAACTTGTTGCTTAGGGAAATCAATAGCTTAGGGAGTATATATCATGCCCTTAGGTTGGCAACATTAGGTATTCATAATGTAATTAAAGCATTGGCATATTGTTTTATTGTGAAAGCATGATTAGTGGTGAATATCAAAGCCCTACGCTTTTATCATTATCGAATCAAACTTACTTTTTTCTTTCTCTCATTTTATATTGTGAATTTAATTTTAAAGAAAAATTTACCAATCCCTGTGGGAATGATCTTGCACTTACACACTATATTACTATTTTGACCTTGTGCACTTGCAAGTAAAACGTTCAATTATTTGCTTATTAATTTAGATAGATATTTGCACAGCAAGTTTTTGACGCCGTTGCTAGGGAATGCGTTAAATTCTGTTTTGAATTATTTTCGTTCAGTTTTATTATTCCGTTATGTTTTATTTTTATCAAAAATCTAATTTTCTTTCTTCTTTTTGTTTTTCTGTTTTTGCTTTAGGTTTGCGACAGAGTAGTTCCTGCCATTGCGATCGAGTGCCAGCTTATAGCAATCGAGTGCAGTGCGATCGAGCGCCCAACTTGGAACAATCGAGCATAGTTCCAAAGCCTACCCGAACAATAGTACTGAAACTGCTGCACTGAAGAGCTTCAGCTGATTCATATAAGGGCTTTGATCCAAGAATCCAACCATCTTTCCACTCGATACAAAGATTGAGCGTAACATTCGACAAAGGCCTAGAGATAACTTTGAGGAGGAAGAAGAAGAATTCAAGGGAGAGGCATCGATGGCGAAACAACTTGTCAACCAACCGCCACCAGAGCGAAGACCCATGAAACAATCCTTCATCCCACAGAACCTCAACTAGCCCTCATGCATTGCCTATCAACTGGAGGCAGAAGGCAATTACTACATATCCCCACAAATACTCAATGCTTTGACTCAGTTCAAGGGCACAGCTACTGAGGATCCACACTTGCATCTTCAAGAATTCTTTGATCTGTTCAAGTTTCAACACATCTAGGGCCCAGATCAAGAGGGAATTAGGTTAATTATTTTTCCTTTTTCCTTGAAAGGTAATGCTAAGTTGTGGTGCAATTCATTGCCTACAGTTTCTATCCATACTTGGAAAGAGTTGTCCAGTAGGTTCCTAAAGAAGTTTTTCCCAGCTCAAAAGACAAGACAAATGAGAAAGGAGATTCAATCTTTTCAACAGAGAGATGGAGACCTTTTTTTGAAGCATGGGGACACTTCAATGAGCTGCTTCTCAAGTGTCCACATCACAATCTACCTCAAGATGAGCTGGTACAAGCTTTTTATGAAGGTCTAAATGACATGAATAAAGGTATTATTGATTTAGGTTGTGGAGGTGTGCTGATGGGAAAGAGTAGTGAAGAAGCCATGGAGCTTTTTGAGACATTAAGTGAGCATACCCAAAAATTCTCATCTAGAGGGAGACAAGGAGTAAAAAGCAAGGGCGTGTATGAAGTGAACTTAAATGGTGGATCTCCAAATTAGATGGCTACTGTGGAAAGAAAGCTAGATATGATCGTAAAAGCCATGACTGCTCAGAACATGCCACCTAATCCACCAACCACAGAACTCCAAGTATGTGCTATATGTTCTCATTTTGATCACACTACTAAGACTTGCCCTTTGTATTCATCTGCAGATCAAGAGCAAGCAAACTATGTGGGATAGAACAATTATCCTCCCAAGAACAATCCACACTCCAATACCTACAATCCAAGGTGGCGAAACCACCCCAACTTCTCATGGAATAACGATCAGAATGCCCTAAACCTTCAAGGGCAACAAAGGAATTCCCAACAAGCAGAGTGACCTAGAGAGTATTGTAAGGCAATTATCAACTCAACAACAATAACTGATGACTTCACAAGATCAGTTTTTGGCAGATGAAAGACAATTTCGGACTAAACAAAGACAAATAACTGCAAAGCATGAGCAAGCTATTTAGAGACTGGAAGTACAAGTGGGGCAATTGGCTAAGGACCTAAGTGGAAGAAAGCAAGGTGAACTTCTAGCCCAAACACTACCTAATCCAAGGGGATACCAGCAACTGAAGGCTATTACAACTCTTAGAAATGGTAAGATCATAGGAGTTGATGAGTCTACACAAGCATCTCCAGATAAAGCATCCATATCCAAGGTAAGTGAAATGGAGAAGGTGAATGCACCACCCTTCCCTCAAAGGTTAGTAAAGCCAAAGAAAGAAAATAAATTGCTTGATATTTTTGAAACTTTGAGAAAAGTAGAGATTAACATCCCTTTATTAGATGCAATTCAATAAATTCCTGCATATACTAAAATTTTGAAAGACTATTGCACTCATAAAAGGAAGTTTCAAGAGCATGAAACAGTGGCTTTAACTGAAGAGGTAAGTGCAGTGATGTTAAGGAAACTATCACCAAAACTAAAAGATCCAAGTAGTTTTACCATTCCTTGCAGGATAGGTGACCAGTTTTTTGAGCGTGCACTACTGGATCTAAGGGCGAGTGCCAATTTGCTACCATACACTGTATTCGAGACACTGGGTTTAGGGGAGCTTCAACCAACTTCCATCACCTTGTAATTGGTAGACAGAAGCATCAAAAGACCAAGAGATATTCTTGAGGATGTTTTGGTAAAGGTAGGTGAATTTATTTACCTACTGATTTTATTCTATTAGATATGGAAGAATCTCTTATGCCATGCCTTTGCCCATTATCTTAGGAAGACCCTTTATGAGAACCGGTGATACAAAAATTTATGTGAAAAGGGGTATTGTAAGTATGAAGGTAAATGGTGAGAAGATAGAATTCAAAATATTTGATGCATTGAAATTACCCCAAGATGATATGGAATGTTTTAATGTATGTATGATGCAAGGTGTTGTTGAGCAAGCTTTTCAGGTCCATCACATTGATCCAATGGAGACCACCCTCACCTATAGTTTCACAAGATTAGATATTGAGCCTAAATCTGAAGATGTTACTGATGACATCACTGAAGCTGTGCACCTCCTTGAGGCCTCTCTAAAGCATCCAAGTAAGTACACCCCTCCATTTCAAACTCTTGTGCCTACTAATACCACTATTTTCCATTCTGTTGTCCAAGCACCAAATTTAGAGTTGAATCAGTTGCTAGGGCATCTGACTTATGCTTATCTAGGAGAGAATAAGACACTATCTATGATAGTTACTGCCAATCTAAGTTTTGGGGAAGAAGAAAAGCTATTGAGAGTTCTTAGAGAGCATAAAACTGCTATCGGATAGACCATTGTTGACATCAAGGGGATAAGTCTAGCGAAGTGCATGCATCATATCTACCTTGAAGGCGAAGCAAAGCCCACCAGGGATGCATAAAGAAGACTCAACCCATACATGAAGGAGGTAGTCAAGGCGGAGGTATTGAAACTACTGGATGTTGGCATTATTTACCCCATCTCGAACAGTAAATAGGTAAGTCCAGTTCAAATCGTTCCAAAAAAGAGTGGGATCACAGTGGTGAAGAATAAAGATGAGGAGCAAATACTTACAAGAATAACCACTGGTTGGAGGGTATGCATCGACTACAGAAGGTTGAACAAGGTGACCAGAAAAGATCATTTTCCTCTACCCTTCATTGATCAGATGCTAGAAAGATTAGTCGGCCATAATTATTATTGCTTCTTGGATGGGTACAGTGGTTACAACCAGATCACAATAGCACCAGAGGACCAAGATAAGACCACCTTCACATGTCCTTTCGGCACATTTGCTTACAGAAGGATGCCATTTGGATTATGCAATGTATCAGCCACCTTTCAATGATGCATGATGAGCATTTTTTTGACATGGTGGAAAAATTCATTGAGGTATTTATGGATGATTTTAGTGTTTTCGGTTCTAATTTTGATAGGTGATCATATGATTTTAGTGAAGTTTTTGCAAGATAACATCTTTACTAGGTTTGGGACTCCAAGGGCAATAATTAGTGATAGAGGAAGCCACTTCCATAACCAGTCTTTTGTTTCCTTTATCAAGAAATATGGGATCACCCATAAGGTTGGCACTCCATATCATCCTCAAACCAGTGGTTAAGTGGAGATAAGCAACCGAGAAATCAAAGGCATCCTAAAGAGGACTGTGAATCCTAGTCTAAAGGATTGGTCTCTATGCCTGAACGATGCACTATGGGCGTATAGAACTGAATACAAGACTCCAATTGGTATGTCTCCATATCGATTAGTCTTTGGGAAAGCATATCATGATAAAAAGCTGGTGAGGAAACAGTTTCATGTGGGATAGAAGGTGTTGATCTACAATTCACGATTAAGACTGTTCCCAGGTAAGCTCAAGTCCCGATGGTCTGGTCCCTATGTTGTCACCAAGGTATTCCCTCATGGTGCATTGGAGGTTCATAGTTCAAAAAGCGATCGGACATTCACGGTGAATGGACACAGAGTAAAACCATACTTTGAAATTAAATTGCTACCAAGAGATGAAGATTTGGCACTCCAGTCTGTCCAATATACAGCAGTACCAAGAGCACTTGAGCCACATTTGGTGGACTTCAAGTGCACCTTTCCAAAAGAGTAGCACTGAAGCTACTGTAGAGAGCATTTGAGCAGTCCAGGCTTTGATAAACATGTTGCTCAAGCGTCTCTGTTGAGGTTAGTGGTACTAAAGCCACTGAGTACGGTACACTTTTCCTTTTTGATTTTTGTTGTTTTTCAATATTTTCAATATTTTTAATTTTTTCTTACTTTTCCTTAGTTAATTTAGTGGTTCAATACATAGGGATAGGCATTTTGTTACTGTGCAATATAGAGCAGAAACCTTTTACATTAAGCTGTGCATTCTAGATCAATGATCGATCACACTATCGCAGTGTGCCCTTAGGTGCGTGAGCGCATCCACACACGCACACACTTAAACACAAGTATAATCGATCACACTTCACAGAGCGATCAAGTGCACTCGAGACAAAGAGTCACGTGACCTATTTTAGGTCATTTTTCCCATTTCCCCAATTTGTTTCTCCCTGCACCGTGCACTCTAGCCTCCTCTGCACTTCACTCGCACACACCACCTGTATTCACAGCTTTCCCAGTCATTGCCAACCACCACACATGTCCATCACCGACCATCACACACCACCCTTCGCACCCACCTGCACCACTCACCTTCACCACTCACCACCACAAGGTATTCTCCCTTATTCCTATTTTTTCCATCATCTCCCCATGTTTTTGCTATTTTTGGTAATTACATTTGTGTATACAACTTGTTTTTGTTCTCTATGGTTGGGTTTTGTTGTTTTGCAGGGGGTTGGAAAAATTTTGGAGGTTGTTCGTCAACACTCGGTTTGAGAGCCGCACACCACCTGTTCGACAAAAGTCCTAACCGACTTTCTAGGATTCCATAGTGTCCATTGTGTTGTACATTCTGATAGAGCAATCAAGTACGATCGATCGATCACACTATTGCTATGCACCCAAAGGTGCAAGCGCATCCACACAGGCACACCACCTGTTCGAAAAAAGTCCTGACCGACTTCCTGGATGCCTAAGGCCAATGCTTCCACATTTCAAGCTTCAGGAAGCCGAGCCCAGTCTTCCCGACCCACTTTTGAGCAGTAGGAGATCCTTTTTTAGGCCACCTTTAACATTGATGGTAATTCAAAAATTTTGAAGCAAATCAATGGGCCGTTCAAGACTTCAAACGTTGTGGGTTGAAAAGGCTATTCAAGCTCGTCACGTCCACTACCTACATGCGATTGATTATGCAATTCTATGAGAACCTCTCCTTTGACTACAATAGGCGAGGTGTCTTGTCCTCATACATTCAAGGTAAGCAAATTGAGGTGACTTCATCCGATATAGATGTTGCCCTCAAAAGCAATGACGAACACCCCCTGAAGGCGCACAGTTGGAAGAGCAGCTAGAGTCTTTCTACATTTCAGATATCATTGAAGATATATGTGCGGTGCAATATGTAAATAGGCACAATAATGCTGGTAGCTGGTCCAAGTTGCCTCCATAACATTGGTTTATGGATTCCGTTCTGCAACACAATGTGTACCCATTGGGACACAAGACTCAACGGCGTGACCAGTTCCTTCAAGCATTGTATACCTTTTACAAAGGCCATTGGTACTCCATCCCTTCAATCATTTGGAGCCAAATTCACAAGTTTTGGGACTCTGTACATGGCCGCCAAGTTACTTCTGCCACTGCATGGGGGCTACCATTCTTGTTTCTACTCACTCATATCTTAAAGAAAAAGGGAATCAATGGCACCTATGCAAATAGACCAGTCAATGAGCACCCATATTTTGACAGAAACCAGTGGACTCAAAGCCAGTCACACATGCCAAGAGGACTTCGAGTGCCAGCACTTGCTGCTGATAGAGTAAAGGAAGACCCTAAGGAAGTAGAGGAACCTGCAGCTCGGCAGACTTGGGAGGAAGAACCTGTTGACATTGGACGTACGGAGTATCAGTTCCTATATGATGAGATGTCCTTTTTCCGACATGATCTAGTTGACATTAGATGGGAGGATTAGGAGGATACATGTCTAGTTAACCAGTGCATAGACAAGTTGGAAACGTACTTTGATAAGCAAGAAGCGATGCTCTAGGCCATTTTAGATCGATTGGCACCAGCTTCGGGGCAATCGTCTTCGGCACCACATGGGGACAACAGTGATCGGTTGCACCATCTGGCTAAAGATGTAAAACTTAGTGCTTATGGGAGGCACCCCACAGCGTATCCTTTATGTTTTTATTGTTTTTCAATTTTTGTTGTTGTTTATTTTTAGTTTCTTTTTGTTTTCCAGCATTTCTTTATTTTTTGTTTTTCAGGGACAACGCATACATCAGTTCAAGTTTGGGGGTGTGCTATGAGCTATATCAATCCAGCCAGTTCTCTATCTCCCTGGTCAGCTCTTTCCATGTTATTCAAACATTGGGGACAATGTGTAATTTAAGTTTGGGGGTATGGGAGACACATTTACACACACTTTGTTCCAGTTTTGTTGTTGTTTTTCGTTTTAAAATAAGCTATAAAATAAAATGCCAATGCATTTTTCATGTTCGTCTTGAAATTTTGGTTGATCTGAAAAAATTATGATGTGATTTCATTGGTGAGCTTAAAATTTTGAACACATGATCTGATGATAGAGTTTTAAAAATTAGTTACTTACTTTAGGCGTTTGAGAATTCACATGTTTGATCTAATCTGATACGAGCACATTAGCACATAATTGTGTGAAGTATGGCATGTGAATTTAATGTGTATGTTTCTATGGATTGGATGAAATGAGATGATTTATTGGATGGATACTTTGGCATAATATATTTAAAAAATAAATAAATAAATAAATGTGATGATCATTGAGAAACTTTCTACTGAATAACTGGACCTCTTGTCTCAGTAAGTAATGAGTGTTCACATCAAAAGGTGAGAATTTTTATTTGGTTAAATTATGGCCAGTTTAGTTACGTAGCCTTTTTTACTTGAGTTAATAAGTCCTTAGGGATGTCTTTACACCTAATGCCCTAAAACCATCTAGTTTGGGAGTCATTAACTTAACACTCGCTATATGGGTAAATTAGAAAGCTTAAGGGAACTAAACATGGCAGAGCCTCATAATAAAATAAAGAAGAAAATAAAATTATGCCATTGTTGTTCATTTTGATGGGAAATTATGTGAATCTTAAGATATGGAGACACTGTACATAAGAATTATTTGGAAGCTTCATTTTTATGTGCTAGTTCACTTTACACTGATTCGAACTTGTGATGCCTTAGCTGGCCTTTTGTAAGTAATTAGATTTTAAAATTCCTATTCATTGCAAGATGGGTTTATTTTTTTAAGCTTGCTAATGAATGAAAATCATGGTTCTGTGTGATACTTAAATTTTTGGATACCATGAAGGATGGATTCATTTTTATGTTTTTTGTTTTTCATTTAGTTTTTAGGTTCGTATTGCTAAGGGACTAGAAATATGTAAGTTTGGGGGTGTGATAAGTGTTTAAATACTCATATTTAAGCCCCTTAATTTATATTTGTTAAGCTCTTAGTTTGTGCTATTTCGTTCTATTTTATTTCATTTTTGTGTTTTTTGTGTTTTTCTAGGGTTTTTGGAGAAAATGAATCATTTTGGAATTGTCAGGCTTAAAGAGAAAATCTAGGAAAAGCTGGAGTCTGTTAAGCGATCGAGTGCAGGAGACCTACGATCGAGCACAACATCACTCAAGCGCCCAAGCCAAGGATTAAGTGCAACTGTGCTCGCATGCGCAAGAAGAAGGATCGATCGTAGTGCGATTGAGTGCACCATACTACGATTGAGCACATTCGCGTGTCAGTAAATAGTATGGTGACTGGTCCTATTTTGGAAATAAGCTTGCTGTTTTGTTTTACGAGTTCTAGGGTTTTTAGATATTTCTAGAGTTACTTAAACTAATAAAAAAAAAATAGGCCTGTAAACACAGAAATAGGGGAGGAGATTTTGGAGAAGAATTTACAGCTCTTCAAGGAAGTATTTTCGGGTTTATTCTTTTCCTTCTATTTTATTTTATGAAGATGTTTAACATCAAACTCATGTGTAACTAAATTTGTTAGTAGGGCTTGATTGAAGCCCTGATTATGTTACTCAGTAATTCAATATTGTCGCCTTTGTGATAGCTAAATTGTGATGCTTAACTTGATTAATTCCTGTTTTCTTGAATTCCTCATATGTGTTTGCCTTATCAACATATGCATGTGGTATGGACTAGTTAATTAAATCAATTTGGATGGTCGAGTCCTGGGTTTAATAATAGTAATAAAAGAAATCCACACCAGGTTCTTAGGTTGATCAACATGGGAAACCGGGCAAATATACCATGCCCTAGGCCTCGCGTGTTTGTCGATCTCCATAGATATTATGCTTTCTTAAAGAACAATTTAGATTACACCATGCTAAATCCTTTAAGAAAGAAAGGAGTTAGAGTATACACCATGCCTAACTCATTGCTTAGGGAAATCAATAGCTTAAGAAGTATATACCATGCCCTTAGGTTGGCAACATTAGATATTCATAATGTGATTAAAGCATTGGCATATTGTTTTATTGTGAAAGCATGATTAGTGGTGAATATTAAAGCCCTACACTTTTATCATTATCGAATCAAACTTACTTTTTCTTTCTCTCGTTTTATATTATGAATTTAATTTTAAAGCAAAATTTACCAATCCCTATGGGAATGATCTTGCACTTGCACACTATATTACTGTTTTGACCTTGTGCACTTGCAAGTAAAATGTTCAATTATTTGCTTATTAATTTAGGTAGATAGTTGCACAACAAGAGGCCAACCAGTGGTGGCAGTGGATTCGCATGACATTCTAGGAAGAGGGACACTTGATTTCATGGAAGAAATTCGAAGAGGAACTCTGGGCTCGTTTTGGGCCATCAGAGTGTGAAGACTTCGACGAAGCTCTCTCACGAGTCAGGCAACTAGGGATTTTCAGGGATAATCAGCGTGAGTTTGAAAAGCTCGGTAACAGGGTTCGAGGATGGACGCAGAAGGCGTTAGTGGGGACATTCATGGGTAGCTTGAAGGCTGAAATTGTTGATGGGATTCATATTTTTATACCACAATCCCTCAAGGATTCCATTAACTTGGCATGGATGAGAGACGATCAACTCACACAACAGCGGAGGTTCATGAGGCCACCACCTGCAAGAGCTCCTCTAGCTCTTCCACAAGCCACTCGTGTAGCTCCTGCTATACCTGCGGCCCCAATTAGGCATTTATCATGGGAGGAGATACAAAGGAGGAGAGTGCAAGGCCATTGTTTCAACTACAATGAACATTTCACAGCCTAGCATAGATGTCAAAAACCTTAGTTGTTACTCTTAGAGGGACATGCAGGTAACGTGGCATGTGAAGACATCATTGATCAACAGACATTAGAGGATGACCAAGGTGGAGATGCAACAATGGTGCAAGAACCTGAACTCGAACCTAAGATCGCGTTACACATATTGGTTGGATGGATGGCACCGAGAACCATGCGTATGACAATAAAGATGGGCCTTCATGAAGTGGCAGTGCTGATTGATAGTGAGTCAACACATAACTTCACAATGATCGCTTGGCAAGCATACTAAGGTTTCCAGTGGTACCTACGAAGACATTTACTCTCCGGGTGGCCAACGGAGAGAGTTTAAAGTGTCAATGGCGTTTTGATAAGGTATAACTGGAATTATAAGGCATCGAGTTTTACCTCACTCTTTTCACTCTACCCTTATCATGTCTTGAACTTGTACTTAGCATTCAATGGCTTAAAATGCTAGGTTCCATGGCTTGTAACTAGAAACAGTTGATCATGGATTTTATTTGTGAAAATTAAGCCCGAAGGCTACAAGAAGTAGACGTGCAAGCGATTCAAGCGGCTTCACTAAAAGAAATTTTGAAGGAATTCTGCGAGGGTCATGCACTATTTGCTGTGTATTATCAACCAACCATGGGAGCAGCATCACATGATGCGTCACCTGATGATAAACAGCAAAGCATGCAGATGCTGTTAAAAGAATATGAGGACGTGTTCCAAGAGCCCTCAAGTTTGCCACCTGCGCGCGAGGTAGATCATTGCATTATGCTCAATGAGGGGATCGAGCCAATTAACGTACATTCATACAGATATGCCCATTTTTGAAAAATAAAGATTGAGAAGTAGGTCAAAGAGATGTTGTACTCAGGGCTCATTCATCCTAGCACCAGCCCATTTTCTTCGCCGGTACTACTAGTGATGAAAAAAGATGGTAGTTGACGTTTTTGCATAGAGTACCGCACATTTAATGTAGCCACCATCAAGGACTGTTTCCCAATTCCAACAGTGGACGACATGCTGGATGAATTGTGTGGTGCCTCTTACTTCACCAAGCTTGATCTGAGGGCCGGCTACCATTATGTTATAGTAAATCCTCTCGATATTCTTAAAACTACTTTACGTACTCATAATGGCCATTACAAATATCTCATAATGCCTTTTGGCCTTTGTAATGCACCCTCTACATTTTAGGCCATCATGAACTCTATATTTCGACCCTACCTTTGAAAGTTCATTTTGGTTTTCTTTGATGATATTTTGGTATATAATCCCACTTGGGATAAGCATGTGATGTGTTGGGATTTGTCAAAGAATTAAACGGACGAAAAGTTTAGCATCAAGTCCAGGTTGTGCGCCGCGGCCTCTAGCAAGTGGAAGAAGTCCTTCTTCAGGTGTGCACCATAGCATGGACCAGCCGCGGTGCTACCTCCAGCAAGGCAGCAAGTTTCCCCTCTTCTGAGCCTCAGCACACCCTGTTGTGAGCCATAACACGAAGCACACCTGACACCAATTTTTCAGCACTTTGAGATGGTGCGTGGGACTTGGTTAAAAGGCATAGGATTACTTAGACTTGTTAAATGGCTATGATTGATTGGTCCTCAAGATCTGAGGGTTGAGATTGTCTTCAAGATTGGTTTAAGAAGTGGTTGCACTATATAAAGGATCATCTAGGAGCAATAACATAGAGAGTGAGTGAATGTGTGTGAAATAGAACACATGACATATGAATGTGTGTGAAATAGAACACATGGTGTGTGAGAGTACAAAGACACTAAACACAAGAGAGACTCATTCAAGAGAGGCTGGTTGTTTAGAGAGAGAGTAGTATAGATTGGGGATTCAAGGGCTTTGTAATTGTAATTTTCTTGGGGAAAATTCTAGAGAAACACTTAGTCCTTATCACTTTCTTTTTCTCTTCTTTCATTCTTCAAGAACAAGAGGGTTCTTGAAGAGGTGTTATCGTAATTGTATGAACTCCATTGATTTAGTGTAGAGAGCTCGAAAGAGCTCATGGGGACGTAGGCACATTGCTGAACCTCGATAACAATTACTTATGTTCTTTCTTTGATTATCTGATTGTTGTTTGCTGTTTATTACAAGTCATTCTAGACTTGGGTGTTTGGAAAGATCACAACCTGGGATTCTGCAAGAAGGTGATTTTCAAACAGTGGTATCAGAGCTTAGTTCCAAGAATCAAAGGATTCTTTCGTGGTGATACAGTGGTATCAGAGCTACAACAGCATGTATCAGAGTTAAACAGAGGGTATCGGAGCAAGACTCCAAGAATCAAAGAAAAATTCTTGGGTGATTCAAGAACGGTGTTGAGATCAAGATCTGATCGTGTTCTTGAGGTTCAAGAATGGTGTTGAGATCAAGATCTAATCGTGTTCTTGAGATTTAGAAGTTGGAAAGCAATTGTGGGTGCTGCATAAATCTGAGATTTTCTCCGCAAGATGGGTTCAAATTTCATTGTTGAGAAGTTTGATGGAAAGGGAGACTTTGCTCTTTGGAAGCGGAAAATCAAAGCGGTTCTTATGCAACAAAAGGTTCACTTAGCAATTAGAGAAGATGACGATTTTCCAGCAAGTTTCACAGAGGTCCAGCGGAATGAGATGAAGAAGATGGCATACAGCACCATCTTTCTGCACATGTCGGATAGTGTCACAAAGGAGTACGGAGACTCGAAAGATCCAGCTGCCATTTGGAAGAAACTAGATGAGGTATTTCTTACCAAAACTCTCCCTAATAAGATATATCTTCTTAAATGAATCTTTGCTTTAAAATGGATCCTAATAAAGAGTTGCAAGATAATCTTGATGTGTTTAATAAACTAGTTCAAGATTTGGCTAGTTGTAGTATAACATTCCCGGATGAACAATTGGCTATTATGTTATTGAATTCTCTTCCTGATTATTTTGAAAGTTTGAATAATGCTATAAAATATGGAAGAGATACACTAACCAAGAAATTGTGATCAATGCTATAAGGGCTCATGATTTCAAAGCCAAGATGAAGGAAGCATGAAGTGGGGGAAGGGTTGTTCGTTAGAGGAAGGCCAGCACCGCGGTATGGCAGCAACATACATGGCTACTACTAGGACAAACCACAAGGTAGAGGACAAAGCCGTAGGAGAGCGCACTCTAAACCGAGATTTAGAGGAAATATATGCTACTACTGCCATAAGGAGGGTCATTTCAAGAAAGATTGCAAGAAGATGATGAGGGATGAGGGAGGAAGCCATACCAAGAATAGAGAGGCTTCGGTTGCCAAGGGAGAACAGTAAGATAATGATGTTCTTGTTGTGTGCTCAAATGTGAGCAAGGGGCAAGAAGGCAGCGAGAGATGGATCTTGGATTCCAGGTGCACTTATCATATGTGTCTTCACCGGGATTGGTTCAAGAATTTCAAGGAAACCGATGAGGGAATGGTTTTCTTGGGGAATGATACTTCTTGCCAAGTGAGGGGCACAGGAGACATTCAGTTGAGGATGTTTGATGGAGTTACAAGGCTACTGTGGAATGTGAGATATCTTCCGAATTTGAGAAGAAATTTGATCTCATTGGGGCAGTTAGATTCCATGGGGTACACATACAATGCAGAGGGCGGAAAGAACAAGATAACCAAGGGATCTTTGATAGTGATCAAAGCAGAAATGAAGGATGGTCTCCATGAGATGATCGGAGACACAAACATCAAGGATCAAGCAGCAAGCTTGATGGTAGAGAAGGATAAGGCAGTCCTTTAGCACAATCGCTTGGGACACATGAGGGAAAAGGGCCTGCAAGTTCTCAGCAAGAACATTCTACTTAATGGTGACAAAGTAAAGAAACTTGATTTCTGCGAATGTTTTGTTCTTGGGAAGCAACATCGGGTCAGCTTCAACACCGGAGTGCACAAGTCTAAGGGAATTCTTGACTACATTCATACCGATCTTTGGGGGCCAGTAAGAACACCAACATAGGGAGGTAACCTTTACTTTCTGTCTTTAATTGATGATTATTCTAGAAAGGTTTGGGTTTATTTGCTTAAAAATAAATCAGATGCTTTGAATAAATTTGTGGAGTGAAAAAAGCTTGAAGAAACTCAAACGAGCAGGATAGTTAAGGTATTAAGAACCAATAATGGCTTAGAATTTTTTAACAAGGAACTTGATCAATTCTGTAAGTTAAATGGGATTCTAAGACATAGAATGGTAGTGAAAACCCCTCAGCAAAATTGAGTTGCTGAGAGGATGAATAAGACCCTTATGGAAAAGGTTAGGTGCATGTTAATTGGTTCCGGATTACTTAAATGTTTTTGGGGGGAAGCGGTGTCTACTGCTGCGTATTTGGTTAATAGATCACCCTCTAGGGCTGGGGACCTTAAGACTCCCGAGGAGATGTGGAGTAGTAAACCCCCTGAGTTAAACAACCTTAGAACTTTTGGGTGTGCTGCGTTTGCACATCAAAAGGATGATAAACTTAACCCAAGGTCTAGAAAATGTGTGTTTCTAGGATATATGGAAGGGGTTAAGGGGTATAAGTTGTGGTCCTTAGAGCAAAAAGGATTTAAACTCATAATAAGTAGGGATGTCATTTTTAATGAGCATTTATTTCCCTATTTGGAGAAGACTAACCTTGCAGGGGATAGTGAGCAAACCAGTTTGGTATTTGTGGAGCATAGCATCAAAGAATATTCTGTTTAGGTAAAGCAAGGAAGACAAGAGGGTTCGGACCAGGTAGAGCTCATTGATGAATACCAAGCTATGGAGGAAGAAATGGATTCTTTAAGGAAGAACAACTCTTGGGAATTGGTGCACATTCTAGGAAAACAGAGAGTTGTGGATTGTAAGTGGATTTACAAGATCAAAGAAGGGAACCCTCCAGGGGATGAAGTCCGATACAAGGCTAGGCTGGTGGCGAAGGGGTTCACGCAAAGAGAAGGCATAGATTTCACATAAATTTTCTCACTTAGACACAAGGTGGAGGAAATGGTGAGTATCCTCATCTATGCTGATAATATGCTATTGGTTGATAACAGCAGGGAGATGATAGAAAGGTTGAAGTCTTAACTCAGTTCAGAGTTCGAAGGGAAGGATCTTGACCTTACACAAAAGATCCTTGGGATGAGAATAATCCGGGAAAGGGAAAAAAACGGCTTAAAGGTTTCTTAGTCTTCCTACATAGAAAAGATGTTGTATAAGTTTTCTATAGAAGATGGTAAACTAGTGAAGATTCCCCTTGCTAGTCATTTCAAGTTCTCCAGCGAACAATGTCCTGGAATGGATGAGGAGAATAAGGAAGTGGAAATGGTCCCTTACTATAGTGCGGTTGGATTAGTTATGTTCATGATGGTAAGCACTAGACCCGACATTTCTCAAGCAATTAGTGTTCTCAACAGATATGTGAGTAATACCGGAAAGAAGCTTTGGCATGGGATGAAGTGGTTGCTGAGGTACTTGAAGGCTCAGTTGTAGCTGGTGGTAGCACTCTTAACAACTGAGGCTGAGTATATAGCGGCAACGGAAGCCATTAAGGAGGCTATGTGGTGTAAAGGGTTGTTGGAAGAGTTGAAGGTCCTAAAAGAGCAGGTGATGGTGTATTCGGATAGCCAAAGTGCGTTGACTTGTGTAGGAACCCTGTGTTCCATGAAAGGACTAAGCATATGGATGTTCGGTATCATTTCATTCGGGAAAATGTTACGAAGGATGCATTCATGTGGACAAAGTCGCAACGGAAGAAAATTATGCAGATTTAGGCACCAAAGTTCTACCTCTAAGCAAGTTCAATCATTGCTTTGGACTTCTTAGGATTGAAATCGGTTGATATGGTGACTCAAGTTGAGTTTGGATCCTGAGTTCTCTGCACAATGGGTTCGAGTTTAATTGCTTAGACAAAGGTAGAGATTGTTAGGATTTGTAAAGAATTAAACGGATGAAAAGTTCAGCATCAGGTCTAGGTTGTGCGCCGCGGCCTCCAGGAAGTGGAGGAAGTCCTCCTTTAGGTACGTGCCATGCCACAGACCAGTTGCACCGCCACCTCCAGCAAGGCAATAAGTTTCCCCTGTTCTGAGCCTCAGCACGAAGCATACCTGACACCAATTTTTCAGCACTTTGAGATGGTGCATGGGACTTCGTTAAAATGCATAGGATCAATTAGACTTGTTGAAGGGCTATGATTGATTGGTCCTCAAGATCTAATGGTTGAGATTGTCTTCAAGATTGGCTCAAGAAATGGTTGTACTATATAAAGGATCATCTAGGAGCAATAACATAGAGAGTGAGTGAATGTGTGTGAAATAGAACACATGACATGTGAATGTGTGTGAAATAGAACACATGGTGTGTGAGAGTGCAAAGACACTAAACACAAGAGAGACTCATTCAAGATAGGCTGGTTATTTAGAGAGAGAGTAATTTAGATTGGGGATTCAAGGGCTTTGTAATTGGAATTTTCTTGGGGAAAATTCCAAGGAAACACTTAGTCTTTATCACTTTATTTTTCTCTTCTTTCGTTCTTCAAGAACAAGAGGGTTCTTGAAGAGGTGTTGCTATAATTGTAAGAACTCCATTAATTTAGTGCACAGAGCTCGGAAGAGCTCATGGGGACGTAGGCACATTGCCGAACCTCGATAACAATTGCTTATGTTCTTTCTTTGATTGTCTGATTGTTGTTTGCTGTTTATTACAAGTCATTCTAGACTTGGGTGTTTGGAAAGATCACAACCTGGGATTCCACAAGAAGGTGATTTTCCAACATGATGCATGTTAAACAAACCTTGGAGAGCTTACGACAGCACCAATTTTTTGCCAAAGCAAGCAAATGCATGTTTGGCGAGCAAGAATTGGACTACTTGGGGCACATTGTCACACATCAGGAGGTGACAGTTGATAACAGTAAAATTGCAGCCATGGTAGCATGGCCACCCCCCACTAATATTTCTGAATTACATGGTTTTTTAAGCTTAACAGGGTATTACAGGAAGTTTGTTCAAAATTATGGCATCATAGCTCGACCCCTTGCCAATCTCCTCAAAAAAGGAAAGTTTGGCTGGCATGATGAAGCCGAAGCAGCCTTCATGGCTCTTAAGCAAGCAATGACATCCACCGCTACGTTGGTGATGCCTAATTTCAATTACTCTTTCACCATTGAAACCGATGCCTCGGGAGAGGGGATTAGCGCAGTTTTATCTCAGCAAGGCAAGCCCATTGCTTTTATGATTCGAGTACTGGTGATTACAAAAAAAATCTTGGTCGACCTACGCCAAGGAAATGCTTGCGATTGTGGAGGCCATATGTTTCTGGCGACCTTATTTACTGGGGAGGAAATTCTTCATCCAAACCGACCAGTGTAGCTTGAAATATTTTTTGGAGCAGTGTGTGGCTACATCAAAGCAACAGAAATGGGTGGCCAAGTTAATAGGCTAAGACTACGAGATCACTTACCACCCATGCCACAAAAATTCAGTAGCAAATGCCCTCTCACGCAAGTCTGATAGCCCAGTTCTTCATCATCTGCATGTGCTAGAGGTGGCCATGTGGGATGAGATTAAAAGGTCCTTTGAAGGAGATTCTTATATCCAATCCTTGGCCCGCGTGGCCAATTCTCAACCAGAAGGGCCATATGCATGGCGTAATGGATTGCTCTTATTTAAGGGAAGGGTGGTAAGTCCTTCTCATGCAGTACTTTGGTCAAAACTACTGCATGAAGTCCACTACATAAAAATAGGATGACACTCCGAGGTCTTGCGAACATTCAAGAAGTTAGCCCAGCAATTTTACTGGCCAAAAATGTACCAAGCGGTTCAAGAGTATATCAAAAGCTGTGAAGTATGCCAAAAGATGAAGTCTAAAACAATTTCTCTAGCTGAGCTCCTGAAACCTATGCCCATTCCCTGTCAACTGTGGGACGATATCACCTTAGATTTCATTGAAGGATTACCTACATCCCACGGCAAGGACATGATCTTGATAGTTGCCGACTGGTTGAGAAAGTCTGCACATTTTTTAACCTTAACTCATTCTTTTACTGCTAAAATCGTGGCTGAAAAGTTTGTTGAATGAGTTATTAAATTGCACAGCCTACCCAAGTCCCTCATCAGCGATCGGGACCCCATCTTTATTAGCAAATTCTGGCAGGAGTTTTTCCAAATGTTAGGTACCAAGCTACAACTCAGCTCCGCCTATCACCCACAAACAGACGAATAGTCAAAAGTTGTCAATCGCTGTGTGGAACAATAGCTCTGATGTTCGATTCACCAATAACCGCACAAGTGGAGCACCTACCTTCCCTGGGCTAAGCTCTGGTATAATATGTTGTGTTGTTTTTAAATTACTCGCAAGCGTACGAGTCCTTTACAATATAGCGTTGTGCAAGTGCGAGGTCGAATCCATAGGGAATTACGTTGTGAAAATATAAATTTATCTAAACTAATCTTATCTTAACCTAGTTCCGAGTTTTGTATTATGTGTTGCAAAATAAATAAAAGCTAAACTAAATTGATTTTAAAAACTAATAAAAAGACTAAGGTTTCTGAATCCTCCCCACCAAAGCTAAGCATATATCTCAATGTTCTAAAGATAGTCTATCAAAAAATTCCATGAATCCAACTTAAAACAAAAAACAAAGAATATCCCAATTAAACCAAAAGCATCCAAAGTATCTGCTCTTAACAAATCACAAAGGAAATCCAATTTAATCGAAAACAATTCGATGTATCCATCAGATGAAACACAAGGAATATCCAACAGAACAATTTAAACTCAATCAATCACAAGATTAACTCAAATAATTGACAGAACATTTATACAAAAAAAAATGTCAGATTTGTACAAGCAAATCTGAACTACTATGCCAAACAACGGCGAGGCTTCATCTTCAACCTTAGCTGAAGATTCTAGCCACTCATAACTATGAAACTATAATTCATAATAAAAGTGCTAAACAATAAACTAAAACACTAAAGAAAAAGAAATAAATAACTTTACATGAGAGAAATTCCACTCGCTGATGGGCTGCGCTTCCCCTCGCGGTAGCAAAGCCTTCAGGATTCACCAGATTGCTAGTAGATGTCCACCGATTAACACCAAAGTGGCCCAGGAATTGTACACTGAGTGATGAGGTCAGATGGTGTTTATATAGGGGGAGTCCCGGAGTAGCATGGGTTTCAAATTCGATGTGGGATACTGCTCGAGTGCGCTCGATCGCAGAATGATGCGATCGATCGCAAGTGCGATCGATCGTATGTCTTATGTGCACGATCGTATGTGCGCTCGATCGCGTGTCTGGTGCGCTTGATCGCAGGTGCACTGTACTGTAAACATTTCGATGTGGGATTGTTGACTATGCGCTCGATCGCAGCATAGTGCGATCGATCGCTGTTTCTCCTGAAACTTCACATCTCCTGAAATGCTTCATTTTCTCCACAAACCTATAAAAATACACAAAACACAAAAAAGACATAAAATAAAGTGAAATACTACTAACTAAGAGCATAACAAATATAAGTTAAGGGTCTTAAATATGTAATATTTAAGACTCATCAAATACCCCCAAACTTATATTTTGCTAGTCCCTTAACAAAACAAAATAAAAAAACTAAATGAACAACAAGGATTATAAAGATAAGTTTAGTATTCATGGTGTCCAAAAATTTAAAGAGCATACAAAATCATGAGATTCATTCATGAGCAAGCTTAAATAAGTCAAACCCATCTTCACAATGAATAAGAATTTAAAACTTAATTACTTACAAGAGGCATGGTAAGACATCACAAGCTTGAATCAGTGTAAAGTGAATTAGCATATACAGATAAGGTTTCCAAATAACTTCAATGTACAAGGTAATCAAGTCTCAAGATCCACAGAATTTCTCATCAAAATGAACAACGATGGCATAGTTTTATTTTATTTTTTTATTTTTTTATTTTTATATATATATAAGGCTCTGCTATGTTTAGTTCCCTTAAGCTTTCTAATTGACCCATGTAACGAGTATTGAGTCAATGACTCCCAAACCAGATGGTTTTAGGGCATTAGGTGTAAAGGCACCCCTAAGGACTTACTAACTCGAGTCAAAAAGGCTACAAAATTAAACTGGCCTTAATACTACCAAGCAAAATTTCCACCTTTTGACGTAAACACTCACTGCTTACTGAGGCAAGAGGTCCAGTTACTCAGCGAAAAGTTTCGCAATGATCATTATGAATAAAATTCCCACCTTTTGACGTGAACACTCACTGCTTACTGAGGCACGAGGTCCAGTTACTCAGTGGAAAGTTTATTGATGATGATCATTATAAATATTAGTAGTATTATTTGTTTTTTTTTTATATGCCCAAGTGTTTATCCAACAAGTCATCCGGTTTCAGTTAAGACAAGAAAACATATACATTCAACTTACATGTTATACCTCACACAAATATGTGCTAATGTGCTCGTGTTAGATTAGATCAAATATGTGAATTCTCGAAAATGTCTAAAGTAAGTAATTAAAGTTTAAACTCTATCATCAGATCATGTGTTCAAAGTTTTAAACTCACCAATGAAATCACATCACAATTTTTCAGAACAACCAAAATTTTTAGACGAACATGAACATGCATTTATCTTTACAATGAAAAGACAACAAATTAGGACAAAGTGTGTGATGTGTCTCCCATACCCCCAAACTTAAATTACACATTGACTCCAATGTGTGACTAATATGGAAAGAGCTGACCTGAGATATGGAGAACTATCTGGACTGATATGGCTCATAGTATACCCCCAAACTTGAACTGAAGTACGCATTGTCCCTGAAAAATAAAGACTGAAAAACAAAAAATACTAGAAACAAACATTAATCATAAATACGTAAAATAATAAATAAACATAAAGGATAAGCTGTGGGGTGCCTCCCATGAGCACTAAGTTTAACGTCTTCAACCATACCCAACATTAGTAATCATGCCTAACTAAGCGCTCCACCATCTGATCAATAAATGGGAATGAAAAATGATCAGTCCATGTGGCAGCGTTCAGTTTACGATAGTCGATACACACTCTCCACCCTGACTGAACACGAGTTAGCACCAACTCATCGTCCTTATTCTTTACTACCGTTAATTCAGCACGTTTGGGCACGACCTGAATCGGGCTCACCCACTTGCTATCAAAGATGGGATAAATGATCCCCGCATCTAACAGCTTAATTACTTCTATGCTCATAACCTCTTGCATAGCTGGGTTGAGCCTTCTTTGTGGCTCCCTTGATGGCCTGGTATTCTCCTCCAAATATATCTTGTGCATTACCAATGAGGGGTTGATTCCCCTGATATCCTCAATAGTCCAACCGATAGCTTCTTTGTGCTCTTTTAAGACATCTAATACTTTCTCCTCTTGAGCCTTACCCAAATCTGAAGCTATAATCACAGGCAAACTATCGGCTGAACCTAGGAACTTATACTTAAGATTATCTGGTAAAGGCCTAAGTTCTTTCTTGGGGGTTTCAGGTGCGGTGGTCTCCTCCGTCTTAGTGCTCTTCCGAGAAGGAGACTCCAAAATAGCATTCGCTTGCTCAAGTAATTTATCTAAATCCAAATCCTCTCCAAATTGAGCAAAGCATGCCTCAGGGGGTCCTCAATGCGGGATTCATCCATAGTCTCCTCTGTCTTACTACTCTCTCGAGGTGTAGACTCCAAGATAGTATTTGCTTGCTCAAGTAACTTATCTAAATTCAAGTCCTCTCCAAACTGAGCAAAGCATGCCTCCATAATGTCCTCAGACTTTCCTTCTTTCTTGGGCGCTTGTAGTCTCTCAAGGTAAGGCGCTTTAGGAAAAAATGACCTAGGGAGATCCTTAATAATACGAGTGGCTGTAGATGGCTCAGCATCTCTCTTCTCATTGTTGCCACTTTCTTGCCCTTGGTGCATAGCGGGGTTCTCTTCCACTTGATTGTACACTTGTCTCCCAGACAAGTATGGGATAGTTGATTGCACTTGTTCCTACCAATGCATAGGAGTTGATAAATTTCCCACCACAAGGATCAAGTTGACTGGGGAACTCTCCATTCTCTCATTCACCCACATAACTTGCGATTTGATCTATTTGACTCTCTAGCTTGGCAATCGCTTAGGTGTTTTCTATTGTTGCACTCATTACTTCGCTCATGGATTGGCTAGTCATTTTCATGTACTCCTTAAGGGTGTCCTCAAGTGACTGTGAAACTGGCATTGGTGTTTGAATGGGAGCTTGGTAAGCAGGTAATGATGCTGGATAGACTGAATGACTATAACTTGTAACTGGCGGAGGAAATTTGGGAGGGTATTGAGTGTGAGCTTGATAAGGGGCTCCTCCCTGATTCCTCAGTTGGTTCTGCATCTATGAAAAATTAGAGTGGTCCCACCACCCTGGATTGTACGTTTCGGAGTAAGATCCATTTGATTTCCAACAACACTCATTGAAAGCATTCATTTGTTCCATGGGATACTCGGCAAAAGCCGGCATTGATGGATAATTATGTGCTAAATGCATAGGACTAGCACAGATGGAACAACTATCAACATTGAATGTGTTGGCGGCATTGATGGACGGGCCGATCATTTTCATGTACTCCTTAATGGTGTCCTTTAAAGACTGTGAAACCGGTGCTGGATTCATCCACATTTTTTTTTATTTTTTATAACTAACTAGTAGAAAAAATAAAATCAATTCAGACCAAAAATTTTCACAAACCAAACAATTCCCCGGCAACGGCACCAAAAACTTGTTGTGAGTTTTACATTACTCGCAAGCGCACGAGTCATTTGCAATATAGTGTTGTGCAAGTGCGAGGTCGAATCCACAAGGAATTGCATTGTGAAAATATAAATTTATCTAAACTAATTTTATCTTAACCTAGTTCCGAGTTTTGTATTATGTTTTGCAAAATAAATAAAAGCTAAACTAAATTGGTTTTAAAAACTAATAAAAAGACTAAGGTTTCTGAATCCACCCCGCCAAAGCTAAGCATATATCTCAATGTTCTAAAGATAGTCTATAAAAAATTCCATGAATCCAACTTAAAACAAAAAACAAAGAATATCCCAATTAAACCAAAAGCATCCAATGTATCCGCTCTTAACAAATCACAAAGGAAATCCAATTTAATCAAAAACAATTCGATGTATCCATCAGATGAAACACAAGGAATATCCAACGAAATAATTTAAACTCAATCAATCACAAGATTAACTCAAATAATTGACAGAACATTTATACTAAAAAAATGTCAGATTTGTACAAGCAAATCTGAACTACCATGCCAAACAACGGCGAGGCTTCATCATCAACCTTAGCTGAAGATTCTAGCCACTCATAACTATGAAACTATAATTCATAATAAAAGTGCTAAATATTAAACTAAAACACTAAAGAAAAAGAAATAAATAACTTTACATAGGAGAAATTCCACTCGCTGATGGGCGGCACTTCCCCTTGTGGTAGCAAAGCCTTCGACATCCACCAGAATGCTAGCAGACGTCCACCAGTTAACACCAAAGTGGCCCAGGAATTGTACACTGAGTGATGAGGTCAGATGATGTTTATATAGGGGGAGTCCTGGAGTAGCATGGGTTTCGAATTCGACGTTGGATACTGCTCGAGTTCGCTCGATCGCAGAATGATTCGATCGATCGCAAATGCGATCAATCGTATGTCTTGTGCGCACGATCGCATGTGCGCTCGATCGTGTGTCTGGTGCGCTCGATCGCAGGTGCACTGTACTGCAAACATTTCAATGTGGGATTGTTGACCATGCGCTCGATCGCAGCATAGTGCGATCGATCGCTATTTCTCCTGAAACTTCACATCTCCTGAAATGCTTCATTGTCTCCACAAACCTATAAAAATACACAAAACACAAAAAAGACATAAAAGACATAAAATAAAGTGAAATATTACTAACTAAGAGCATAACAAATATAAGTTAAGGGTCTTAAATATGCAATATTTAAGACTCATCATAATACAACATACCATGCATCCACGGGGATGACCCTTTTCTAGGCTCTGTATGGTCATTTACCCCCTCCAATCTCCATTTACCATAGTGGTTTTTCTTCGGTGCATGAAGTTGACTAAAGTCTCGTGTCTAGAGACAAGTTGCTTCGCCAACTCAAAGCTAACCTGGGACTTCCATTAATCGCATGAAGTAAATGACGGATCAGAAACGACAGGATGTTTCATTCGAAATTGGTGATATGGTGTTTCTTAAGTTGCACCCCTACAGGCAGCAATCAACCTTTAAAGGTGTCCACCAAAAGCTAGCCAGTCGATTCTACGAGCCATAACCGATTATACATAAGATTGGGGCCGTTGCATACAAATTTCAGCTGTCGAAAGGAGCCCGAATTCATCTTGTCTTTCACATTTCGCTCTTAAAAAATTCGTAGGAGTGCTTGCAATGCCTTTTAAGGAGTTGCCACCAGTGACTGATGAAGGGGCTGTTATACTAGAACCTTAGCTCATATTGGATACTCGCTACGTCAAACGAGGGGATAAATTTTAGGAAGAAAATCTGGTCCAATGGAAGCATCTACCAGCAGAGGACGCCACGTGGGAGAAAAACCAGTCATTGTTTAAACAATTTCCATCTGTGGACCTTGAGGACAAGAGTCCACTTGATGGGGGGAGTATTGTTAGGCCAAGACGTTCGGAGAGAGGCCTAAAGCGAAATCCCAAGTATCAGGGGGGAGGTCAGACGTGGAAGACTGTTGCATGCATGCAGCGTGGACTGGGTCAATAGTTGTTGCTATCCGTTGGAGTTTCAAGCTCTATGTTTACTTTTCTATTGCATGATTTTACTTTCTATAGTACGTGTGTTTATCCTTTATGTTAGTAGCTGATAGGACTCTTTTATTCCGGCGTTAGGTACATGGTTTTTGCTTATTTAAGCAACTAATGATATCATTAATGAAGGCATGAAAATTTTCATCCAAATTGTGGTATATTCTCACCCAAAATGAATTATTCCTTTAGTATTCATTATTGGGACCTATCAACCCTCTTCAAAAAACTTCAGTAAAGTTACTAAATAGTATTGGAACAAATCAATAAAGGAATTGAAGGGGAAATGTATCTTTAGATTGATTTTCACGCGAGGCATCCTCACCTTGGTTATTTGGGAGTTTAAATTTATGAGTTTATTTCTATTTTGGACAAACGTATATGTTATTGTTTTGTCATGGTGTAATTTTATTTTAAAATTGAGTCTTGTATAAATTCTTGGTCTTAACCAAAGTATTTTGTACATATAGTAAAGAATGTGGAAGAAATCATTTGTAAGAAAGAATGTATTATATGATGGAAAGAGTAGGATTTACACATTGTAGTACTGATTCAGATGTTCAGTATTTAAAAATAACGATAACGGGATGGGTCGTTACAGAATGTGACCCTATGAGTGTATTTTAAGATTCTTTATTTATTTTCCCTTTTAATTATGTTTTGGATCATAATTTTTTTTAAGAAAATGTTTTGTATTATATCC
The DNA here is from genome assembly GCA_023935145.1 of Bretschneidera sinensis. Taxonomy (NCBI): domain Eukaryota; kingdom Viridiplantae; phylum Streptophyta; class Magnoliopsida; order Brassicales; family Akaniaceae; genus Bretschneidera; species Bretschneidera sinensis. The sequence continues at coordinate 46,937,103 of CM043701.1, forward strand.
ATATGACGTCATTTGGTTGGAATTTAAGCAAACGACATCTATGTTAATTAATTACGGATTCGTTGTTTTACAAATATGAAAACGAGAAAACTAGGTTACAAACCAATGCCAATCCCACCCCACCTCTAAGAAAAGCCCCACCAAAGATGCCAAAACTTCATCCGTCGGGCCATTAGTCTAATTATGTACATGCTTCAAGAGAGACAAATTAATGGTGATGATATCAAAATCTATTTTAGTAATAGTTTTCTCTTTTAATAATTGATAGTGGGAGATTCGAATTTGTAAGTAACTTCCTTAATCGCTGTTTATTGGTGTTCAACATGTACATTACGGAATAACTTGGATGTTTGACATTATTTTCATGATTCTAATGTTCATGAATTACTTTATATGTGTTGGAGCTTGGAAGTTGTTTACTTGCTTTTATTAGATAAAGACTTGGGCAATCAAAACGATTACAAGAAGATTTTTGGCTTAACACACAGTACAATGAATTGTTGAATTTTCGATTTAAAGTTGAAAATGTACTTGCCCGACTGTAAAGGATAAGAAATTATAGATAATTGAAAGTCAAATTATTATAAAAGAAATTTAACTGCAAATGTGGTTAAGTAAACACATTTATATATACCAAAAAGAAGCATATTTCGTCCTACTACCAAAAAAAATGGAAGCATATGTAGAACTGTAAGATTAATGATTTATTAGAAGTGTGAATTTGATCAAAGGTCTTTACAAAAAGCAATTGAATTGCTATTTATAAATGCATCACTAGAAAACTGCTGGTAACTTTCTCACTACAGCTGTGTGACAAAGTGCCCCACGACTCCTAACTTTTAGCTTACCAACTTGCCTCATGTCCTTAGAATCTACTCCAAGTTGCATAGAAACGCAACCTAGAATGCCTAGAATTCTACCGATCTAGAGATCCTCTAACCAGCTGGTAATTAGATTAGGCGTCAACAATTTCCCTTGTTTTCTAAAAATTCAATTTTTTCACATTTTAGAGGAACCATACCTCAAGAGCCTAAAGCTTTTTGGATTTTCGACCATAACATGAATTTCTTATCGTGGGATGAATCATAATTGAGGCCTTTACAAATATCCCTACAAATCTTCAAAGTTTTTCCGCTGCTCTGGTCTCAATAGAAATCTTTCTACACCAGTATTCCCAAAAGAGGTGAGAAAGCTTGATTGGAAGTTTGAATGAATACAACTTTTAATAGGCAGTCAATCTCATCTTGAATCCTTGGGAGTACCTTAGGATCCATTTTTCTTGGGGTTTGTTTGTAGGACCTGAATCCTGGCCTTGTTGGCAATATTTGCTCCACCAATTTTTTATCTAATCCAAACATGTTAATATTATGGTAATCCCACACAAAGAAATATGAAAAATCTTTCAGTAATTCAATTGTACGATTACCTTATTTACTATCTGTAGGTACAAGGTGCACTTATATATCTTCGATTCTTTAAATTTTTTTGAGAGAAGTCAAGTACAATCGGTAGGAATCACTATTGGGGCTATGTACTTGCACGCAGATGCGGTGTCACGCGACTGAAGGAGACCTCAAGGCTTTTGGCTTGCTTGGGAGGTAAACTCATTCACTACTTTTGTTGCATGCTATCTCCAAATTGGTTTGAGAGAGACTTCTACATTCCATTTGATTGACAGACAGGATGCAAACGAGATTAAAGTAAAATTGTATGTGGACAAGATTAAAGATGGATTAGAACATAATATTTGTATCATTTGTTTGGTTCATGAGATTGATTAAATCTATCCAATATTATCTATATGTTTAGTTGGTAGATTATAAGTTGAGATAAGATGTGAAAACATCAAAATTACTGTAATCATATATATATATATAATTATTGTTTATATCTCCCTCCGTGATTAAACAAATTTTATTGTAACTTGTTTTAGAGCAAGTCATCGCAGATTTTGCCTTCACTTTTCACCTATCCCCAACCTCTAAAACAGTTGGCTATTAATTTTGGACAACATATAAAGCTCATCTACTTTTACCTTTTCTATGCTGCTGCCTGTGGACTATTAATTACTATCATTTATGGCCACTCACCAATTTTTCCTTTACATAGTCTAACCATTTAATGAAAGAGATCAATTACATGTGGTGCAGCCTGTTCAAATTAATCATTTTCACCTATTTAAGTCCATTTACTTATCTTGCTATTAGTCACATATGGACCACTCCTCTAATATAGCCCCATTTGCTTCTCATTTCCTTTGTTCACTTAGCTTTCTCTCGAACTCTCAAATTACCTATGGAGACAGAAAATTTTCCATGTTATTTAAGCATGATGAGATACGGGATGAGAAGAGAATACCAAAGACTAAAAAGTGTGGACACCAGTGAGGAATACTTGAAGGTTTCATTTGTAGATAAGAGCCGTCTGAGTTGTTTGAAGATTAGATTGATCCCAAAAGTGCTATCGAAGTTCCCACTGTCTGCAGAGCTTTTCAAAAAATTCAGAGACGCCTATGTTGAGATGATGCTTCGTTTTGCAGGACATGTTGCACAGTTGAATAATGGCACTGTTTACTTATTTAAAAGGGTACCAAAAGGCCCTGCGGAACTCCTTTTGAAAGATTTGGTTTATGAAGTTGTCAGCTGAAGTGATTTAGCTGCTTTCGTTTGCTTCCTTCCCTCTTGAAAAGCTTTTTTATATATTTATTTATTTATTTATTTTTATGAGGCAGGGATATCTAATCCTTTCAATTTAGGGAGTGAACAAATTGAAGAGTAAAGTTTATTTTTTTTTTCCTTTTTAACAAATAATTAAAATGTAAAGTTAAGCTCATATCAATCCTCAATTGTTTTGAGCAAACAATATTATGTCGCATAGTAATAAATTTTAAAAGGTAAAATATAATTATATTTTTATGTTGGATAATAATTGTAAGTTAATTTGTATTTTTTAAATAATGATATTATTCCCAAAAGTTTTAGTTCACATATAATACTTATGTATATCTAAAGTAACTAACTATTAAAGTAGCACTTCTATCTAACTAAATTTATCCTCTAATTAAAATAATCAATCTTTTTTTATAATATTGTTTTTGTATATAGTTAGCATCTCAACACACGTTACGTGTGTTTACCCAAGAAAATAATAATTTTATTAAAATCACAAAAAAAATAGAAAGAAAAATTAAAAAAAGTGCAGAAAATAAACCATTTTTTGTATGAAAAATTCCTCACTCAAAACAGTTTTACTACTTAAGTTCATTCAATTTCTCCCTATAGTAACTGATTTATACATAAGAAGTTTATCCTAAAGAATTCTCAAGGATTTCAACGATTCAGGTTACCTATTGTCTTCCTAATCTTAATTTTAAAAGTAGGTCAATTTACCCTCCAAATCAAACTATATTTGATTGCGAGCTTTTAGTTTAAACCTGTCAAATACTTATCAACAAAGTTGTAATTAAATGACAGTTTGGAAGACAATGTCAAAATGGCTAACATCATATGATGAAACTAGTCTCCCGACAACCTTTATATATATATCAAGAATTTTTGTGGAAAGTTTGAATAACTCCTACCCGATTATTTGAAAAGAAATAATGAAAATGTCTCATAAGTTAAATTGGTGGATTCTATGCAGACCAGTAAGGTTTATAATTTTTGTATGAAAGGAAATTCAGGTTCTTAATTATTAATATGGAGAAAATAGTAATTCTGAGACTTAAAAGGTTTATAACTATATTTATAAATGTTGTTATCATGCTTGAAATATTATTTTGATTGATCACGAGGTACTTAATCCACTAACTCGAGGCACAAGCTATTATCTTCTCAACCAAGTTGATTTTCAGTGAGTGAAAATCCTCTTCAATTTTTAACAAAAGTAATGTTTATTGATGCTCACATCTCGTGAGAGAAAATATATTATGTTCATTAATATTTCATGTGCAACTTTTTGAACTTGTTTGAATTTTGCCAAATTTTAATTATTTTCTTGGTTTGCTTGACTAACTGCAGTTGTGTTTGTTCCACTATATGAAAAGCATCAGTGACGGACAAATACAGAGGGACACATGTCCCTCAATAATAACTTTTTTAATTACAATTTATCATTCAGGTCACGTGTCTCTCGATTATAGAAGAAAAAAGTATCACTTAGAGAATATTTTCTCGGTAATAAAGACTTTCCCTTATTGTTTTTTTTATTCCTCAAAAATATAATTTTTACTGAAAAAACCATTATCACAGAGGGAATAAATGCCCTTGGTGAAAATTAATATATTAAAATAAAAGTTCTAAATTATTTATGTATTTATTTTTATAAAAGAAGAGTTATTAGCGAGGGATTTATTTTCCTCAATGATAATTTGCAAGAAAAAATTAATTTTATTTTCCCTAGTGATAATAAATACAAGAAAAATTATTTTTGAATATAAGAAAATTATTATTACCGAGGGAATTACTACCCTCGGTGATATTATGCAAAATTAGTAATTATTACCGAGGGAAATCGCTCCCTCGATGATAACAAATAAATGAAAAATGATTTATTAGTATAAAAAATAGTTATCACCGAGGGATTTACTTCCCTTTTGTGATAATTTGCCAAATTTTTAATTATACCTAAAGGAAATAGGTCCCTCATTGATAATTAATACATGAAAAAGGATTTATATATATATATATATATATAATTAATATATAATATAAAAATATATATAAAATATGATAAATTAATATGATTAATAATTAATAAAAATTATTATTAAATATTTTTAAAAATAATATAATTAACTAATATATATAGTTAAGTAATATAATATTATTACTACATATATAATATATAAATGATACATATAATATCATAAACTAATATAAGATAATTATATAATAAAATTACGAATTATTAAATATTGATAATTTATAAGTAAATAATATGCAAAATATAAATAAATTAATATAATACAATACAATATAATATAATAATTACTATGATTAATTTTATATACATTTTATCCTCAAACACATTTTAGTAAATTTGATTTCATTCCAATGATATTGACACATACATGGCTTACAGAAATTTATTCTGTCTGGCTTTAGACCCACCAAACTACTTGTCCTGTCTGCTACCTGAAATCATTGTACAATGAGGGGTGAGCTTCACAAGCTCAGTGAATTTAATTTACTAAAAGTATTTCAAATTTTCATAAATAGTCCTTAATATTTAATAATTTATTTTTCACATAACCTGATGACAACTTTCTACTATCATTACACACATCATACAATTTATTCTCTATAAATATCTTTTTCTCAATCATTGGTCTACTTTAAGACCATCAATTATCTCATAATTACCTCGTAATGAGGTTCACATCATAAAGTCCATCATTTAGATGGTTCTTATCATTCTCTGCTTCTTTCTTACATAATTGTCTCTCTCTGTGAGACCAAATCATCTATAAATATTTTCATAATAACATACCACACATCAGCATTTAAGAAAATGCAGCAATAATTAAAACAAATGCAAATGCATGAATGATTATGATGGGAACGTCTTCCCACCTGTCGACAGGTTGTTATTATCTCAGACCGACCCTCTTCCGGTTCTTTACTTTGCAACTTAGTCCCGGTTGCCACGGAATTTTCTCAGCATATACCGGCTAGCATGGTGTCCCTTTTTATTCCAGCATATACCGGCTGTCATGGTTATTTCATTAGACCGGCCCCTTCCCGGTTCTTTTCTTTCTCATTTAATACACGTGCATATGAACAATGATATGAAATATGCACATAAACAGTAATATAACAACTTATAAATTCAAAATAATTAAATTTGCTATCCTGACTATTCTCAAATTTATATAACAACAATTCCTTTAGTTTCATCTCATCCCAAATCACATCAAATAATCCAATATAGCTTGTCAAGATTCACTAAGTTTTATCCCCTCAAAAATTGTATAAAAACATTTATTTATCTCATCAATAATTTATTTATCGCTTTTATTCTCCAATAAACTTATTATTCCCAAAAATATCACTTCTCATCGAAAAGTATTTCTACATGTCCAATTTTCTATCATACCCATAATTCAATTTTTTTCATCTATCACCCAAGCATACATCAATAATTTATTTTAATATTATCACTAGATATTTTATTTTTTTTAGACTACTTAAAGTAAATTCAACTCACCACGTAGCACTTAAAGCTACCCATGAATCACCTCCTTGCCTTTCCCGTTCTTCTCCGAAACTTCTCCTGATTATTGACTACCAACACCTGACAATATATTTGTGTTTAATTTTTAATTATTTCTTCATTTCTTTATAAACCACTCACTTTGAAAATTCTCACTTTGAATTGGGAGAAATTTCATAAATGCCTAAAAATCCAAAAATAAACACTATATTATTACCTTCTGTTTTCTGATAGCTATTCCAAAAATTTTATGAAATTCTGCAGTAAACACCTTCAAAATCTTGCTCTTTAAACTGTATTTTGGGTTCCCAAGTATTTAAGAAAACAGAGAAATTTGAAAGAGAAACAAACGAAATCTGTGAGTAAATTTTTTTACTCTTGCATCACATTTATATACAATCATTTGGGCTGAAATTTTAGCAGCCCTCCCTCCCCAAATGTCTCCACGTTTTGGAGATGTGTAAGGCAATTTGCAATTGCCTTCTTAAATTTGCAACTGCCATCTCCCCAAGTTATTGCCACGAACAGACTAAATGGCATTTATACCAAATGCCTTTCTTTCTTTCTTTCTTTTTTACTTTGGCAGCAAGTCTGCTGCCACAATTTTTTACTTTTAATTTTTTTTTCTTTCTTCTAGACGTTTTGGAAGTCCAGATTTTTTTTTACTATTTATATTTACTATTCACGTTTTACTATTCATTTTTTAAAAAGAATTATTATTTTTTTTTAAAGAATTATTTTATTCAATACTAATCCTTCGCATAAATATATTATTTAAATTTCATGACATATTTATCAAATTACTTCTTTACAATTTATTTACAAATACGGTATTACAATTCTACCCATCTTACAAAAATTTTGTCCTCGAAATTTCATTACTGAAATCAAGTAAAGAATTGGGAGAAATCCTTTCTCATTATTACTTCATGTTCTCACATGACTTCTTCAACATCTTTATTTCGCCATAATACTTGAATCAAAGAAATGATTTTATTGCGCAAAACTTGATCCTTTCTGTCTAGGATTCTAACTGGTACTAGCATAAAAGTCAAATCTTTCTGAATTTCCATTGCCTGATTCGAGACGCAATGGGACTAATCATGTAAGTACTTCCTAGGTAGAGACACATGAAAAACATTATATAACTGCTTTAATTCCGAAGGTAAATCCAAACGATATGCTACAGACCCAATTCTCTCAATCACCTCATAGGGCCCCATAAATCTTGTCTCTTCTTTTTAAACCTCAAAACTCCCTTCCATGGAGATATCTTCAAAAATACCCAATCACCAACTTGGAACTCGAGAGGTCGTCTTCTTTTATCAGCATATCCTTTCTGTCTGTTCTGAGCTGCTCTAAGGTTCTCCCTAACCAGTTTGATCATTTCAGTAGTTAAGTCTATCATTTCTGGGCCATATATTTTTCTCTCTCCCACTTCTTCCCAGCATACTGGAGTTCTACACCTTCTACCTTATAAAGCCTCGAAAGGTGCCATCCCAATACTAGTTTGATACTGATTATTGTATGCAAACTCGATTAAAGGTAAATAAGCATCCCAGCTTACTGAGAAACTTAATACACTTGCCCTCAGTATATCTTCTAGTATTATGATAATCCTCTCTGTCTGCCCATCTATTTATGGATGAAAAGCGGTACTGAACTATAATTGCGTACCCATCGCTTCTGGGAAACCCCTCCAAAATCTAGAGGTAAATCTAGAATCTCTATCTGATATGATACTCAAGGGTACTCCATGTAATTTTACTATCTCAGCTACTGATGAGAGTCGTAAAATGCATCTTAATAGTACTTAACTGTTATCACTTTAGGGTTGATCTAGGTTTTAATTGCACTTTTATATGTTAACAACCCTAAAGTATCATTCTTGGATCATTGATCTATTTCGGTGCATTTTCAGGTACTTTAAGCTCAAAAGAGGAGGAAAAGTTATCATTGCTTGAAGCACAAAGACTAAAGGCATACTAGAGTGAATGAATGCTTCTGAAAGGACAAGATGGAGGGCTTAAAAGAGCAACAGCTGCTGCCCGCATTGGAAAGAGTTTCACTAAATTGCGAGAATTTCCCGTACAGATCAATCATCTTTGAAAATTAAACTGTATTGATACAAGAAGAACCAGGAGATGAACCATATATTCTTAGAAAGATCCGGAAGTCTATTTTCTGGAGAATTTTACGGTTTGTCAAAAGGATTTTTCTAGAGAAAGTTATGGCAGTTTTAGTAGACAAAGGTCAGGCTGTGCGGGCTGTGCAGGATTTCAGCGTGATTTTGGGCTTAAATCCAACATCCCACATCGGTTGGAAAACATATTTCTATATCCCACATCCCACATCGGATGGGAAACACATTGCCCTCTTGGTATTTACCTATATAAGACCCACTCCACTTTAGCTTTGGAAATGAATCGGGGATGAATCCAGAGGGCCTTTAGGAGCAATCCAGAGGGCCTTTAGGAGGAACCCGAAGTTTAAAGTTTGAAGGTCGGGAGAGATGATCGTGGGGAGGCCGGAGGCAAATCGAGGACGCATGAGCCCCATAACCGGCTAGTCTCCAAGCAAGGCGAAGGGATGAATCCTTAGGTGTAGTTGTTCTTATTTTTCCTTTATTTGATTTTATTGTAGTTGGAATTATTTTCGTTAAATATTGTTATGTTTTATTCTTTAATTTAATTAGTAGATTTATTATAACTCCGGTGGTTGCATGCTTCTTTTCTATATAAGTTCAATCATGCTTTTCTTTTGTGTACCTGTTTGGGTGTGATTGAGTTCGGTAGATCTCTTTTATAGATTTGTCCATTGCTGCAGTATTGTCGTTTAGATATATCGTCGTCTCTTGATAATTTATAAGTTAGGTCATGTGTGCTTGAAAGTAAAGAAGATTTCATAACAATTACATTAGGATTTATAAATGCGCTTTAATTGAATATTTTCCAATTGCCTGTTTGGGATGTGAAACTTGCAATCGAGATAAAAACAACTGAATCAAGTTAGGATTAGAGCAATGAACCTAGAGAGGATTTCCAGAATCTTGTCATTTTTATTTTAAACTTATTTACACAATTACCCTTTTTCTCAAACAACTCAGATTCTTTTAATCTTTTATCGTTTGTGTTGAGGTTTACACCTTCTGTTGTACTTAACTTATTTCCCTGTGGAATCGACACTCCAAAACTATACTACAATAACCGCGTTATGTTTTGGGCGTAATCAGCTACATACAACTCAGCCAACTTTTCTGGACTCCAGGTAGTTTTTATAGGAAGAAAATGTGAAGACTTAGAAAGTCTATCCACTATGACCCACACGGCGTCATGTCCTCTCTGGGTACAGGGAAAACCAGAGACAAAATCCATACTCACATTTTTCCATGGCCACTCAGGTACTGGAAGAGGTTGTAATAAACCTGCGGGATGTCTATTCTCAGACTTTACCTGTTGACAGGTTAAACATCTAGAGATATATTCTGCTACATCCTTTTTCATCCCTGACCACCAATAATTCTGTTTTAATCCCCTGTACATCTTATTATTACCTGGGTGCATGGAATATACAGAATGATGAGCCTCCCTTAATATCTCCTTTCTCATCTCCACATCGTTGGGAACACAAACTCTATGCCCCAATACCACCATTCCATCTTCTCTAATTATGAATTCAGTTGACGTCCCACTCAACACTTACTGCTTGATCTTCTCTATTCCCTCATCTCCACTCTGTATTTGTAATAAACGATCAATAATAGGAGATTGTATCACCATATTTGCCATTAATACTCCTCTATCATTGATACTCAATTGCATCCTCATTTTTCTTAATTCTATCATCAAGCTAGTATTATGACTCCCAATAACAGCTAATCTCCCGGTAGCCTTTCTACTCAATGCATCAGCTACTACATTAGCTTTTCCTAGATGATAATGAATTGTACAGTCATAATCACAAATAAATTCCATCCACCTCCTCTGCCTCAAATTCAACTCCTTCTGAGTTGGTAAATGCGTCAAGCTTTTATGATCAGTAAAAATTTCACACTTGGCTCCATATAAATGGTGTCTCCAAATCTTTAAAGCAAAAACTATGGCAGCCAATTCTAAATCATGGGTCTGGTAATTCCTCTAATGGTTCTTTAGTTGCCTAGATGCATAAGCTATAACTCTCCCATGTTGCATCAACACACATCCCAACCCCTGATGTGACGCATCACTATAAACCACAAATCCTTCATCACTAGAGGGAAGCACTAATACTGGGGCAGTAGTCATTTTTCTTTTAACAGCTGGAAGTTGTTCTCACATTTCTCTGACCACCTAAACTTCACATCCTTCCTAGTCAATTTAGTCAAAGGTCCAGCAATTATAGAAAATTTTTGGATAAATCTTCTATAATAACCAGCCAACCCCAAAAAGCTTCTAATTTTAGTTACACTTGTGGGTCTTTCCCAATTTAATACTGCTTCAACTTTTTGTGGGTCAACTGCTATCCCTTCTCCCGACACAATATGCCCCAAGAAAGATATCTCATTCAACCAAAAATCACATTTAGAGAACTTCGCATATAATTTCTCTTTCCTCGGAATTTCTAACACTATCTCCAAATGTCTTATATGCTCCTCTTCATTATTGGAATATACCAAAATATCATCAATAAACACAATCACAAATCTGTCCAAGAATGGTTTAAACACCCGATTCATAAAGTCCATAAATGCCGCAGGAGCATTGGTCAACCCAAAAGGCATCACTAAGAACTCATGATGGCCATAACGTGTCCTAAAAACAGTTTTAGGCACGTCCTCCTCATTTTATCCTCAGTTGATAATAACCTGACCTCAAGTCTATTTTAGAGAACACTCTAGCTTCTTGTAGCTGTTTGAATAAGTCATCTATTCTGGGCAAAGGATATTTTTTTTTATTGTGATCTTATTTAATTGTCTATAATCAATACACAACCTCAATGTCTTATCCTTCTTTTTGACAAATAACACAGGGGCTCCCCAGGGTGACATACTAGGTCGGATAAATTGTTTATCTAGCAACTCCTGAAGCTGAACTTGCAACTCTCTCAATTCAGCTGGGGCCATTCTATAAGGTGCTATGGATATGGATGCTGATCCTGGAATCACTTCAATAGAAAATTCAGTCTCCCTATTGGAAGGCAATCCAATCAACTCTTCAGGGAATACATCAGAAAAATATTTTACTACCAAAATATCTTCTAATTTCCTACCCTTCTTGCTAGAATCCACCATATATGCTAAATACCCCTCACAACCCTTCCTCAATCATTTACTAGCAGTTAAGGCAGAAATCAGACAATTAGCAAGTATCTTAAGTTTTCCCTGAAAATTAAACTCCTCTTGTCCGGGTATCCTGAACACCACATTTTTCCTAAAACAATCTACCCAAGCATGATATGCAGATAACCAATTCATCCCTAGAATTACATCAAAATCTGTCATATCTAAAGGAAATAAATCAACCTCAAATTCCTTATCAGCAATATTAATCACACAATCCTGATAGATTGTTCTGATAATAACCCTATCTCCAGTAGGAACCTCAACAATAATTGCATGCATCAGAGGACTAGCACTAACATCAATAGATTTCATATAACTACTAGATGCAAAAGAATGAGTTACACCTGGATTAATCAATAATCTAGCAGGCCTACTAAGGATAGATATCATACCCATAACAACATCAGGAGTGGCTTGTGCATCCTGCTGGGTCAGTGCATAGACTCTACCATCTCTGGACTGAATCTGACTGCCATATCCTCGCTCTACGACAGATCCTCGACCTCTGCCCCGCACACTCCCTGATCCGCCACCTCTCTCCATTGGTCTCCTCTCGACACTTCCAATGTCTCTGTCAGCAAACTTCTCCGCTGGACAATCTGCAGCCACATGTCCTCCTCTACCACATACAAAGCATATATGCATAGGACAATTTCAAACTAGATGTCCCATCTGATTACATTTGAAACAAACCCTTACCCCTTTATCAAATATCCAGTTACCCCTTCCCCCTGGTGGCACACTTAATCTTCAACCATAACTCTCACTTCCTATAGTCTGTCTCCCAAATCTAGGGGACCCACCAATATTACTCTAAGCTACCGAAGCAACAAATTCTACTTACCTCTGACTTTGTATTATAGTTCCTTGTGACAAGGAACGCCCTCTTTGGGGTGGTCTCCCACCCTGTACACCCATACTGTTACCTCCTCTAGATCCCTCAAATCTAGACTTCTTCAGCCAATCCCTCCTCCCTCTTAGTTCCATCAGATATTTCTCAATCTGTGATGCTTTATCAACCAATATAGCATAATCCCCTATGCCCATATAAGAGAGTTTAGTTCGAATCTCATAGTGTAATCCGTCTAAAAATCTCTTACATTTCCTTTGCTCCGTATTCACGAACTCAGGTACAAATCTTGACAGGGCTATAAATTTACTATCATATTCAACCACCGATAAATTTTCCTACCTTAGGTGGATAAAATCTCTTTCTTGTTGTACCCGAAAAGTATCTGGAAAGTACTTTGAAAAAAACTCATCCTTAAATTTATTGCAAGTCAAAGGTTGATCTATTCGTGAACTCATCCTGGGCAAAATATCCTTCCACCATTGAGAAGCTTCACCCTCCAGCATAAACGAAGCAAAAACAACCATCTGTTTATCAGACACCGGTAAGACCTCAAAATATTTCTCCACATGCTCAATCCACTGTTCAGCTTCCACCGGATTTACAGATCCTCTAAAAGACTAAGTTTTAAACTTAAGAAACCTCACAAAACAATCCCCTTGCATCACATTTGTAAATGCCCCTCCCTCAGGAACCTCTTGCCTTACCACATCCGGTTCTCTTCTATCCCTTTCCTCTAATCTTCTCTGTAAATTATCAGCCCTTTCTTCAGCTGCATTCTTTTTTTCTTCAGCTGCATTCATCCTTTCTATAGCACGATTAAGGATTTCTCTCAATTCATCATTCCTACTCTCAGATACTCTCCCAGCTCTACTGGTACTAGCTACACCATCAGCATGTTCCCTCACAGGAACCACAGACTCCACTTCCTCCTCTACTTCAACTCTCATAAAAATTAGGGGTCTACCTAGTCCCCTATGATTCAAACCTCTACCTCTAGCTCTAGCACGACCACGTGTCATCCTCAGACTCTGCATTTAAAATATAATTTATTTAGATCTTCCACTTTTAAATTCTCGTGCAGTCTACAGAATCCTAAAACCTAAGGCTCTGATACCAAAATTGTAACGACCCATCCCGGGTTGGCCACCCCCGAAACAGTGTCATCACATTTTGAGAATAATAACACGACACATATATGCAACCATAAAAATAATACTAACAAAAGTTTCATTATCAACCTCAACAGGGAAGGTATATAAATATGATATTAATTTACACATAATTTATAACATAAGATGCATGAATATTTACAAATATTTATTTCCTTTTCTCACTAGTCTGAGGATATTGACATATACATGGCTTACAAAAATTTATTCTGTCTGGCTTTGGACCCACCAAACTATTTGTCCTGTCTGCTACCTGAAATCATTGTACAATGAGGGGTGAGCTTCACAAGCTCAGTGAATTTAATTTACTAAAACTATTCCAAATTTCCATAAATAGTCCTTAATATTTAATCATTTATTTTTCACATAACCCGATGACAACTTTCTATTATCATTACACACGTCATACAATTTATTCTCTATAAATATCTTTTTCTCAATCATTGGTCTACCTTAAGACCATCAATTATCTCATAATTACCTCGTAATGAGGTTCACATCATAAAATCCATCATTTAGATGGTTCTTATCATTCTCTGCTTCTTTCTTACATAATTGTCTCTCTCTGTAAGACCAAATCATCTATAAACATTTTCATACTAACATACCACACATAAGCATTTAAGAAAATGCAGCAATAATTAAAACAAATGCAAATGCATGAATGATTATGATGGGAACGTCTTCCCACCTGTCAACAGGTTGTTATTATCTCAGACCGACCCTCTTCTGCTTCTTTACTTTGCAACTTAGTCTTGGCTACCACGAAATTTTCTCAGCATATACCGGCTGGCACAGTGTCCCTTTTTATTCCAGCATATACCGGCTGGCATGGTTATTTCATTAGACCGACCCCTTCTCGGTTCTTTTCTTTCTCATTTAATACACGTGCATATGAACAATGATATGAAATATGCACATAAACAGCAATATAACAACTTATAAATTCAAAATAATTAAATTTGCTATCCTGACTATTCTCAAATTTATATAACAACAATTCCTTTAGTTTCATCTCATCCCAAATCACATCAAATAATCCATTATAGCTTGTCAAGATTCACTAAATTTTATCCCCTCAAAATTTGTATAAAAACATTTATTTATCTCATCAATAATTTATTTATCACTTTTATTCTCCAATAAACTTATTATTCCCAAAAATATCACTTCTCATCGAAAAGTATTTCTACATGTCCAATTTTCTATCATACCCATAATTTAATTTTTTCCATCTATCACCCAAGCATGCATCAATAATTTATTTTAATATTATCACTAGATATTTTATTTTTTTTAGACTACTTAAAGTAAATTCAACTTACCACGTAGCACTTAAAGCTACCCATGGATCACTTACTTGCCTTTCCTGTTCTTCTCCGAAACTTCTCATGATTGTTGACTACCAACACCTGACAAAATATTTGTATTTAATTTTTAATTATTTCTTCATTTCTTTATAAACCACTCACTTTGAATTGGGAGAAATTTCATAAACGCCTAAAAATTCAAAAATAAACACTATATTATTACCTTCTGCTTTTCTGATAGCTATTCCAAAATTTTTATGAAATTCTATAGTAAACACCTTCAAAAATCTTGCTCTTTAAACTGTATTTTGGGTTCCCAATATTTAAGAAAACAGAGAAATTTGAAAGAGAAATGAACAAAATCTGTGAGTAAAATTTTTTACTCTCGCATCACATTTATATACAATCGTTTGGGCTGAAATTTTAGCAGCCCTCCCTCCCCAAATGTCTCCACGTTTTGGAGATGTGTAAGGCAATTTGCAATTGCCTTCTTAAATTTGCAACTGCCATCTCCCCAAGTTATTGCCACGAACAGACTAAATGAAATTTATACCAAATGCTTTTCTTTCTTTCTTTTTTTCTTACTTTGGCAGCAGGTCTGCTGCCATAATTTTTGACTTTTAATTTTTTTTTTCTTTCTTCTGGACGTTTTGGAAGTCTAGATTTTTTTTTTACTATTTATATTTACTATTCATGTTTTACTATTTATTTTTTTTAAAGAATTATTATTATTTTTTATTTTTTAAAGAATTATTTTATTCAATACCAATCCTTCGCATAAATATATTATTTAAATTTCATGACATATTTATCAAATTACTTCTTTACAATTTCTCTACGAATACGGGTATTACATTAGGTATATGGTTTAGGATTAGTTTTCGGGTTTTGGTTAGTTAGAGTTTACGTTTAGGTGTAGAGTTTCGAGTATAGGGTTTAGGTTAAATAGTAAGGTTTATGTTTAGGGTATAGGTTTAGGTTTAGGGTTAATTAGGGTTTATGTTTTTAGAGTTTTAGGGTTTTGGGGTAAGGGTTTAGAAATATAATAAATTAATATAACTATTAATTAATAAAAATGAAAATTTAATTAAATATTTTATAATACTAAATATTTAAAATAATAAAATATTATAATTAGATAATATATAGTTAAGTAATATAATATTATTATAGTACATATTTAATATATAAATAACACTTATAATACCATTAACTAATATAAGATAATTGTATAATAAAATTACTACTTATTACAGTATTTGATTATATTATAGCTTTAATTACATTACAAACTACTACCATGACTGCAACTGAATGTGGCATTGTAGCATTTTCTAATTGATCATTTTTAAAACAATATATAATAAATATTTATTTTGTTTTTTGTTTTTAGTATTTCAAAATTCAAAATTTATGCTTAGGGTTTAGGGTTTAGCTTAATTAGAGTTTTTGGTTTATGATTTAGATTAATCAAGGTTTGTGTTTAGGGCTTATCTTTAGGTTTAGGGTTAATTAGAGTTTTAGGGCTTAGGATTTATGATTTAGAGTTTAGATTTTAGGAATATAGTAAATTAATATGAGTAATAAATAATAAAAATATAATTAAATATTTTTAATACTGAATATTTGAAAATAATAAAATAATTGTTTTTAAGTAATATATTCATAGTTAAGTAATATAATATTATTATAGTATATATATAATATATATAATGTATGTATTATTATTTAATATATAGCACATATATTAGGGGTTTACACCTGGGATTTAATTCCCTCGATGAAAGTGGCTACACGGCCAAGGGGATGGACATTTTTAGGTAGGGAAAATCTAACCCTAAAACATCTTATTTCCTCTTTTGCCTCCTTCGTTTCTTGCCCTGGTGTGCTGCGCAACAGTAGCTTCTTCCTTTCATTCATTTCTTCCACATTTCTCATCTTTCTCTATATATTTCTTCCCTCATCTCTCTCTCTCATTTTTTTTTCTTCTCTTTTCTCATTCTTCCATCTTTCTCTCTCCACCCATTTCGCCCCTCTCTCTTTACCCAGTCATTTTTGCGTGGATTAGCCTCCATTTGTAAGTTTTCTCTCTCTCACTTATTTTGTTATTTATATTTATTTAATTTATTTTTAGTTTTAATTTTGTTATGTATGTGAAGCTAAAATCTTATGTTAGCATTAGATGTTTTTTTGTTAGTTCAAATTCGAGTATTTTTTTTATGGAAAAGTAATTAAATGTGTTAAGTTGGTTAAAATTTAGTTATTATTTTGTATAGAAAAATAATTAAAAAAATTGTCTAGAATTTGATTTTGATATTTTAGTTTAAATGTAAGTATTATCTTGATATATTAATTTCGGTTTTGTTATGTTAGTTTAAATTTAAGAATTATTTTATATAGAAAAATGATAATAAATTAGGTTAGCCCTAGATTTTTCTATGTTAGTTTAAATTTAAGCACTATTTTGTAGGGAAAAATCACAAATTCAAGGTAGCGCCTAAATTTTTCTATGTTAGTTTAAATTTAGATATGATTTTGTATAGACAAATAATAAAAAAAAAATTGGTTACTCCTATATTTTGCTATGTTAGTTTAAATTTAAACACTATTTTGTAGGAAAAATAATTACATATTTAATGTAGCACCTAAATTTTGCTATGTTAGTTTAAATTTAAGCATTATTTTGTTATATTAGTTCAAATTTTTCTATGTTAGTTTATTAAGTATAAATTTAAGGTAGGGAAAAAAATTACAAATTTAAGGTAGCACCTAAATTTTTCCTCGTTTGTTTAAATTTAGACATAATTTTTTATAGGAAAAAAAAATGGTTAGCCCTATATTTTACTATGTTAGTTTAAATTTAAACACTATTTTGTAGGAAAAATAATTAAAAATTTAATGTAGCACCTAAATTTTCCTATGTTAGTTTAAATTTAAGCATTATTTGGTTATATTCTATGTAAGTTTAAATGTAATAATTACTTTGTATGAAAAAATAATTTTAATCTGTTGGTTTAAAAATTTAATCATTCTAAGAGACTAGTGTTGAGTTTGAAAGTAATAACTTAGGTCTTCTTATGTGGATTATATCTAATTTGTTAGTAATTATAGGAAAAAAATGATTTTTTTTTAAAAGTTAATTGTGTTTGAATTGGTGGGTTGGTTTTTATTTGATTTTATAGGCTAGGTTGGTTACAAAACAGGATGCTGAGAGGTAAAGGCTGACATAAAGGAGCCGAGGAGAGGGATCCTCCCGAGAGTACTTCTTCCATTTCCATCGAGGGACAACCTGTCTTCTCGACTGGTAACAAAACGTCAACTTCACAATTATTCTTATATTATACTTGTTATGCTAATTTTTTTGTTAAATAGTGTATTATATTATATATCAACATACATTCTCATATATAGGGGTGGAGGGGTCTTCTTAGAGGCTCCTCTTGTGAGACTTCATTGGAAAGGCCTTAATAAAAAGAAGCATCTTCCTATACTGAAGATTATGCTAACTATATATTTGATTACAGCAAATTATTTCGATCAATCTAATTAATATTTTTGTTATAGCATAGATCGATTAATACAATTAATGATATGAAAGTAGTAAATTTTGAGAATGTAAACATGTCTCCAACAATATTTTTGTCCAAATTAAAAAGCATATGGTTGGCCCATGGAACCTATGAGTGCCAGATATTGCATATTTTGTCCCATTAATTTACATTTGTTAATTCTTTAGTTGTGTCCTAATATGATATTTTGTGTTAGTTCTATGATTTTTAATGTTTTATAGGATTGCAAAGGAAATTGGGGATTTAATGTGGAAAAAAAATGCAAAAGCTGGAATCTGCTGTTGCGATCGAGCACAGGAGACTTGCGATCGAGCACAACGGCGCTCAAGTATTTATTTATATGTTTAGCTTAGGAATTTGTTACTTTGAGTTGATTTTTCGTTGTTTTACAGGTTTACAAGCACTTGGAAATGAGTTTCACTAAATTGCCAGAATTGCCCGTACAGATCAGTCATTTTTGCGGATTAAACTGTATTGATTCAGGAAGAACCAGGAGATGAGCCATATATTCTTGGAAAGATCCAGAAGTCTGTTTTCTGAATAATTTTATGGCTCATAAATATGATTTTTCTAGATAAAGTTATAGCAATTTTAATGGACAAAGGTCAGATTGTGCGTGATTTCAGCGTGGCAGAATTGATTTTTACGGATTCAACTATAATGATTTAGGAAGAAACAGGAGATGAGCCTACATGCTTGGAAGATCCAGATGTCTATTTTCTGGATAATTTTACGGCTCGTAAATATGATTTTTCTAGAGAAAGTTATAGCAGTTTTAGTAGACAAATGTCAAGTTGTGCATGATTTCAGCATGGGCAGAAGTTTTGAAGGGCATGTGAAGACTTAAATCCCACATCCCACATCGGTTGGAAACACATTCTACATCCCACATCTCACATTGGTTGGAAACACATTGCACTCATGGATTTTCCCTATAAAAGCCCCATTTCACTTCATCTTCAGGGGCAATCGGTGTGCAATCTAGAAAGCTTTGCTACCAAAGGGGGAAAGCACTGCACAGCAGCTGCGAGTGGAATTTCTCTATCCATATATTGCCAATTTTAATTTATTTATTTTTAGTTTTAAAGTTTAATATTTAGCTTTAATTATGAAATTTATTTTCATAATCATGAAAGGCTAAAACCTTCATCTAAGGTTGATGAAGCCTCGCCATTGATTAGCATTATATTTTCATATACGCTATTCCAACATTTTTGTATTGATGTTCTATTTCAATTTAATTGTTTGAGTAAATTCTTATGATTGATTGTTTTGTTTATAAATTGCTCAATTGGATATTCCATGTGTTTCATTTGACGGATATAGCAAATCATCCAAAGTAAATCGGATAACCATTGTGATTCTAAAGTAAACGGATACATTGGATGATTTGGTTTAATTAGGGTATTCATTGTGATTTGTATATCGATGGATTCATGAAATCATTTTATAAATTCCTTTTATATAGAACATGCATATGATGGAATTGCTTGTCGGTTGTAGGAACAAAGTCAAGAAAATATATGCTTTAATTTGGTGGGGTAGATTCAGAAACCTTAGTATTTTTATCATTTGTTTTAAATCAATTCAGTTTAGTTTATATTTTTTGCACGATACAATTAAAAATTCGGAACTAGGTTAAAATAGGTTTAGTTTAGATAAAAATATATTTTCACGATGCAATTCCCTGTGGATTCGACCTCACACTTAGACACACTATATTGCAAACGACTCGTATGCTTGCGAGTAATTTAAAACTCACAACAAGTTTTTGACGCCGTTGCCGGGGAGTTGTTTTGTTTGTGAAAATTAAATTTTTGTCTAAATTGATTTTATTTTTCTACTAGTTTAGTTAGTATTTTTGTTTCATTTTTATTTTTGCAATTTTATTTTATTTTATTTGTTTCTATTTGTAGTTGCTCATAAAAAAAATAAAAAAACAAAATAATGGATGAATCAAGCATTGAGGACCCCCTGGAGGCATGCTTTGCTCAGTTTGGAGAGGATTTGGATTTGGATAAGCTACTTGAGCAAGCAAATGCCATTTTGGAATCTGCTTCTCGAGAGAGTAGTGAGACGGAGGAGACCGCAGCACCTGAGCCCCCAAGAAGGAACTTAAGCCTTTACCAAACAATCTTAAATATAAGTTCCTAGGTCCAGCAGATTCTTTGCCTGTGATAATAGCTTCAGATTTGGTTGATGCTTAAGAGGAGAAATTATTTGATGTTTTAAGAGAGCACAAGGAAGCTATCGGCTGGATTATTGAGGATATCAAGGGGAACAACCCCTCGGTGGTGATGCACAAGATACATTTGGAGGAGAATGCCAAGCCATTGAGGAAGCCACAGAGAAGGCTCAACCCAGCTATGCAAGAGGTTATAAGGACTGAAGTAATAAAGTTGTTGTATGTAGGATTCTGGGCCGTCTGGCTGAAGACGTAAAACTTTGCACTCATGGGAGGCACCCCACAGCATATCTGATTACGCCCAAAGAGTAATGCGGTTGTTGTAGCACAGATTTTGGGTGTCGATTCCACAGGGAAACAAGTTAACTACAAAAGAAGGTGTGAACCTCAACACAAACGATAAAGATCAAGTGAGAGAATAAAGTATTGTGTTAAAATTGTGTAAATAGATTGATGGATATAATAAAGAAACAACAAAGTTCCGGGAATCCTCCCTAGGTTCGTTGCCTTAATCCTAACTTGACTCAATTGTTTTTATCTCGATTGCAAGTTTCACATCCCAAACAGGCAATAAGCAAATATTCAATTAAAGCGCATGTATAAACCCTAATGTAATTGATATGAATTACCCTCCACTTTCGAGTTAAGCACACATGACCTATCCTATAGATTTATCAAGAGATGAAAATATATCTAAATGACAATATCGCAGCAATGGACAAACCTAAAAGATAAATCTACCGGACTCAATCACATACAAACAAATTGACATAAGAAGAGCATTACTAGACTTATATCTAGGAGAAGCATGCAATCACCAGATTAATAGGAAATATTCTAATTAAATCAAAGAGTAAATCATAACAATGTTGAATAATAATAATAAATCCAAATTACAATGAATCAATACTAGAAAGTAAGAACGACTACACCTAGGGAATCATCCTTTCGCTTAGCTTGGAGATTAGTTGGCAATGAGGGAGAGTGTGGCAGCCTTCATGGTATTTTCCCCGGCCTCCGGTCTCTAATTTTCCTCCTAAAGGCCCTCCGAATTGCTCCTAAAGGCCCTCTAGATTCACTCCCAGATGATTCCAAAAGATGAAGTGAAGTGGGGTTTTTATAGGGGAATTCCCGGAGTGCAATGTGTTTCTATTCCGATGTGGGATACTGCCCGTGTGCGCTCGATCGTAGCATGGTGCGCTCGAGTGCACTTGCAAGATATTTCTAACCGATGTGGGATGTCGCGAGTGCGCACTTGCGCTCGATCGTAGGTCTAGTGGGCTCAAGCGCACTAGGCATCTTCCAGCTTGACCTTCGTCTACCAAAACTGCCATAACTTTCTCTAGAAAAATAATTTTTATGAGCCGTAACATTCTCCAAAAAATAGAATTCCGGATCTTTCTAAGCATATATGGCTCATCTCTTGGTTCTTCTTGAATCAATACAGTTTAATTTGCAAAAATGACTAATCTATACGGGCAAGTCTGGCAATTTAGTGAAACTCCTTTTTAAATGCTTGTGAACCTGTAAAACAACGAAAAACAACTCAAAGTAACAAATTCCTAAGCTAACAAACGTAAATTAAGGGGCCAAAATATGCAATATTTGGCACTCATCAAATACCCCCAAACTTACATTTTGCTAGTCCCTTAGCAAAACAAAATAAAAAAAACTAAATGAAAAACAAAGAACATATAGATAAATCCGTCATTCATGGTATCCTAAAATTTTAGCATCACACAAAACCATGATATTCAGTCATGAGCAAACTTAAAATGTAAACCCATCTTCGCAATGAATAGGAATTTTAAAATATAATTACTTATAAAAGGTAGGCTAAGGCGTCACAAGTCTGACTCAGTGTAAAGTGAATTAGCATAAAAAGATAAGGCTTCTAAATAATTTCCAAGTGTAATGTTTCTATGTCTCAAGATTCACAGAATTTCTCATCAGAATGAACAACGATGGTATAGTTTTATTTTCTTTTCTCTTTTATTATAAGGCTCTGCTATTTTTAGTTCCCTTAAGCTTTCTAATTAACCCATGTAGCGAGTGTTGAGTCAATGACTCCCAAACCAGATGGTTTTAGGGCATTAGGTGTAAAGACGCCCTTAAGGACTTACTAACTCGAGTAAAAAAGGCTATGAAACTAAACTGGCCTTAATGCTACCAAGCAAAATTCCCACCTTTTGACGTGAATGCTCACTGTTTACTGAGGCAAGAGGTCCAGTTACTCAGCAAAAAATTTCTCAATGATCGTTATGAGCAAAATTCCCACCTTTTGACGTGAACACTCTCTGCTTACTGAGGCAAGAGGTCCAGTTACTCAGTGGAAAGTTTATCAATGATCATCATTAGCATTTTTCTCTCTTTTTTTTCTTCTTATTTTTTTTATAATTTTTCTATGTTTCTATGCCCAAGTGTTCATCTAACAAGTCATCCAATTTCAGTTAAGCTATGGAAACATACACATTAAAATCACATGTCATATCTCACACTATTTTGTGCTAATGTGCTCGTGTCAGATTAGCTCAAACATGTGAATTCTCAAATGCCTAAAGTAAGTAACAGAATTTTAAAACTCTATCATCAAATCATGTGTTCAAGATTTTAAGCTCACCAATGACATCACATCACAGTATTGTTTAGATCAACCAAAATTTCAAAAACAACATGAACATGCATTTATCTTTTCTTTTGAACAAACTAGGACAAAGTGTGTGAATGTGTCTCCCATACCCTCAAACTTAAATTACACATTGTCCCCAATGTATGAATAACATGGAAAGAGCTGACTTAGGAGATGGAGAACTAGCTGGAGTGGCATGGCTCATAGCATACCCCAAAACTTGAACTGATACTCACATTGTCCCTGAAAAATTATTACTAAAATAATACTGGAAAACAAAAATAACTAAAAATAAATAGTAACAAGAAATAGGGAAAACAATAAAAATATAAAGGATAAGCTGTGGGGTGCCTCCCATGAGCGCTAAGTGTTACATCTTCAGCCAGACGCTCTTATTCCCTCTTAGAAAAGCATAAGTTGCATGCGCCAACAACTACTTCACTGCGAAATTTGGTGCTTGCATGCTTTGGAGAGGCCTCAAGGATGTTATCAGTAACATCTGCATATTCTGGCTCGATAATTGCTCTTGTGAAACCATGGGTGTGGATGGACTCCAATGGATTAAGGTGATGGACCTTTTCCATGAGTGAGTCAATCATGTCCACCTAGTGGCTCTAATCCACATCCTCTGATTTGTTTGTTGTTGGGATGTGTACTGACATGACACTTTGTGCCACAATAGCATTCACCTCCGTTAAATTCTTTTGAACCAAGTGTTGATTATAGGGTATGGAATGAGCTTGGGAAGGGAGCTTACCGCGCTCATTCACACTCAAGGAACTCATTAATCTAGACACTTGGCTCTTTAAATCCTCATGTTCTTCAACAACCTGCGTAATCAACGATTCAATTCTTTGATTAGTCATACATTGTGCCTCAATAAAAGCATGCAAAGTTTCTTCTAAAGGACTCCTAGAAGGTGCATGTACATGATATGGTGCAGGATATGATCCAGAGGTTTGTGCAAGCTGCTGGTTTTCAGACTTCCAGCTGAAATTGGGGTGATTGCACCATTCCGAATTATAGGTATCAGTGAAGGGTGAAAGAGGCTTCTTATACATACCAAAGGCATTACATTGTTCCTCATACATCTTTCTCATCTCCGTAAATGTGGGACACTTTTTGGCGAGATGATCTACCTCGCCACACACAAAACATGGTCCAAAATACCTTGCATGATTAGCTACGTGTGTGGGCTGTAAGCTCTTAGTTTTTAACGCATCTAGTTCCCTAGTGAGCATCTCAACTTTAGCTTTTAGGTTGCCCTCTTCCCTAAGCTGGTAAATTCTACCACCACTTGGGTTTCCTACAGGTCATGACCTATTTGTGCTTTCAGTAGCACTAGGTCCAGTCTAAGTGTGAGCTTTTTCAGCAAGCTCATTGAGGTACTCTATGGCCTCATCAGGATCCTTTTGTAAAAATTCACCATTACACATCATCTCTACAAATTAGCACTCTCTATATGTATGTCCCTCATAAAAATAGCTCACTAAACACCAATTCTCATACCCATGGTGAGGGTACATACTCAACAACTCCTTAAATCTCTCCCAAGACTGATACAAAGTCTCACTGTCCTTTTGCTCAAAGGTGGAGATTTGCATTTTTAAAGCATTGGTCTTATGTTGGAGAAAGTATTTATTAAAGAAGACCTGAGTCATCTCAGTCCACAACCCAATAGATCGTGGTCTAAGTGAGTATAGCCAACTCTTAGCTCTATCCTTCAAAGAGAAAGGAAAGAACTTAAGTCTCACAATGTCATCAGTTTCATTTTGACTGTGAAAAGTCGCAACTACTTCCTCAAACTCTCTAATGTGCACATATGGGTTTTCATTTTCCAAGCCATGAAATGTAGGGAGTAATTGTATCATCCCTGTTTTAAAATCCATTTGGCAAGTATTGGCTGGAAACATGATGCATGATGGTGTGGCTATGCGTGTAGGGTGGAGGTAATCCTGAAGGGTCCTAGTGGGTTGATCTGCGTGTTCACTCATTTCTTCAGGACTAGATGGATTGTCAAATAAAGGATTTAAAAAGTTTGATTCTGACTCTAGCACAGGCCTACAAGCAAATCTACCCAAAGCGTCTCTATATCTTGGCATGCACGGTCAAAACATGATAAAACTACTATAAAAAGAAAGACGAGAGAAAAGAAAAGAAAAACAAAAATAATAAATAACATAAAAAAAATTAATGCAGCAAGCTAAAAGAAGGAACGAAGTTACCGCCTTTACAAACTGCTAAAAAGAAAACTATCTAGCAATTCTTCTACCGTCTCCCCGACAACGGCGCCAAAATTTGATTACGCCCAAAGAGTAATGCGGTTGTTGTAGCACAGTTTTGGGGTGTCGATTCCACAGGGAAACAAGTTAACTACAAGAGAAGGAGTAAACCTCAACACAAACGATAAAGATCAAGTGAGAGAATAAAGTATTGTGTGAAAATTGTGTAAATAGATTGATGGATATAATAAAGAAACAACAAGGTTCCGGGAATCCTCCCTAGGTTCGTTGCTCTAATCCTAACTTGACTCAATTGTTTTTATCTTGATTGCAAGTTTCACATCCCAAACAGGTAATCAGCAAATATTCAATTAAAGTGCATGTATAAACCCTAATGTAATTGATATGAATTACCCTTCACTTTCGAGTTAAGCATACATGACCTATCCTATAGATTTATCAAGAGATGACAATATATCTAGAGGACAATATCACAGAAATGGACAAACTTAAAAGATAAATCTACCAGACTCAATCACATCCAAACAAATTGACATAAGAAAAGCATGACTATACTTATATCTAGGAGAAGCGTGGAATCACTGGATTAATAGGAAATCTTCTAATTAAATCAAAGAGTAAATCATAAAAATGTTTAATAATAATAATAAATCCAAATTACAATGAATCAAGACTATAAAGTAAGAACGAATACACCTAGAGATTCATCCATTCGCCTTGCTTGGAGATTAGTTGGCCATGAGGGAGAGTGTGGCAGCCTTCATGGTGTTTTCCCTGGCCTTCGGCCTCTAATTTTCCTCCTAAAAGCCCTTTGAATTGCTCCTAAAGGCCCTCTGGATTCACTCCCAGATGATTCCAAAAGATGAAGTGAAGTGGGGTTTTTATAGGGGAATTCCCGGAGTGCAATGTGTTTCCATTCTGATGTGGGATACTGCCCGTGTGCACTCGATCGCAGCATGGTGTGCTTGAGCACACCTACAAGGTATTTCTGACCGATGTGAGATGTCACGAGTGCGCACTTGCGCTCGATCGCAGGTCTGGTGAGCTCAGGCACACTAGGCATCATCCAGCTTGACCTTCTTCTACTAAAACTGCCATAACTTTCTTTAGAAAAATAATTTTTATGAGCCGTAAAATTCTCCAGAAAATAGACTTCCGGATCTTTCTAAACATATATGGCTCATCTCCTGGTTCTTCCTGAATCAATACAGTTTAAGTTTCAAAAATGAATAATTTGTACGGGCAATTCTAGCAATTTAGTGAAACTCCTTTCTAAATGCTTGCGAACCTGTAAAACAATGAAAAAAAACTCAAAGTAACAAATTCTAAAGCTAACAAATGTAAATTAAGGGGCCAAAATATGCAATATTTGGCACTCATCAAATACCCCCAAACTTACATTTTGCAAAACAAAATAAAAAAACAAAATAAAAAAACCAAATGAAAAACAAAGAACATAAAGATAAATCCATCATTCATGGTATTCTAAAATTTTAGCATCACACAAAACCATGATATTTAGTCATGAGCAAACTTAAAATGTAAACCCATATTCGCAATGAATAGGAATTTTAAAATATAATTGCTTACAAAAGGCACGCTAAGGCATCACAAGTCCGACTCAGTGTAAAGTAAATTAGCATAAAAAGATGAGGCTTCTAAATAATTTCCAAGTGTAATATTTCTATGTCTTAAGATTCACAGAATTTCTCATCAGAATGAACAACGATGGCATAGTTTTATTTTCTTTTCTCTTTTATTATAAGGCTTTGCTATGTTTAGTTCCCTTAAGCTTTCTAATTGACCCATGTAGCGAGTGTTGAGTCAATGACTCCCAAACCAGATGGTTTTAGGGCATTAGGTGTAAAGACACCCTTAAGGACTTACTAACTCGAGCAAAAAAGGCTACGAAACTAAGCTGGCCTTAATGCTACCAAACAAAATTTCCATCTTTTGACGTGAACGCTCACTGCTTACTGAGGCAAGAGGTCTAGTTACTCAGCAAAAATTTTCTCAATCATCATTATGAGCAAAATTCCCACCTTTTGACGTGAACACTCTCTGCTTACTGAGGCAAGAGGTCCAGTTACTTAGTAGAAAGTTTATCAATGATCATCATTAGCATTTTTCTCTCCTTTTTTTTCTTCTTTTTTTTATAATTTTTCTATGTTTCTATGCCCAAGTGTTCATCTAACAAGTCATCCAATTTTAGTTAAGCCATGGAAACATACACATTAAAATCACATGTCATACCTCACACTATTTTGTGCTAATGTACTCGTGTCAGATTAGCTCAAACATGTGAATTCTCAAATGCCTAAAGTAAGTAACAGAATTTTAAAACTCTATCATCAAATCATGTGTTCAAGATTTTAAGCTCACCAATGACATCACATCACAGTATTGTTTAGAACAACCAAAATTTCAAAAACAACATGAACATCCATTTATCTTTTCTTTTAAACAAACTAGGACAAAGTGTGTGAATGTGTCTCCCATACCCCCAAACTTAAATTACACATTGTCCCCAATGTGTGAATAACATGGAAAGAGTTGACCATGACTCATAGCATACCTCCAAACTTGAACTAATGCACACATTGTCCCTGAAAAATTATTACTAAAATAATGCTGGAAAACAAAAATAACTAAAAATAAATAGTAACAAGAAATAGGGAAAACAATAAAAATATAAAGGTTAAGCTGTGGGGTGCCTTCCATGAGCGCTAAGTTTTACATCTTTAGCCAAACACTCTTATTCCCTCTTAGAAAAGCAAATGTTGCATGCACCTGCAACTGCTTCACTGCCAAATTTGGTGAAACTCCTTTCTAAATGCTTGCCAAATTTGGTGAAACTCCTTTCCAGCTTGACCTTCGTCTACTAAAACTGTCATAACTTTCTCTAGAAAAATAATTTTTATGAGTCGTAAAATTTTCTAGAAAATAGACTTCTGGATCTTTCTAAGCATATATGGCTCATCTTCTGTTTCTTCCTGAATCAATACAGTTTAATTTTCAAAAATGACTAATATGTACGGGCAATTATGGCAATTTAGTGAAACTCCTTTCTAAATGCTTGTGAACCTGTAAAACAACGAAAAATAACTCAAAGTAACAAATTCTTAAGCTAACAAATGTAAATTAAGGGGCCAAAATATGCAATATTTGGCACTCATCAAATTCCCCCAAACTTACATTTTGCTAGTCCCTTAGCAAAACAAAATAAAAAAACTAAATGAAAAACAAAGAACATAAAGATAAATCTATCATTCATGGTATCCGAAAATTTTAGCATCACACAAAACCATGATATTTAGTCATGAGCAAACTTAAAATGTAAACCCATCTTCGCAATGAATAGGAATTTTAAAATATAATTACTTACAAAAGGCACGCTAAGGCATCACAAGTCTAACTCAGTGTAAAGTGAATTAGCATAAAATATATGAGGCTTCTAAATAATTTCCAAGTGTAATGTTTCTTTGTCTCAAGATTCACAGAATTTCTCATCAGAATGAACAACGATGGCATAGTTTTATTTTCTTTTCTCTTTTATTATAAGGCTATGCTATGTTTAGTTCCCTTAAGCTTTCTAATTGACCCATGTAGCGAGTGTTGAGTCAATGACTCCCAAACCAGATGGTTTTAGGGCATTAGGTGTAAAGACACCCCTAAGGACTTACTAACTCGAGTCAAAAAGGCTACGAAACTAAACTGGCCTTAATGCTCCCAAGCAAAATTCCCACCTTTTGACGTGAACACTCACTGCTTACTGAGGCAAGAGGTCCAGTTACTCAGCGAAAATTTTCTTAATGATCATTATGAGCAAAATTCCCACCTTTTGATGTAAACACTCTCTGCTTACTGAGGCAAGAGGTTCAGTTACTCAGTAGAAAGTTTATCAATGATCATCATTAGCATTTTTCTCTCCTTTTTTTTCTACTTTTTTTAATAATTTTTCTAAGTTTCTATGCCCAAGTGTTCATCTAACAAGTCATCCAATTTCAGTTAAGCCATGGAAACATACACATTAAAATCATATGTCATACCTCACACTATTTTGTGCTAATGTGCTCGTGTCAGATTAGCTCAAACATGTGAATTCTCAAATGCTTAAAGTAAGTAACAGAATTTTAAAACTCTATCATCAAATCATGTGTTCAAGATTTTAAGCTCACCAATGACATCAGATCACAGTATTGTTTAGATCTACCAAAATTTCAAAAACAACATGAACATCTATTTATCTATTCTTTTAAACAAACTAGGACAAAGTGTGTGAATGGGTCTCCCATAACCCCAAACTTAAATTACACATTGTCCTCAATGTGTGAATAACATAGAAAGAGCTGACCTAGGAGATGGAGAACTAGCTGGAGTGGCATGACTCATAGCATGCCCCCAAACTTGAACTAATACACACATTGTCCCTGAAAAATTATTACTAAAATAATACTGGAAAACAAAAGTAACTAAAAATAAATAGTAACAAGAAATAGGGAAAACAATAAAAATATAAAGGTTAAGCTGTGGGGTGCCTCCCATGAGCGCTAAGTTTTATGTCTTCAGCCAGACACTCTTATTCCCTCTTAGAAAAGCATAAATTGCATGCACCTGAAACTGCTTCACTACCAAATTTGGTGAAACTCCTTTCTAAATGCTTGCCAAATTTGGTGAAACTCCTTTCCAGCTTGACCTTCGTCTACTAAAACTGCCATAACTTTCTCTAGAAAAATAATTTTTATAAGCCGTAAAATTCTCCAGAAAATAGACTTCTGGATCTTTCTAAGCATATATGGCTCATCTCCTGGTTCTTCCTGTATCAATACAGTTTAATTTGCAAAAACGACTAATCTGTACGGGCAATTCTAGCAATGTAGTAAAACTCCTTTCTAAATGCTTGTGAACCTATAAAACAACGAAAAACAACTCAAAGTAACAAATTCTTAAGTTAAAAAATGTAAATTAAGGGGCTAAAATATGCAATATTTGGCACTCATCAATGCATTTCCTTTTGTTTTTATTGTTTTTTTTTCATGTTTCTTGTTGCTATTTATTTTTAATATTTATTTTTTGTTTTCCAGTATTACTTTGGTATTTCTTTTTCAGGGACAATGTGTGTATCAGTTCAAGTTTGGAGGTGTGCTATGAGCCATGCCAGTCCAGCTAGTTCTCAATCTCTCAGGTCAGCTCTTTCCATGTTATTCACACATTAGGGACACTGTGTACTTTAAGTTTGGGGGTATGGGAGACACATTCACACAAACTTTGTCCCAGTTTTTTTTACATATATTATTGAAAAGATAAATGCATGTTCATGATTGTTTTGAAATTTTGGTTGATCTAAACAATACTGTGATGTGATTTCATTAGTGAGCTTAAAATTTTGAACACATGATCTGATAAGAGAGTTTTAAAGTTTAGTTACTTACTTTAGACATTTAAGAATTCACATGTTTGATCTAATCTGATACGAGCACATTAGTACATAATTGTGTGAGACATGACATATGATTTTCATGTGTATGTTTTCATGACTTAACTAAAACCGGATGACTTATTCGATGAACACTTTGGCATAGAAAAATAAAAAAACTTGTGTGAAAAAAAAAAGAGAAAAAAAATGTTCATAATGATCATTGACAAACTTTCTACTGAGAAACTGGACTTTTTGCCTCAGTAAGCATTGAGTGTTCACATCAAAAAGTGAGAATTTTGCTCATAATGATCATTGATAAACTTTCTGCTGAGTAACTGGACCTCTTGCCTCAGTAAACAGTGAGTGTTCACGTCAAAAGGTGAGAATTTTGCTTGGTAGCATTAAGGCCAGTTTAGTTTCGTAGCCTTTTTTACTCGAGTTAGTAAGTCCTTAGGGGTGGCTTTAAACCAATGCCCTAAAACCATCTGGTTTGGGAGTCATTGACTCAACACTCGCTACTGGGTCAATTAGAAAGCTCAAAGGAACTAAACATGGCAAAGTCTCATAATAAAAAAAAAAGAACTAAAAACTATGCCATTATTGTTCATTCTGATTGGAAATTCGGTGAATCTTGAGACATGGAGACTTTACACATTGGAGTTATTTGGAAGGTTCATTTTTATTTGCTAGTTCACTTTACACTGATTCGGACTTGTGATGCTTTAGCCTGTCTCTTGTAATAAATTAGGGTTTAAAATTCCTATTCATTGCGAAGATGGGTTTATACTTTTTAAGCTTGTCCATGAATGAATATCATGGTTTTGTGTGATACTTAAATTTTTGGATACCATGAATGATGGATTTATCTTTGGGTTCTTTGTTTTTCATTTAGTTTTTTTATTTATTTTGTTTTGCTAATGGACTAGCAAAATGTAAGTTTGAGGGTATTTGATGAGTGCCAAATATTGCATATTTTGGCCCCTTAATTTAAATTTGTTAATGCTTTAGTTGTTCCTAATGTGATATTTTGTGTTAATTCTATGATTTTTTAATGTTTTATAGGATTGCAAAGGAAATTGGGGATTTAATGTGAAAAAAAAATGCAAAAGCTGGAATCTACTGTTGCGATCGAGCACAGGAGACCTACGATCGAGCGCAACAGTGTTCAAGTATTTGTTTTTATGTTTAGCTTAGGAATTTGTTACTTTGAGTTGTTTTTTCGTTGTTTTACAGGTTTACAAGCACTTGGAAAGGAGTTTCACTAAATTGCCTATACAAATCAGTCATTTTTGCAGATTAAACTGTATTGATTTAGGAAGAACTAGGAGATGAGCCATAGATGCTTGGAAAGATCCAGATGTCTATTTTCTGGAGAATTTACAGGTCGTAAATATGATTTTTCTAGAGAAAGTTATGACAGTTTTAGTAAACAAAGGTCAGGCTGCACTACAAGATAATTGACAATTGCCGGCGCTTCACAAAAACAACGCAATATATTAACCGCCGATGCTTTTTTGGTGGCGCTTCCTTGGAGCACCGCAATATTTAAAGAACATATAATGGTGCTTCAAAGCACCGTTATATGCGAATCTTATTACATATTGCGGTGCTTAGAAGCGCCAAAATTGGCCTGTCGTTTCTTGCCGCGTCGTGTTTTACACAAAAATTTTCGTCCTGCACCCTAAGCTCCCCCGCGCCATGCTTTTCGCCATTCATCTACCTATTTATGCATGATATAACTGTTTTTGGGGAGTTATAATTTTTTCTCATTTGTCTCTCTTACCAACTTTTGGGAGATAATAAGATTCTTTGTGTTAGCCTTCAAGTAAGTAGTCTCTCTTTAACAATCTCAACTATTTAATTAAATAAGTTTATCCCATTTTTTTGTTTTCCCCTTTTGCAATTTCCTTCATTTTGTCTCTTCTATTGAATGTTTACACGCATCACTGACTACCCAACTAGGAGTTTTTACTGGGTCATATTCGTGTTTGATTTTTCTTTTTTATCTAATATTGTGAGAGAGAACAATTTTAGAGACAGTCAAGGGTTAGTTGGCGAGGAGGTTACTGCGGGTGTCAGTCTAGAGACAGAAGAGGGTGAGGGTATTTGTGTCATTTGGAGGAGAGGAGGTAGACAGAGAGAAGAGAGGGTCATTTGGAGGAGAGGAGGTAGACAGAGAGAAGAGAGGAAAGGTAAAAGAGAAGGTGGCAGCTCTGGTAGCTCAAGGTAAATAGCTCAGGATCATGCACAAGAGGTGGCAGCTCTGGTAGCTCATATTTCTTGAGCTTTTGTAGCAGCAATGCCGCTTTCTTTTTAGCCCCCAAAATTTAGTATAATAATTTCTTATGTGTTTTCCTTAAATCTCAAAAGTCGCAATTAAAAAAGCAGGTTAGGTCCGAACCATTCATGTAACATATAAAATCAATTATTTCCTTATAAGCAACAATTTTTTGTTCATCTTTTAGTTAAGAGTCCTACCAATAATTGTTGCTGAATATGATATTTTAACTTAGTCTAGACTGCATATAGATAAAAGGATTGATTTAAGACCAAAAAAGCCTAGTTTTCTCAATTACTTGGGCATGTTAACACTACCACCTCTAAAATGGCTGACAATGAATTGCAAAATTAGATACAACAGCATTTTCAATGCCTCACAGTAAAAGCTTCCCAGTTCACCTGAATTATTGATACCCCATACCATAACACCAAGTAAAAGATATGGTCCTCAAGCAATGCCTTTGAAAATTCCTTGCAGAAAACATTTGATACAATTAAAAGAGAGATATGTGATCTGTTAACTCTCTCTAACCAGTATTTGCCTTCTTACTTCATTGGTTCTTCTATAGTTCGGGTTTTCAGGGTTTTGGGCTCATGATAGGAATAAAGTTGAATTTCTGAATCTAACCCATAAGTTACATCTAATTACAATAATGCCGCTCAGGGTCCTTTTGCTTTCTACATAACATGGAAACGACTTAATTTGAAGAGATAAATTTGTTCATAATCTTGTTTTTAGCACATTAATTTCTCGAAATTACCAATGAACTATACCATCAATTATTTTTCCAAATTAGTCGAAGTAGTTTTATACTCCAAGTTGATATTAATTTCTCCAAATTATTCGAAGAGTGATGGAGTAGTGTGCAAGAGGAGAGTAGCTAAATAGGAGCACATGCATCTACTCCACTCTTAATTTGCATTTTTTAAATTTGATTTAGTTTACATTTCTTTCAAGCTTTTTAATTAATGATGTTTTAAATTCATTTTAGAGTTATTTGATTTAGTATTTGAATAAATCAATGCTCAAAGTGCTTTTTTGTCAGAAAAAAATTAAATCAATCATTATACCACTGTTGGTCAAGGTTGAGACAGGGATTAGAAGATTCCAATAGGTTCGATCCTCACAATGTTGGCTATTTGTTTGATTTCGTATATATATATATATATATATATATATATTGCCTTTTTTGTTAACTCTTATCCCTTTTTTTCTTGCATGCATTTGTTGCCGTTATTGAACATTATGTTTTCTGAATAATAGCATAAACTGAATTAAAGTATTAAAACGGTTAACATTGTGCTTGTAAGTGCCAACACCTCTCTCACAATAATAAACATTTTTATGATTTATAAAGTGAGATAGATAGATATTGCTTGCCAACACCAAAATTTGCGACTGCAAACTGTCAAAAATAGAATTACTTGCATCCTAGTTTTCTAATCATAGTACGTGGTACTGACTTATCCCTTTCTTCTAAGACAGTGTGCCACCTCTGAGTTTAAAGGAAGTAAAGAAGTTGAGCTTGTAGTTTAAGTCGTTTTTAATTCCTTTTTGTGAATTAACTCGTGATTGCATCCTAGTCGATATGTTCTGGTGTAGCACCAGCACTTGCACAGGGGCTGGTGCTGCACCATCACCTGCACTGGGGCCGGTGCAGCACTGACACCTGCCTAGAAAGATTTCTCTTTGTTTAAAGAGAAGTCAATAAAACAAATTAAATACTCACTTTCGTTGGGACCAATTGTAATATATAGAGATACTAACCTGTGATTATCAATTTGTTGTTATCAATTTGTGATTATGCCTTCTTTTGCCAAAAATATGTCAATTCTGGACTTTATTAATATTATTTTAGGAAAGTCTATTGGCGTCATATAAAAATGGATAAAAGTTGGATTGATAAAACCGAGGTCCAGTAAAGGCTATATGGATGGTGTTACAAACATCATTACATTTGCGTGTCAGAAAGCTTGTGGTCGTGGTAGTATTGTTTATCCATGTAGGAGATGTGGTAATTGTTCTTTATTCGAACCAGAAGTTGTTCAGGAGCATCTATTGTATAATGGGTTTAGTCCAGATTACATCGAGTGGGTTTTTCATGGGAAGAAAGTCTCTCATATAGACCACACTCACACTAGTTTACAACCCACTAGTGTTCTAGTTGGCTTCATGGGACGAGATGACGTGTTGGGTTTGCTCCGAGGTGCCTTCGAGGTTACTCTGTGAAAACCCAAACAATGAACCATTAAGTTTAAGAATCGAAGTGGAATCTTCAAATGAGCATGGTGAAGAGCAATAGGCTTATGGTGTGTTTAAGTTTATAATATTGTGGTGATCCTTCACACGTCGAACATCCAGTTCGTTCTGCTATTGATGAGATGACTCAGTATCACAATTTAATGAAAGATTATGATAATGAACTTTATCCAGGTTGTCAAAATTTCACAAAGTTAAGTTTTATGTTATATCTACTACACCTCAAATGTTTGAATGGGTGGTCTTGTAAATCTCTTACTATGTTGCTTGAATTTATCAACATGGCATTTTCGATGTGTGCTCTATTGACATCAAATTATTATGAAGCCATGAAGATTATCAAAGGATTGGGTCTTGGCTATGATAAGATTCATGTTTGTCCTAATGACTGCACACTATATTGGGTGAGTGTGTGAATGATGAATTTTGTTATGCGTGTGGTGTGCCACGGTGGGTTAAAAACAATGCTGGTGATGAGGATCAATTGAATGAGATGGATGGTCAATCTAAAAAGAAAAATCCAGCTAAAGTATTGCATTATTTTTTGCTAATACCGAGATTGAAGAGGATATATATTTCATCTAAAACTGCTTCATTGATGAGATGACATGATAAAGATCAGACAAAGGATGAGATTTTAAGACATGGTGGGTGTCGAATCCAACAAATAATAAAATTCTTACGCTCAAAAAATACAAATTGTAACAGTGATGAGTAAGGTCTTATCCACAGGGATTTGGTAGATTTATTTTAATGAAAATTAAAGCAAAGAAAAAGGGAGTTTGAAATTTCAGAGTGAAATAGAAGAGAAAGCAATTATAATCAACTAAAAACTAAGGAGAAATCAATATCAGGCAAATATCCAACCAAAGGTATAATTTCAGAATTGGTTCAGAGAATTGATCACAGATACAAGGATAAAATCTTCTATTCTTCACTAAATTGGTTATGGTTGTTAACAAGCTCTAACAACCTATCTCTCCTTACTTTCTCGATAACCAAAACAAGCTCTTTGATTACTTCCCTTGTTAATAAACAACCCTAAACAAGCTCTTAGGATTTAATCTATCGACACCATTAATAATTAGAGAGACTACCAATTCTAGCCAACAAATACACAAGCTCGATTCATTTAGACTAGGTTATATATCTCCATAACATAAATTGAAAATCTCTCTATAATCAACTTTGTTATTTTACCACTAATATTAGAACAATTAAACAATTACATATTTAAAGTTCTAAATGGAAATTTATTGACCTAATAATTGAACAACGGGCCCTTTGCATCAATCAACCAAGACAATAAATTTTAATAAATACAGAAGATATATAAATAGAGAAGAAATAAAAGAGCAATGAAAATTATTTAGATCTCACAATTCTTAAAGAACCAAACTTAAAGAACCAAAACTTCAATTATCCTTCAGCCGGAAGAAAAGTATTTAGCTACTCATAATTAAAAGAAACCTAAAGAAAAGAGAAGAGGAATTTTCTGTTCAACAACCGTGCCTTCTATCCGAGATCCCCTTTTTCGTTCGGCTAGGGTTCTATTTATAACATTCTAAATCTGCCAGCCGGCACTGCAGTGCCAAGAACAAATCAAACCCTAGCCAGCGCTACAGCGCCAACTTCCCGGGGCTACAGTGCCAGGTTTCTGTCCAATCTTCGCATCTTTCGCAAATTCCAGCGCTACAGCTCCAACTTCCCAGCGCTGTAGCTCCAAGTTGCTGTCCAATCTTCATAAATCTTGCCATTCCAATGCTATTCCAGCGCTACAGTGCCCTTGAACCAGCGCTGCAGCTTTGAGCTTCGACTTTTCTTCACAAATTTCTTGATTTTGGATTCAATTTGATTTAACTCTTTAATCTACTCCATAAAATACGAAACATAATCAGAATCCAAGATTTAAGCATTTATAACCATTAAAACATGAGGAAATATAACCAACATTTAGATATTATGAATCCTTATCAAATTCTCCCACACTTAAATAATGTTTGTCCTCAAGCATACAATAGTTCAAGTTCATCACTTTTTCTCATCATCGTTCCTTCTTCTACCTTTACTCATCCTCTATAATCCAAATTATCATGCCTTAAAGATTTAAATCTAAAGACAAATAAGAAATGAACAATTTCGTAGTGTAAATTCTTATAAACCACACCATGAACAATCACCTCAACGATCTTCTCGAAATCAAAATGCAATAGGATCTAACACCCTCTCATTGGATTCACTCAATACGCTCAAAATGTTTAGGGTATCAATGAACTCTCAAGTCAAAACATAGAAGATCTTTACTATAAGCTTGTTAATATATCACATCAATGGATTGAATTGAATGCAAAGAATCTAAGGGTCTTAAATGGGTTGTAACGGGGCTTAGGTAAGGTGTGATGAGAAGGAATTTTTAGGTACTTTTATCAAAGGAATTATACCAATTTCTCCACACAAAGCACAACTTAATAACATCAAATGTTTTCTTCAATCAATTCACTTCCAAACAATTAAAATTGCACAACTTTTCTCTCTTTTTGGCCGGCTATTTTTTTCTTTTTTTTCTTTCTTTGTTTTTTTTTCTTTTTCTCTGGCCGCCTATTTTCTTTTTTTTTTTCTTTCTTTTTGCAATTCAAGGCACTTGTAACCTGAATCACTTTATTTCCTTCAATGTTTCAATCCTTTCCAAGATAATTTGAAGCTTCATGTGAACAAGCTAGTACAATCCTTCAATTAGAGGTTCAAAAGAGGGAAAACGACAAAAGAATGGGTTGGCATTGCTTATACCATGGTTAACTTCCAACAAAAGGGCCAAGGTTCAAAATTGGCTTTCTACAATAAAAATCAAGGCAGGCTTTTTAAGAAAGCTAAATGGCTCCACCTAAATGCCCTTATTAATTCAATGTATCCAATTCAACAATGTAGTTTCTTGACATGCATAACAAAGCAAGATCTAGAAAAATCAACTATGTATAACAATCACTCAACTAAGAAAATGGAGCATAATATAATATGAATGCTCATTGGCTCAAAAGCGCACAAAAAAGGTCATGTGCATTAGATCCCACACAGTTTTCATTCAATCAATCATCAAGAGCAATTAATCACTGTGTAGTAAATAAGAATTCAACCATTCATGCTAATCCTTTATTATGCCTCAATTTATCTCAATAATCCAGATCATTTAAGACAAGCATTGACAAAATCTAGAATTTAGAAGAGAATGATCACAAACAAGAACTAAAGTATCACTTGGATTTTGAAAATTTTCTTGAAAAATTACGCAAAAATTTGATCAAAATGGAGCTAAAATTGAAGTTCAAAGTGAAATCAAATTCATATGTCAATGACCCTCCCTCACACTTAATCCATACATTTCTCTCAATGTATCAAAAATAGATGCTCAAAAACTATAAAAGAACAAGAGTAAGTAGAAAACTCCCCTGAAAATGTTGAGTATCAACCAAGATATCAGTCAGGGGTGAAGGTGGTGTGAATCCCATGTAAGAAAGGAAAGCTGTTGTGTTCCTATCTAATTTGGCAACATGGTCTTTGAGTCTCGCAAGCTGATCACCAAAATAAAAAAATATATAAAACAAAGAAAACAAGGAGATTAAGATGAAAAGTTGGGTTGCCTCCCAAAAGCGCCATTCTTTAACGTCTTTGGCTAGACTTTTTTGATTTATGGCTCTTGGACAATGGTTATGGACGATTGAGGGTCAAACGTCCCCATGATGTAGTGCTTCAATCTATGCTCGTTGACCTTGAACGTCACCTTGTTTTTCTTGTGTCATATTTCAATGGTACTAAAAGGTGATACACTTATCACGGTGCAAGGTCCAGTCCATTGAGATTTCAGCTTTCCCAAAAATATATGCCTTCTTAGGACTTCCAACAATCGTTCTTCCATTTTACCTGTCAACGAAGAAGATATTATAACGGGAAAAATATTTTTCTCTAAATAAGTATATTTCAAATGAGCAAGTAAAGTTTTCAATTCAGTTATTATTATTTGTTCTTCTGGCACATCTTTTCCCATTTCAGACTCAAAGTCCCTTGCTTCTTCTTGGATGACGAGTTCTTCAGTTGTAGCAGTCCCTTCAAAAGTGAAATGCCTGCTAAGTATAACTTTTAGCTTATCATCATCAATTAGATCAAAGATTTCCTGCGCCAACGGGTCAATAATATCCATAACAAAAACAGAAGACACATCATTAGGGTACATCATGGCATCATAAATATTGAATTTAATAATTTCACCATCAAATTCCATTGTGAGTGTACCATCATGCACATCAATTTTTGTCCTAGATGTTTTTAGAAATGGCTTTCCTAATAACATTAGTGCTGAATTAGAAGAGTCATCTTCTTCCATGTCAAGAACATAAAAATCAGCTGGAAAGACCAACCTATTAACTTGTACTAAGACATCCTCCAAGACTCCTTCAGGATATATATCAGATCTATCAACAAGTTGAATAATCACACCTGTTAACTGCACTAGCATTTTGTTTTGGATTAACAACAGTTTGAGAGGGCAATTTACCTTGAGATTCCAATCGGGTCACAGAAGATGCCAATTGACTCATTTGATTCTCCAATTGTTGAATGCTTGTTCTTGTCTCCTATTGAAATTGTTGCGTGTTAGTTGCAAGTAATTTAACAATTTCTTCTAGAGACATACCTGAACTTGTGGAGGTTTGTTGTGGTGGTGGAGCAGGTGGTGCTGAAAGTGTTGGAATGGTGGTCTTGCTCTATAGCTGAAATTGGGATGATCCCTCCATCCTGGGTTGTAGGTATTTGAGTAGGGATCATATCTCCGTTGTGATGGGCCTGGAAATCCTCCAGCTGCATTGGCATGCTCATAGGAATCATCTAGAAGTGTAGGGCACATGTCAGTTGGATGACCGATGGTAGCACAAATCCCACAAGCTTTCACTTGTTGAATATTTCCTACAGCTAACTGTTGAACAATAGAAGTTAGCTTGGATATTTGATTTTCAAGGGAAGATATACTTACCTCATTCACCCTTATTGTAGATGGGTCCTGCCTGAATCCAAATTGTTGTGAGTTAGCGGCCATGATGGAGATCAAATCTCTAGCGTCACGAGGAGTTTTGT
Organism: Bretschneidera sinensis; assembly: GCA_023935145.1. Taxonomy (NCBI): domain Eukaryota; kingdom Viridiplantae; phylum Streptophyta; class Magnoliopsida; order Brassicales; family Akaniaceae; genus Bretschneidera; species Bretschneidera sinensis. The sequence goes on from CM043701.1 coordinate 46,977,674, forward strand.
TCACTATGGCACCTCCACTCGCTGCATCCATTATCTTCCTTTCCATGGGTAGGAGCCCTTCATAGAAATATTGAATGAGGAGCTGTTCAGAAATTCCATGTTGTGGGCATCTTGCACAGAGTTGCTTAAATCTTTCCTAATACTCATGAAGGGTCTCTGTATCTTTCTATTTTATTCCATATATCTCCCTTCTAATGCCAGCAACTTGTGATGCAGGAAAAATTTATCAAGAAATAATCTCACCATCTCTATCCATGTGGTTATAGAGCCAGGGGCAAATAAAATAACCAATCCTTTGCTTTTTCAGTCAGCGAGAATGGAAAAGCATGTAATTTGATTTGTTCTTCGGTCACCCCTTGCAGTTTCATGCTTGAACACACCACATAGAATTCCTTCAGATGCTTGTGAGGATCTTCATTCTCAATACCACGAAAAGTTGGGAGCAAATGGATCAATCCAGATTTTAACTCAAAACCTACTTCCAAAGCTGGATATGTAATGCAAAGTGGCTGTTGATTTACATTTGGTGCAGCCAATTCCCTTAAAGTTCTCTCTTGATTAGCCATTGCTTCTTCTATTTTTGAATCACTAGATGAATCAACCAAGTCAGGTACTAAATTAAATCTGGAGGGTGAGGATGAAGATGCTTGTTTGTCACGCAATTTAGCTTCCTTCCTCAACTCTCAAGCCATCTTCTCAATCTCAGGATCGTATTGGAGTTCACCTGCACGAGAAGAACAAAGCATTAAAATAAATCTAATTAATCACCAATCCCCGGCAACGGTGCCAAAAATTTGGTGGGTGTCGAATCCAACAAATTGTAATAGTGATGAGTAAGGTCGTATCCACAGGTATTAGGTAGATTTATTTTAATGAAAATTAAAGCAAAGAAAAAGGGGGTTTGAAATTTCGGAGTGAAATATTAGAGAAAGCGATTATAATCAACTAAAAACTATGGAGAAATCAATATCAGGCAAATATCCAACCAAAGGTATAATTTCATAATTGGTTCAGAGAATTGATCACAGATACATAATTGGTTATGGTTGTTAACAAGCTCTAACAACCTATCTCTCCTTACTTTCTCGATAACCAAATCAAGCTCTTTGATTACTTCCCCTGTTAATAAACAACCCTAAACAAGCTCTTAGGATTTAATCTATTGACAACATTAATAATTAGAGAGACTACCAATTCTAGCCAATAAATACACAAGCTCGATTCATTTAGACTAGGTTATATATCTCCATAACATAAATCGAAAATCTCTCTATAATCAACTTTGTTTTTTTACCACTAATATTAGAACAATTAAACAATTACGGATTTAAAGTTCTAAATGGCAATTTCTTAACCTGATAATTGAACAACGGGCCCTTTGCATCAATCAACCAAGACAATAATTTTTAATAAACACAGAAGATATATAAATAGAGAAGAAATAAAAAAGCAATAAAAATTATTTAGATCTCACAATTCTTAAAGAACTAAAACTTTAATTATCCTTCAGCTGGAAGAAAAGTATTTAGCTACTCATAATTAAAAGAAAACCTAAAGAAAAAAAGAAGAAGAATTTTCTGTTCAACAGCCGTGCCTTCTCTCCGAGATCTCCTTTTTCGTTCGGCTAGGGTTCTATTTATAATATTCTGAATTCGTCGGCCGGCACTACAGCGCCAACTTCCCGGGGCTGCAGCGCCAACTTCCCGGGGTTGCAGCTCCAGGAACAAATCAGACCCTAGCCAGTGCTGCAGCGCCAACTTCCCGGGGCTGCAGCGCTAGGTTTCTATCCAATCTTCGCATCTTTCACAAATTCCAGCGCTGCAGCTCCAAGTTTTTGTCCAATATTCATAAATCTTGCCATTCCAATGCTATTCCAGCACTGTAGCGCCCTTGAACCAGCGCTGCAGCTTTGAGCTTCGACTTTTCTTCACAAATTTGTTGATTTTGGATTCAATTTGATTTAACTCTTCAATCTACTCCATAAAATACGAAAAATAATCAGAATCTAAGACTTAAGCATTTATAACCATTAAAACATGAGGAAATATAACAAACATATAGATATTATGAATCCTTATCAAGACACCCGGTGGATGGATTAGCCTAGAATGAATTTGATACCTTGTATCCCGATTTTGCAGCTGATTTTCGTAGTGTTAGACTTGACCTATCTAGTGACGAATTCAATCTCTTTCGAACAATGAGTTCAACTTATAGCACATGGATCGTTCTTTTGGTCCCATACAACTTGCCACCGTGGCTTTGCATGAAGCAAACATTCTTCATCCTTTCCATGGTAATTCCTAGTGAGAAAAACCCCGGTAATGATATTGATATCTTTTTGCAGCCTCTAATGGAAGAGTTGAAACAATTATGGGATGGTGTTGATGTGTTTGATGCGTCCACCAATCAAAGCTTTAAGCTGTGCACTTCTCTTCTTTGGACCATTAATGATTTTCCAGCATATGCAAACTTATCTGGTTTGAGCACCAAGGGACGGGTTGCTTGTCCATGTTGTGGGGACTCTGCGCATTCTATATGGTTAAAGCACAGTGGAAAGTTTTGCTATATGGGTCATCGTCGATGGTTACAAGAAAGTCATGAGTTTCATTTTCAAAAGGATCAGTTTGATGGCACCATAGAGTTGGCATCTGCTCTTGTTCCACCGTCTGGACACGATGTTTTAAGACAACTAGAGGGTGAAAATTATATCTATGGTAAAACCTCGAAGATTTCTAAGAAGAGGGCAAGAGAGGATGTTGGTACCTCTAGGGGCAAGTACTAGTGGATGAAGTTGATAACCTTTTTGAGGGTGTGGATGATTTCCTAGAAAATGTTGATAATGAGGATTTTCCTATAGATGAGGGAGTTGTAGATACGTTGTGGAAAAAAAAAGCATTTTTTTTAGTTACCTTATTGGAAAGATAATCTATTGTATCATAATTTAGATGTGATGCATATATAGAAGAATATATGTGATAATTTGATTGGAACAATATTGAATATAGATGGTAAGACTAAAGATAATAAAAAGGCACGCCGCGATCTCAAGGAAATTGGTATTAGGAAAGACCTCCATTTAGTTGTTCTTCCTAATGGAAAAATTCACTCGCCTCCAGCATGCTACACTATATCCATGAAGGACAAGCACAATTTCTTAATAGTTTTGGCAAATCTTAAAGTTCCTGATGGGTATGCATCAAACATATCGAGATGTGTCGACCTAAAGGATTGTAAGCTGTCAAATTTAAAGAGTCATGACAGTCACATATTGATGCAAGAAATCCTTCCTATTGCCTTAAGAGCATCTTTGCCTAGACATGTTGTAGCAATTGTTTCTGTGTTATCATCATTTTTCAAAGCTTTATGCTCTAAAGCCCTTGATCCCTATGAGCTTGACATATTGGAGTCGCATGTTGCTTTGACACTTTGCCATTTGGAGAAAATACTCCCCCCGAGTTTCTTTACAATTTTGGTTCATCTTATCATTCACTTAGCCTACGAGGCTAGATTTGGTGGTCCTGTACACTAGAGGTGGATGTATCCTGTTGAGAGGTTATATGTTCAAATCTAAATTGTTGCACTATTTATTTTTTATATTAATGGCTACTAAATTTATCTTTAATTTTTTGGCTTTGCAAGGTATTTAGTGCGCTTGAAATCTTACGTACGTAATAGAAGTCGACCTAAGGGTTCAATTGCTGAAGGGTACAATGGGGAAGAATGTCTAATATATTTCTCACAATACTTCAAAGGTGTAGAGACAAAATTCAACCACCCCAAAGGAACAATGATACTGTAAATTATCTGGATGAATACATGTTTTCCTTGGGTGGACGGATAATGGGAAAGATTGTAAGTGTTGAGCTCGATGACATGTTATTGGCTCAAGCACATCGTTATGTGTTGCTCCATAATGATAAACTTTCTGACCTTCGTAGGTTAGTATCAATAAAAGAATTTAGTAATCATGTGTTTAAATTGAGTAGTTATTATCTTTTGCTATCCCTGTGATGGCTAACAGTTAAATAAAATCATCAATAATTGCAGCGAATTTTTGGCTGCTCAAAGACTAACCAACCGTTCCAATCGACTAATACAAAGTCTCGAACAAAAATGGTTGGTTGAGAAAATTCCCTTATGGCTTATGAGACAGGTTAGGCATAATATAAATTGTCTTCGAATGTTATAAGTGTTTTCAATAAAACATTGACTGATGTTATCTCATATTAATTGTTGGAAAATGTTTAGGTGCCATGGATGGTGGATAACAATTATTCAGATAAAATAATTGTCTTTGCTCGAGATCCGAATAATTTTGTTAGGAGATTTAATGTAATCAAGATCAATGACTTTAAATTCCACACAAAAGAACGTGAGAGGTTTAGATGATCTCAAAATTCGGGAGTTATGGTTGAAGCAGATGATCAAATGTATTATGGTGTGCTCAAAGATATCGTCGAGTTGAATTACTATAAGATGTTTAAGATTATGTTGTTCCGTTGTGATTGGGTGGATATTAATTCACCCAGGGGTTTAAAGAAAGATGCAGGTGGGTGCATTCTCGTGAACTTGAATATGCTCACACACACTGGTCAGTTATTAAATGATGACCCGTTTGTTATTTCATCTCAAACGAAACAAGTGTTTTATATGCAAGCATCAATAAGAAAGGAATGGTATCATGTTGTGATCGCAAATCCAAGGGATCTATATGAAATGGGGGAAAAAACGCAGGAAGATGATGATGACACTTATAATCAGTGCATGCCTTCTAATTTATTGGTAGACGATCAATTAGATTGTATCTTAACTTAGGCTAGGATGGATATTGACGAAGATACCAATTAGTTATATATGCATTTCCATGTACTTGTATTTGGATGTGTATTTATGTGATGCACATATGTGTCAACGAGATTTGTAATGTTTGATTGTATTCTTTCAGGTTACTATTGCTTTATATCACATAGTTCAAGAGTTGTGAACTTTTTTGCCTACAGTTTGTGGAATGTTGCTTCAGAATGTCGTAAATTTATGTTTTAATTGTATGATTGATTATTGCTTGTTCTTTAAATCCTATTTAAAGCACTTATTTGTTCATTTGTTCATAGGTACTCTGAAGTGCTTCCTGCATTAGCCAGTCCTTGAGGTTTGTATTCTAAATCATATTTAGAATCTAAATAATCATTTATTTATTGTTATCCTAAGTAGAATACACAAAATTATTCATCCACTGATTTGTGGAAAAAACGGGTGGTCCCATAGAATCAGAAGTTATTGATTGTTGTATCTGCTGCGAGCCATTGACCATTCCTATCTTTTAGGTGTGGTTCTTCTAATTCTTGTTAACTTTTAATGCATTCTTGATAGTGTGAGATATAATCATTTTTATGTTTTTATGTATACAGATTGCAAGATGTTTAGGTCAAAATATATTCCTCCCTCAGTCAGAGATAACATGTCAAACCAGTCTCGAGCTGGGTCTTCACACTATCAAGAGGATATTGACCATGAGCATGAGTATCACCTTGATGATGATCATGACTCGCAAACTGATTCTGAGACCAAGCCAATAACAATGGAAAGTCAAAACAATGATAGTGAACAATACGAGATAATTGGTAATTTTTGTATTATAATACGTTCTCTTTATAACTAGTTTAATATCAGATTGTTATACTAATTATAAAATTTATGTTTTCAATGTAGATTCTGAAGGGAGGGTGAGAAAACCAACATGTGTCCTTCAAACTTCACATGTGTGGTTCCTAGAATGTGGGGAAAAAATTGTTGTCCACTTCAATACACGTAATCAACCTATTAAAAAAGGTGGCCAAATATTAAGTAGTTGGTTGGGCAAAGTTGCAAAGAGAGGGAACCTTTGTCCACTTGGTTACACGGATTGGAAGAAGGTGCCTTCTAACTACAAGAAGGACCTTGTTTTATTGATTCGGGTAAGTAACAACAACTTAATTTCGGGTTTTCTTCATTTTTTTTTTTGTGGTGTTGTACATGCATATAATCCCTAACACCAAAAATTTTTATTTGACATCAATTTCCTTTCTTTGTGGTAGAGGAAATTCAATTATCCTATGATTGAGGCAATCAACAAATTTTATTGAGGATGATTGGAAAAAAAATGGAAGGACTACAGATATGTGCTTAAAATGGATCACATGAGGAACAAAACAAAATAACAAGTTTTGAGCAATAATGTTCCAAAAGGAGTAGATCAAGACCAGTGGAAACAACTGGTGGACTACTGGTTCTCTAAGAAGAGTGAGGTTGTTTTTTCATAATTATGTCCATTTGAATTCTCATTGTCTCTATTTTCTTGTAATGACTTATTATTCAATTGGTTTATTGTTGGTGTAGAAATATTCTACTACAGAGACAACAGCACGTGAAAGACAACAATGTCCTCACACGACCAGATCAAAGAGTTTTGCTAGAAGACGGGATGAATATGTGGGTTGATTTGCTTCATTTATTCAATCTTTCATTTGAGATGCAGTGTATTGAGTCACTATTTGAACTCTTTTCATAAATAGTAGGAGATAAAAAATGGAAATAAGCCCGGGCGCGTAGAGTTTTTTGCTGAAACTCATAAACGCAATGATGGAACTTTTTTTGATGAAGCATCACAACAATTTGTGGTAAGGGTTAGTCGTTAATTTGACTTGTTAGTGAATGTCCTGAGGAAATGGCAGTCAGTGCATCTTTCCTAGTTGACACCCTTTACTCCTTTAAAGTTTGAAACTTCTGACACCATTTTTAAAGAATTATTGTTTCTCTTAATTTAATGAATACCATGTTTACAAGGTAAGCATTGTATTGTCTTTTTTGGGTGATATTTTCAAAATAACAAAGCTGTATATAACATGTTAAGTTGCCGGCTAAATAGTATTTTTATACATCATCCATTGCTTGTGACATCTTAGATTCTAGTTTAATGTTAACACTTGTCGGAAAAATCTTAGAAATTTCTTAACTTATTTTTATGTTAAGAAAGAACATTGATATGCATTTCATTGATGGTAATATAGTGGGACTTCTAACTCTTCTTAGTTATGGAAGTCTTAATCTTGGGGGGGAAATATGTGATTAATGGTAATAGAGTGGGACTTCTAACTCTTCTTAGTTATGGAAGTCTTAATCTTGGTAGACAACTCTTACTTAGGGGTATGGATTGAGCTTTTCAGTATTCATTGTATGTATAGAGTGGCACTTTTTTAGACCATAATTCTATGTATTTCTAGTCCTTCTTGGTTGGTGACTTAAGAATTTCTATTTTTCCTGTACTTAATTACTTGGGTTGAGCTTTTCAGCATTCATTGTATAAACAACTCTTCTTGGTCATCAATATATTGAAGAGAATAATGTTACTTTTATTTAGTCATTTGAGAGAGAGAGTGTGTGTGTGTGTGTGTTTCAGTCTTCTAGTTTAATGCGGTGATTTCTTTGGCTTGCCATAACTTTTCACGTGTTCAGTCTTGTAGCTTGATATACTAAGTGTAGGCATTAGTTTGCTCGTTTGTTGATGTTTTGAGCTCTAAACTATGTCTGTCTATCTTTTTCTTCTTCTTTTTTGTATTTACATTTGCTTAAGAGAAACCTTTGGTTGGTTAATTTGCTATTACATTAGGTTTTTTTAAATAGACTTAGAATTATGGTTGTCATAATTGTACATTCGCAGTATGTAAATACGAAAGTTTTAGTTGAATCAATGATTCATATATGATTCTGGCTGATTTTCAATGCACCTATACGCTTTCCATCATACAAAATCTGATTATTGTATTTTCTTGAATATATAAGAAATATGATGGACGAATGTTTGTTAATTTATATTTCATTACTAAAGTAGTTATGGACGGATGTTCTTTCTTTTTTCTTTGTTCAATGTATTGGTGTTTGAGTATGTAAATGCTTCATTGGAGAAATTCTAGACTTTGGTTGAACCTGCTAGATAGTGGCACTGGATTGCATAATATTGGGGTGGATATTCTTCAAGCACTAGATATGCTTCATAGATTGAATTTGAGTTTTTTGTTTTGTAGTAATTGAATGAAAATTTTGTGATTTTTGGAGTTAGATAGATATGATAAATTATTTCCTTTCATGGTTTGTTGTGGCATTGATTAGATAGATACTTAATTGAGAAGATAAAAAATCTAGTGCGGTTTGTTGTGGCTTTGATCAAGAGATTCACTTCACCACTGCTAAGCATGGATTAATTTATGCTGTCTTTTGTTGATGGTTGCTACCTCAATTAACTAGTTGAAACTTAGATCACTGTTTGGTTTATTTTGTTTGGACTATATTTTTGCTTTTCATTTGCAGGAGGTTTTATGGAAATATAGGGGAAATTATGCCCACTTTTCTATAAAATCTTTTCTTTTATGTAACTTTCGTTGCATAATCTTTGGGGGAGTTTAATCTTTATTGTTTCGTAATTGTAGGTGACAGCTGAAGCACGTGTTGCCGAACTTGTTGAAGCTTCAGGATCTTTTGATGCTAGCAATAATTTAGCAATACAAAATGAAGTCTTCACCGAGCTTACGGGTGAAGAGAGTTTTGGCCGTGTCCGAGGTCATGGCTTTGGAGTTACACCCTCTGTCGTGTATGGACTTTCAGCTCAAATTAGGCATGATATAGGATATAATGGGGCTTATGCTGAAGAGATAAATAGTTTGAGAGCACAAATAAAAGAAAACAATCAACAGCATGCGCATCAGATTCAAGAAATAACAGCGAAGCACGATGATCAAATGAACAATATGCAATCCCAAGTTGATGAGCTGAAGTCTTTACTACAACAGTTGGTTAATAGAGGACCTAATAATTGATTTCAAGTGTGATGGTAAAATAAGTTTCTAGACTACATTCCATTATTTTGTTTTGTATGAATTTTATATGTTAACTATGATTGCTTTTTGTGTAAATAAGATGACTTTTCTATTGACATTTGAATTTTTATGAATTTGATGGTACATTTTATTTATTGAAGGGTGAATAGTGTTGAAATTTAAGCCAAAATAATGTAAAAACACATTTAAAACCACTCTATTGCGGCACTTTTAGCGGTGCTTAAAAGTGCCGCAATATGCATAATATATCCGCAATATAGCGGCGCTTCTAAGCGCCAGTATATTTCGGCGCTTAAAAGGGCTGCAATATACCGACGCTTAGAAGCACCGAAAAAAAATGCAATAAAGCGTCGTTATTGGCTCTTCGACACCACACATACAGGTGCTTTATCCGGCGCTTACCATAAGCGCCGATATTGCATATTGCGGCACTTTAAAGCGCCGAAATATGCTAAAAAAAGCGTTGGCGTTAACCTTTTATCTTGTAGTGTGTGTGTGATTTCAGCATGGCAAAAGTGATTTTTGTAGGTTAAACTGTAATGATTTAGGAAGAAATAGGAGATGAGTCATATATGCTTGGAAAGATTCGGATGTCTATTTTCTGGAGAATTTTACGGCTTGTAAATACGATTTTTCTAGAGAAAGTTATGGTAGTTTTAGTAGACAAAGGTCAGGTTGTGCATGATTTCATCGTGGGCAGAAATTTTGAAGGGCATGTGAAGGCTTAAATCTCACAGACTACATCGGTTGGAAACACATTTTGCATCCCACATCCCACATCCCACGTCGGTTGGAAACACATTGCACTCATGGAGTTTCCCTATAAAAGCCCCATTTCACTTCATCTTCAGGGGCAATCGGTGTGCAATCTGGAAGGCTTTGCTACCAAAGGGGGGAAAGCACCGCACAACAGCTGCGAGTGGAATTTCTCTATCCCCGTATTGTCAGTTTTAATTTATTTCTTTTTAGTTTTAAAGTTTAATGTTTAGCACTTTAATTATGAAATTTATTTTCATAATCATGAGAGGCTAAAACTTTCATCTAAGGTTGAAGATGAAGTCTCGCCATTGATTAGCATTATATTTTCATATATATTATTCTTACATTTTTGTATTGATGTTCTATTTCAATTCAATTGTTTGAGTAAATTCTTATGATTGATTGTTTTGTTTATAAATTGTTCAATTGGATATTCCATGTATTTCATCTGACGGATACAGCAAATCATCCAAAGTGAATCGGATATCCATTGTGATTCTAAAGTAAACGGATACATTGGATGATTTGGTTTAATTAAGGTATTCGTTGTGATTTGTATATCGATGGATTCATAAAATCATTTGATAAATTCCTTTTATATATAATATGCATAAGATGGAATTGCTTATCGGTTGTAGGAATAAAGTCAAGAAAATAAATGCTTTTAATTTGGTGGGGTGGATTCAGAAACCTTAGTATTTTTATCATTTGTTTTAAATCAATTCAGTTTAGTTTAGATAAAAATATATTTTCACGACGCAATTCCCTATGGATTCAACCTCGCACTTGCACATACTATATTGCAAACGACTCGTGCGCTTGCGAGTAATTTAAAACTCACAACAGAACCCATCTTTCGACTACCTTCCAGAGACCCAGGATTCTATTTGGCATCATTTCTTAGTATTACCTTTTCCCTCATTTTTTGTTTTATATTCACTATGTGTTCAAAATTCATACGAACTATTATATATTAATTAAATGCATATGCTATATATAAATAATTTCTAGTAATGATCTTTTGGTTGCTTCACAGGGGCATTATACATTTGCTATTCTAGAGGAGTTGGCAACTGCTAGACAAGTCCACGAAAAAGATTGTTACGACCCGCCACGATGACTAGATGAATGAGTTAAACGCACAATGTAAAGTAGTGAGAGGCCATTGCATTGGATGGATAGGTGAAAAAATTGGGAATAAAGGTCATGGCATCCAGACAAATTATTGGAACACTTTGGAGCAATTGTGGGCATCAAATGTTTGGATTCACTGCTCCAAGTCGGTGTCGGAGAATAAATAATCAGGGGATGATTGAGGTGTCCACCATATCGAGAGGTCTATTAGTATGGATGCTCATGCGAAGACATTAGTATATAGTTTATCTATTTCTCTACACTTATATATACATAGATAATTATATGAATTGGGTTCAATTAAGTTTTATTCGCAAATTGCAAGGTTCAGTGCTAGAAGTTAGGCAGAACAACTACTCCTATTGAAGTATTTAACAGGACCCATAAGCGCTCAGGGACAGAAGAATATATTGATAAGAGGGCACGAGAGACTGTTGTATGTATATAATATATTTTTTACATCAAATTACAAATTTAGTCCTTTATCTTAAGAGTCTGTTACAATTTGGTCTTCAAACTGTTAAAAGTCACAATTGAGTCCTTAAACTTTATGAAAGGGTTATAATGTGGTCTTTTTTGTTAATTTTGATCAAGTCAAACTGTCAAAATTGATGGAAAGCTTCCTAAAGAAATTCTAAACTTCACAAGCATTCATTGTTTGATGAAATATTTTTAAAAAATAAGAAAACAACAATTTTTTTTTCAAAATCCATTCTTCTTCTTATCAAAACCATGAAAAAAATTCTGGAACCCAAAAATTTTAAAAAAAAAAACGAATTTTTATCAATTAAAGAGAAAACTCTAACGTATCAAACCTCAATACACCCCTTTAAATTACAGCAATTATAGAATATATAGGGGCAAGCTAATCTCAATTCAAATCGTTAAAATTTTTCCGTATTGTAAACCATTCTAAACACGACTTAATCCAGAAACCATCTAGCAGGTGAAGTTATAATTTGGTCAAACAAGGAAGAAATTTAAGATGTTTAGAACCTGCTTTTACGAAAACTGGTAAAACTATCATTTTCAATATCAGAGTTATCATCTACTGAAATTGATGTCGACGCTTCGCAAAAAAGTTTTCAAACCTCAAAAAAAAACTTCTTCTCAAACCCATAATTTCGCCAAAAAAAAAAATTTAAACCCAGAAAAAGTTTCTCAAACCCATTATTCTTTTTTCTTTTTGGTTGCATACAGTCTAGATCTCACCGTTGTCGTGGTCCAGATCTTGATGTGATTTTCAGGTTGCGGCTGCTTGGCAGTAGATGATGAGAGGGAGGGGTAGAAATGAGATGAGAAATAATAATGGAGTTTTTTGGACAGTGGGAAAATCAGAGAAAATGTGTTTATCAAAAGAAAGAGGATTAAAAGGCTCAAAAAAAGTAGGATCTCTTAATCTCTAAAATATTTTGTGAATTTAATGACGGAGAAAAAAAAAAAAAAAATGTTGGATCTATCGTTGAAAATAATTATCAACGAGGAGGGTATCTCCTATAGAGTCATCATGGATGGATTTTCATCGATGATAACATTATTAATAGATTTTTTCCGTTGATGATACTTTTTTTTTTTTGTAGATTTTATTCGTCGTTGATATCTTTTTTTTTTCTTATAGTGTTCTATGAACATAAATCACCTCTCTTTTTTCATAACAAACAAAATGTTGAAACAAAATTAATGGTAAGTTATAAATTCATCATCGAGTTTTAGTCTTAATTACAATATACTCTTCTAATTTGCAGCGGACAACTCAATACTTTTGAGGGATTTTTCTAAATTACCTTTCATATACGTGGAACCATGCATATTAGTCTATTTTCGATTACTCTCTCTCACTTGCATACCAATTATTCATCCTTTAAATTCACGATTTTACAAAATAAATCTGTAGTTTGAACGAAAATCCAAATATTTTTCATTCCAATCAAGTAATTTTTCACCAATGATTACTTTTTGTCGTCCAAGAAAAAGTATAAATTTTTGAAACACTTGTGACCTTGGAAAGAAAAAGTCAATTAAAATCATGTGCTTACCACCACGTCAATTCTTCCATCAGTTTTCTTAATTGAAGTTAAAGGTAAAGATTGAATAATATTGTATGGTATGCAATAAAGTTACTGACTTCAAAATTAAACTCTCGATGGACTCAATATTTATTTGAATGGATTAAAAGTGGCAAGAGATTGAAGAGTCACCCACCATATTTGCATTCAAGAATCAGACATGAGATTCTTTTTGGTTGAAATTTTTTAAAAGCCTTAAAAATCAGAAAATAAAAACTGTAAGTCAAATGCTCGATCTTATGTTCAAATGAGTAAGATTATATACCTTAATTGCTGATGTAGTTGTTCTTATTAAAATATTATTGCATTTCATAAATACTTATCGCATGTTATCCAGTTTAATAATAATTATAAATTATATAATTAATCACTTATAAGTTACAATAATATAAATATATTTATATATGAATATTTATAAAATTATAATTATAATTTATATGCACTAGAGACTTAGTAAAGTATTAAAATTTGTTAAAAATTAATTAATTTAAATTTAAATTAGTTTATATTATTTTAATTAATTACTTATTATTATTTTATAAGAATTTTGAAACGCTCCAACATTCTAAAAGATTTATGCCCTAACAACACGAGGCTTACAGCTCGCCCAATGCCTTCCTATGAAAATACTGTGTAAATTATTTCTTCTAGTATTGATCATCAGTTCCATCTTAGTCCAAGTTCATGTAGGTTTGGATGGGAAGAAGGGTTTTTAAATAGATATGATTTGATCTCAATATTCTCAGGTGAGAGATAATTGTATGAAGCATATGCTTTCTAAGGAATTTTTATGTTTAATTGATTAAAAATAATATTGTTTTGGGTTTTTATATGAATATTTTATTTAAGTTATTAATTTTTAAAAATATTTTAAGGCTCTTAAAGTATTTGAAATAGTTAATGATTGATCTATTTGATTTTTTTTTTCAATCGTTATTTGCTAATTCTTATTACTCTTAAGTTAATTAATTATTATATTTTAAAATAAAAGTAAAAATTTAAAAAGCATACTTCCAACGTCGCGGAGCATAAGTCTTGTGTTTATTGGTAGTATTTTTCTGTTTTTAAAATTGACAGGGAAAAAAAAGACATAGTTATCCATTGAATTAAGTCCAAGTTTGCATGTAACTTCCTTAATTGCAGTTTATTGGTGTTCAGCATGTACTTAACGGAATAATTTAGATGCTTGTGTTTAGCTTCCCTGCTTTACCCCACTATCATTAAGGAAAAAAAAAAAAACATCTCTTTTACTTTTAATTTAAAAAAACACATTATCATTTTAAGTAATCAATGGTTAAAATTTATCGAAAATATTGTTAGGACAAAAATATCCCTTTGTTGTATCATCAAAGTAGGAGTATTGTTGAAAAATCATATTTTTTTTTAAATTTAAAAATAAAAATAAAAATTAGGTATGTCATTCACTGGACTCGTCCATTTTATATTTGAGAACGGTTGATTCGATAGAAGGCGACACTCATAAGTCTTATTTGGTAGTTATCGCTCTCTAAATGTCCTTCTTAGAGTCTACTCCAAATTACATAGAAATGCAACCTGTTTCAAAAAATCTACCGATTCAGGATTCCTCAAACCAGCTGGTAATTAGATTAGTGTCAACAATGCCCCTTGTTTTCTAAAAATTCAAAAAATATATATTTTAAAGGAACCATACTTGGATTCTCAACCATAACATGAATTTCATATTGTGAGTTGAATCAGAATCGAGGCCACAAATAGCCCTACAGATCTTCAAAGTCCTTCCTCTGTTAAGGTCTCAATAAAAATCTTTCTCCGCCAGTATTCCCAAAAGAGGTGAGAAAGCTTAATTGGAAGTTTGAATGAATACATTTTTTAATAAACAGTCAATCTCATCTTAAATCCTTGAGAGTAACTTAGGATCCATTATTCTCGACCTAAATCCTGGCCTTGTTGGCAATCTATGCTCCACAATATTTTATCTAATCCAAACATATTACGCAAAGAAATTTGAGAAATCTTTCACGAATTCAATTGTTATATACTACTCCCAAAATAAGGGGTATTTCTCAAATTTCGTTCCCAGATTTACCTTATTTCCCTTTTATCTAGCGAGAGGTTACTCTTGAATTCTTCAATTCTTTCAAGTCACTCCCTTAAAATATGCAACCAACAACTACATTTTGTTCATCCGATGACAATTTTTTTTTTAAGTGTTGGAAACTTACCAAGATGTAAAAAATAAAAATAAAAAACAATTTTTTCTATAAAATATAATGCTAGCTTTCTCATAGTGAATAATGCATATGCAGTCTTATGCCTCTCTTCACGAGAGCTATTCATCATTATTATCGCTGAATTCTTGGCCTATCGAACTGCTGGGTAAACGGTTCGGATTCTCTCAAATACAAAGTCAATATCTTTTTGGAAGTTATGATATTTTGACTTTATTGTGACCTCAGTGGCTCTTTCATCACCATCCTTAATCAACCTTATCAAGCCAAAATTGTAAGCTTCTACGTTTATAGAAATCACAACAAATGACTTATTCTCAACCATAACAACCCCAATTTCATTAGTTGGACTTCAGAACACTAAAAATTGGTGAGGTGTTGAAGAAAAAGACCAAATCACATGGATCCAATCCTTTCATAGAAGTGATTATAATTCATTCCACAGTAAGATCCATAAATAAAACTCCTTTGATAATAGCTATTCCTCCATCAAATCCAGTAACAAAAAATTGTGTTGACAAAATTATCTTTAAAGTTCTAGACGAAGAAATGATAAAATAGTTACCTTTTGAAGTGCAAATTTATCCATTTACGAAGAATTCTCTAAAAGTGCCAGCACTTCATGTAGGATCTAACCTTGTTCCTTTACTTCAAATAAGGGGGTTTTGTGTTGTTCATAGTTACCCTCAAGAGTTGTCTAAGAAACTCCAAGTAGCAAAGAAGGCTTATTTGAGGTTTCGGTATCAGTTTGTGTTGGAACAATTACAATAGTTTGTTTGAATTAATAAATAAGAAAGATATGAGAAAAAGAAAGAGTTACATAGCAATGGACTGAGACGCGACACTTCCTCTCTTTAAGTGATTCAAGAACAGCTCGAAACTCCACAAAATATACCTTTCTTTGTCCAAAAAAAAACTTTTAAGAGAGAAATATAGAAGAAGAATGCAAGAAGAAATTATTCTTAGTGTTGGTGTGTCTTAGATGCTTCAAACTAAGGGTATTTATAGGCTTAAGGTTAAGAAATTAGCTGAGTTAGTGGAAGACTAAGTGGAGGTTAGTAGAGTAACTAATGGAGTTAATGGGAGAATTAGTGGAGTTAATGGTTTTTCCACTAAACCTAAAATTAATCTCCACCTATCATTAATCTCTCAATTATTACCACAATCCTCTATTTTTTTTATTAAAGATATATAACATTCTCCTACTTATTTTAATAAAAATAAAATATTATGAAAATAAAAATACCAAGAAAAGATAGATCATTACGCATCATGAAGATGTGTTTTGCATTGAACTTTCACTTATTGATTCAACAATTCTTATTCTAGAACCAATAGTAGACTAGAACTTGAACTATGATTGCTTAAGGGAGACAAGATATTTCTTCACACAAATCACAGTCTCTGTATCAATATGAGCTTTATTAACTAGCACGTTACAACCATGTGCTTACCTCGGTTTAGTGAACCATGTAGAAAACGAACCCAGTTCTCCTAGGGAAACAACCTCACTTCCAAGCTCACATAAGTGAAATCCATTAAGGGTGCTCCAGTAATTATAGCACCCCACTCATAAAAGCTATGAATCTTCATTAAGAGTTTAAAATTCATCCTCTTATTTCATTACAAGATAGATGCACTTACACCTTAAGAATGGACTTACGAGCTTCTATACTCTAAATTTAGTGCATCTCACCACCAAACCACCCTATGATTCGATTTTCCATTGAACTCAGTTCTCGAGCTCTTCGATCCCTAGGTTTGGTTTCTTCATATTTGGTTTATGAATCTATATACTTTAGTCCCATCCCCCTCATATCATCAAAACATTTTTTCTTGCTAGAGCCTTAGCCAAAGGATCTGCAAGATTATCACATTATCGAATATAATCAATAGTTATAACACAATTACTCAAATAAGATCTCATAGTTCTATGTTTTCTCCTTACAGGTCTAGATTTTTCATTATAATAATGATTACATACTCTATCAACTGCAACAGTGCTATCACAATGTATTAAGATTGGTGGTACAGGTTTTTCCCACATTGGAATTTCAAATAGCTAATCTCTTAACCAATTAGCTTCCTCACTAACTAAAACTAAAGAAATTAACTCAGCCTCTATATATTGAGTTAGTTATTATTTGACGTTTTATTTTTATTTCCAATAAATTGTACCACCTCCAATAGTTAAAACATAATTAGTGGTAGATAATGAATTACCTGACAGAGTGTTCCAATCGGCATTACAAATCCTTCAATTACAACAAGATAATTTTTATAAAATAGATCATAGTTTTTAGTGCTATTTAAATATTTCATAACTCTTTCAAGGTCATACCAATGGTTAGAACTTGGTTTACTAGTAAATCTACCAAGTACTCCTACTACATATGCAATGTCAGGATTAGTACAATCAGTTGCATATCTTAAACTTACAATTATGCGAGCACATGCTTTTTGATCAATGATCTCATTGTCATTAATAGTATGATACAAATGAAAGCTATGATCAAAAGGAGTTTTCAAATATTTGCAATCAAAATTATTATATTTTCTCAATGTAATGCGATTGATCAAGAAAGATACCATAACATGTTCTAGTGATTTTTATGCCCAAAATAAAGTTAGTCTCACCAAGATATTTCATATCAAAATTAATATTAAGCAATAATTTAGTTTCTTTGACAATCTCCAAATTAGAACAAAAAATTAAGAGGATGGCTAACAATCGCATGCATATCATGAACACTTTTAATGTATATGCACTTGTCACACTCATTGGATTTAAAACTATGTTCTATCATGCTCATGTGAAATTTTTCATGCCATTGTTTTGAGGCTTGTCTTAGACCATACAAAGTGTTGGTATTTGTCTAAGGTTTAAACATGTCTAAACATGGTTCAAAGATGGTTAAAGTCTAAGCCAAGGTTGAAAGATTAAAACGCAGCATGTTAAAGGAGTGTACACATGTGTGTGCATCCATTTGGGTGTGTGTGCACACCCCTAATCAACAAGGCAAAGTAGTGCGCACTGCTGTGTGAAGGGCAGCATCAGTGTGCACCTCACCTCCCCTTCACCAGCGCCTCACCGCCCAGCAAGGAAGCCGCTTGGAGAAGGGCAGTGCTGCACCGCCCAGAATGTGGTGCAAAGGAGCTTTGCCTAGCGCCTCACCACCCCCTGTTTAGCACCTAGGCGCTAGGCAAACTGATGCACACATGGACAACTTGTTTAGACCTCCTCTTAGGTGTGTGGATGCACGGTTAAAATGCACAACACCACTTAGGATTAATGGAGGGCCATGGTTAAGTGGTCATCAAGATCTAAAGGTGGAGATTGACTCTCAAGATTGGACAAGAAGTAAGTGCACTATATAAGGGGTTATCTAGCTTCATTATCAAAATAATGATAATATTGTGATACACTTTGAGATCAATTGTAAAGAGTGACATACAAGAGAGAATTGTATGAAAGTGCAAAGACACAAACACAAGAGGGACTCATTGTAGTGAGGCTGGTTGTAAAGAGAGAGGAGTCTAGATTAGATAGAGAGCATTGTTAGTTCTTATCTTCTTCCTTTCTTCTCTTCTTGGTTTCTTTAAGAACTTGAGCTTCTTGAAGAGGGTTGCTATAATTGTAAAGAACCATTAATTTAGTGCAGAGAGTTCAGAGGAACTCACGGGGACGTAGGCTATTGCCGAACCTCGATAACAAATCGCTAGTCTTCTTTTCTTTCTTGCTTTCGATTGCTGTATTTCTTTCTACAAGTCATTCTAGACTTGAGTGTTTGGAAGATCACCACCTAGGTATCTTGTCAAGGTGATTTCCAACACAAATATTTGGTCAACTTACACACTTTCTTTTCTTGACCAAGCTCAACAAAACCTTCAAGTTAATCTATATAAATTTCTTCCTCTAGATCACCATTTAAAAAGGTTGTTTTTACATTCATTTGATGGATTTTAAAATCATGAATTGTTACGACTGCAATCAATAGTCTAATAGATGTAAGACTTGTAACCGGAGAAAAAGTACCAATAAAGTCTATATATTCTCTTTGTTTAAAACCTTTTGCAACAAGTCTAGCTTTAAACTTGCCAACTGTTCCATCCAATTTAAGCTTCTTTCTAAGAAGCCATTTACAGCCAATGGTTTTACAACCCGGTGGTAAATTTATTAATTTTCAAGTTTTGTTAGAAATTAGAGAGTCAATCTCATCGTTAATGGTCTCTCTTCAAAATATTGCATTTGGTGATGCTTAAGTTTCTTTCCGTGTTATGGGAGTATCCCCAACATTGTATACATGATAGTTAAGACAAAAATATTTTTATACTCTAGTTCGTTTACTCCGTCTTGGTTCATTATTTTCTTGATTTTCTGAAATAGTGAAAAAATTAAGTTTTAAAAACTTTTTTTTTTTCGTTTTCTTGGCCCACTATTTTTAAATTAAAAAGAAAAGTTATCTTCTTAAAGGATAACATCACTTATTTTCTATGCCATCACATAATTTACTTTACACTAATACATACATATTTATGTTCTTCTAACTTTTACCGCATTTATTTTACTACATACTAATAACTACTTCAACATCTAGCAACGCACACATGTCCACACGTACTACACTTCTTTTTCAGCTTAAACTATACACTAATTTTACTTTTATCTTAATGTCTCTTGTTTACATCACGTCACGACACTACATTTGCTGTATTACTTATTTGTTTTATACAACTAAATGTTTTGCATATCTATGTAATACATTGTTTTTTGCACTTAAATTAGTTTCTTTTACTCTTTTGAGGTGATAACTTTAGCAAGCACACCATACAACACTTATCCTACAACTGCACGTGCATAGTGATTGGGTACTTCTTACAATTCAGTATGCATAACACGTAATTGTGTATACTACTACATTATGCATTCATTGCGGTCCTTACGTTGTGAAGTATGCTCACACGTGTACACTATTTTGACATTTTGTCTGAACTATATAAAATGTCTTGCATAATTCGTGCTTCTTTTGTTATCTATACAAACTTTTTAAGTTCTACTTTGAAGCTTATTATTTTACTTTAATGTGCATCTGTCACTACAAGTTTGTACGCTTGTTTCACCTTTGCATTGGTACAACCGTTATGTCTTAGTTACGTGTTTTCTTCACACGCTTTTTTTGCAGCTTTCTCGCACATGATTAAATCTTGTTTTTTTAAAGTACCCAAAACTTAAGTGGTATGAGAATCATTGAACATAACCGTTTTGAGTTCTTTATAAAGAGTATAACCTTTAAACCAATTTTTGTCATAGCAGATATGCTTTGAGGCACTAGAATCTGCTCACCACCCTTCCAAACTTTCAATCAAATTAATTTCAGTTATTATAATCATAAGTGGCTTCTTGGTAATGTTGGCCTGAGGAATAGACCTTCGTTTTCATAATTGATTTTGAGCAATATACCCACTTTTGCTACAAGCAAAGCACCCATCATTTTGGTTTTGTTTAAAAGAGTAATTTTGTTTCATACTCCTTTGACTCGAGTTTCACCTACTTTGATTTTGGTGAGATAATCGATTCTCAAAATTTTTATTTTTCAGGTTTCTCCTCTTAGACTTCAATTGTGAATTATTTCTTATATTTGGTTCTTTAGGCAATTTATCACTAGAAATTAAATTTACATTAGTTTTCCACTGTTTGAAGTGAACTCCCTCGAAACGAAATGGCTTGTTCAAATCATCAACTTTCTCGGAAGCTTTCTCCTCAACATTCTTTATGAGTGTTGAATCTCTTTAAAATTGTTGGAACAATTACAATAATCTGTTTGAATTAATAAATGAGAAAGATTTGAGAAAAAGAAAGAGTTACATAGCAATGAACTGAGATGCGACACTCGCTCTCTTTAAGGTGATTCGAGCCACTACGGGAGTTACTTTTTCAACTGGTGCAACAAGTTCACTGACTTGTCACCTCCAGGATACATGTAAGGACCTGAAACATCCTAAGATGAGATATTTCATCCTCCACTCAATCCATCATAACAAATACCTCAAAAGATAATTACAGTAAACTAAAAGTCATCAATATGCGGAAGCATTACACAACTAATCAAGTCCTATTCCATAACACAACACTCTTGCACACATACTAATATAAACCACTCCCACACTCTATTTACATACATGGTACTCGAATCCTTTACCTACTGAACTTTAGATTCACTCAATTAACCCAGCTATACCAGCTTCCTTAGGTACACTTTCTTCATGATCTAAAATGTAGGCCATTCAAAGAATGGATCAGCCAAACAACTAGGCTCAATAGGGATCTGCAGTGGATATGTGCACGTGTACAGTTTATACATGCATGTATGAATGAGATATAAATGTAGTGATGTTCATGTATGCATCATATCAAGAATACATAGCACACTGACAGGTTGAGTAGATGCTAGTAATCCACAGCCCCATACTAATGGTTACAACCAACTAATCTAAACAATCATATGAAATGCATTGTTAACTAAAAAAAAAGATACACCCCATACTAATCCATTCCATCCCACGTCACTTTGGTCCAAACCAATCTGCCAAAACCTAAGTCGATCAAACAAAAATCTCAATTGATCTAGTAAGGACCTCGTGAGGACTCCAATAGCATCCAAACAATCACTGTAAGGATGAAGTCAAGTATCATGTTCAAGCAATGTTCAATCATTGATCACTAACAATCAATAATATAACATAATCCACGAAGCACACCCAATAGGGAGATTTACCTGTTAGGATGCATCCTAATAAGCATCTCTTAAACAATACTTCTTTATTTAGTGTCGATAACTACCCTTCATTCACATGCATGCACAAGGATATATTCATGCACTTTCATTGGTAAACACAATAGCTAAATGGATCTATTATGCTTGAACATAGTCCAGTAAAATGTCATTATCTTACTCATTACAACGAATTTCTGGGTGATTCGAAACAATATGAAAACTAGACTTTTGAGTATCCAATTAGACTCAAGAATTATCTAATTTGGTCTTAATTTGACTGAGTTACATTAGCTTTAAGTTGGACTATAAATCTGCTAAGATTAAAATTTTCAGAACATGGCTGTAATAAGTCTAGTGATAAACTAACTTCTAGTCATCTAACTAAACCAAATTTTGGTATGCAATCTCTAAACATATAGAAAGAACTACAATATAAAACAAATTCAGGTTTAGTGCATAGCAAGAGAATAATTTATGGAAAACTATGTATATCAAATCTAGTGTGACGTGATTTCAAACTATAATAAGGCATGATTTCAATCATCCTTTGCTTGAAACTGAATCGGTAAATGTGTTGAACACCAAGAACTATGCAAAAATTGTGAAAAAAAAAATTATTCAAACTATATTTTCTTGAATTTTTCAATCAAAATCTTCAAGATTTAGACCTCCCCGTGTTCTCCCCTCTCTCTCTCTCTCTCTCTCTCCTTTTTCTTCCTTTGTTTTCTTCTCATTTTGGTTTATTTCTTAATTTATTTGATGAGATATCACTAATTTGATTATGAGACCCACTTAAGCAACTCTCTAAAGAGTTAGGAATCATTTTAATGTGACACATGTTAAGCAATGAATAAGATAGCCCATAGTGGGCCAAGCTCAATTTAAAGCCCAAATGCAAAACTCAAATCTCCTCGATTCCAAAATATGATTCTAATTAAAAATTTATAATATTCACAAAATTTTAGGCTTAAAGGTCAATTTTCACAATAAACCATGGTAATTTACATATTCAAATTCATCATTGAACCTAAACTAGTCATAGTTCATTCTTAATCGACAATAATTCAAGTAAGCGTAAGGCAAGCTACTTATGCAATTAATTATAAAAAATATTTGTATTATATTCTCATGTATGTATGAAAGTTCTCAAGTTTTACAATACAACAACCCAACTCTACTATGTTGTACAGCTTTCACAATATTGCACTTAAAAAAGAGCTCAAAACTCCACAAAATATATATTTCTTTTTCCAAAAGAAAAAAAAAAAACTTAAAGAGAGCAATATAGAAGAAGAATGCAAGAAAAAAGTATTCTTGGTGTTTGTGTGCCTTAGATGTTTCAAACTAAAGGTCTTTATAGGCTTACAGTTAAGAAAGTAGGTGAATTAGTGGAGTTTAGTGGAGCAACTAGTGGAGTTAATAGGGTAATTAGTGGAGTTAATGGTTTTTCCACTAAACCTACTATTAATCTCCCACCAACCATTAATATCCTAATTACTATCATAATTCTATATTTTTTTTATTAAAAATATGTAACAATTTGGAATCAAGTGAAGGTGTTTAGGTGCCTAGAACTATCCCTTTGTGTTTGTAAATCCCAAGAAAGGATGAGAAAAAGTTACTGGAGGTTTAAGTGGAGAAACCACTTGTAAGTGTGCAAAAGTTTCTGCACAAGTACACTTAAGAAGCCTTACAAGAGCACTTACCAACACTTAGCTAAATTTTTCTCCAAAATTTCCCCTAAGGTGAATAACATTCACCTATTTATAGCATTTAGAAATGAGAATAAATGGCTAAGCTTAAGCTTGAATTTAAATTATGGACAGTTAGGATTAAAGCATGAATCGAATTTCAAATTTTGAAAGGGGAGTAAATGGAGCAAAACCAATTTTTTTCTTCATGTTTTGAGAAGCTACGAGATATAGTCTATCTGTTCCTTAAGGGAGCCGACCGACCATGGGCCTACTAATTGGCCCATGTGTAAACCAATCGGCCTAATTGGATTGTGTTGATTCAATTCAATCATTTCAATTCCATTTGACTAGATTTTCGATCCTTTTGGATTTTTTTTGTTTTTCTGGATATTTTAGGTTTTTGGGATGATTCCAAATTGATTCCTAAGATCATATCAATTAAAGAGATAAAATCTAATGTCTACACTTGAGAAACATGAGCTCCTCATGAGAGTGGTATGAGACACTTCTTCCCAGGTCCAAGACTGCTACATCGACAAATCAGGTTTCACGGACTTCATCTTTGTTTTGAGCAAACCTAACTATTTGAAGTATACCTCATCAGGTGTTTGGTAAAAAAATGGTGAAATATTACTTATAAGTTTCATATCGGTTCAAGAGAAGTGACCTTTACCCCTTTGATTTTGCTGCAATCATGAGCATGTTAGTTATCAAAAAACAACTTGAGAATGACATGGACCTCTACAAAAAGGTGGATGAATTAAGCGAACTTGTGTAAAGAACTTTGAGAAAACCATGAAGGTTAGGTTCCAAGATCCAATAATGAAGCAAATCTAATAGCTCAAGTGTTTTTACTTCATTTTTTAAGGACAACCTTGTTTTCTATACATAGGTACAAAGTGCACTTAAATCTCTTCGATTCTTTAAACTTTTTTGGAAAAGTCAAGAAGTACAATTGGAAGGAGTCTCTCTTGGGGCCATGTACTTGGGCGCATATGAGGTCATGCGACCGATGGAGACTTTAAGGCTTTTTGGCTTACTTTGGAGGTAAATACACTTACTACTTTTGTTGCATGGTAACTCCAAATTGGTTAGAGAGAGACTTATATATCCCGTTTGGTTTACATGCAAGATTCAAATGAGATTAAAGTAAGATTGTACAATGACAAGATTAAAGGTGGATTGGAACATAATATTTGTCTCGATTGTTTGGTTCATGAGACTAACTAAATCTATTCAACCATAATCGCATGTTTAGTTGTTAGGTTATCAGATGAGAGAAGATATGAAAAGATCTAAGTACCTTTCATAAAAATTACTGTTAATCATATTATATATATGTATATATATATATATATATATATATATATATATATATAATCATTGTTCTGTAAGAATTTTAATAAAATAATCCAAACCCTAAAATCAACCATAACAGGATTGTACAACACCTAATAGAATATGATTGAATTGATAACCTTTAATGCGTACCTGTCTTGCACTCTATGATGAATTGCTCAGTCGAATAAAAGATTCTCACGTAATCATCCAAACAAGAACATTAATCTTGAAACCGTTAGCAGAAAGAATTTGACTAGAGCTTTCTCTTTATTTTTTCTTTTATTAATTGGCTTCCTTGATGAGACAAAAGACTGTAGACTTATGTTTTGTAATAGGTGGAGGAGACTTAGCCATAATCCTTATATAGTAACCCAATGGGCTGCTCATCAAAGACCTAATGGGTTACTAAGGCCTACCCTAGCCAGTCCACACTCAATATATATGAGTTACGCCTAATTAGTATATCACCTTATGTGGGCTCTCTTTAAGTCTCACCAATAGACCAATTACTTAGCCCGTTCTGACAAAACTCAAAATCCACAATTAATGTAATCCCACCTTATTAGAAAACATTCTCCTACTTGGGCGACATTAGTTGTCATTGGTTTTTTAAAAACAAATTTATCATTTTTAAATGGTTCTTAGGTCAAGATAACTATAAAACTTTATGCACTTATTTTTAAACGTTGATCTAGAGACTACTCCAAGTGTCAATCCAGTCCAATAAAGCCTTTAACCCTGAAATATGGTTGTAACTACAACATTCAGTGACACACGACCTTCCATGGTTACATGAACCAATCAACTCTATCGACATGGAATTAGCATGGTAGTGTAACAAGAGAATTATCATCCTTAATTTATCTAAATATGGTAATTTTACTTGTTAGTTATTATTTTCTCTTCCTGAAAGTAGCACAAGTACACTTAGAGAAAATATTTATGGTTCTAATAACAAACTTGTATGTCTCAATAAAAACTCAATATCTCGAGATAACCTTTATGTGTCAAGAGACATACTAAAAAGGTTTTAACTTTAAAAAGAATGCCCCAAACCTTTAAGCTTAAGACTAACACTTGTCTTAAGGCTTTATATTTGACATGCCATAACACATAATGCACCCTCATGCAAAATATCAGTGATATTTAAAACCTTAGAGATACCAATCTGTATATAATTGAATAGCAAATGATGATCATCATTAATACAATATCCTAAATACATCACCAAAAGATGTAAATAATTGAACTACATAACCAAAAGATGTAAAGAATGATGTAAACAAATAGAGTAAATGATATGCCTCCAATTAACCAAGTATATCCAAAGATACCTTAAGTGATAGTAGTGTGCCATATAAGCCAATAACATTTGATGTTATGGGCATGTTGCTTATAAATTGACTTTATTCATTTATTGACAATAAATAATTATTAATGGCAATCATCTTATTTATCATGTTCATTACAAATCATCTTATGCGCATTACATGATAAAGCCCATAGAATAAGAGCAATGAAAATAAACTCTATGATAAGACCATGCTAGTGAGATGTATCAAGCTTTATTCTTAAATGTTCATAATTATGGGATCACTAGGAATGACATTAGTGAATCTAGATAGATTAATACATCTTACGTTTCCTTGGGGAGTTGAGGGTGATTGATCTCACGGTCATTAGTGTATGAGACACTGAAACAACTTATGTAGGTTCTTGTTATAGAATAAGTACACCGAACTGACTCGACTAAGAAATTCCTAATGGAAATTTTACTAGTAGTTAATAGGAATTCTTATGTTGCAATTGTACAAGTGATCTTTGCACTTGAGGCACCATGGATATCTTGTGTATGGGTTATAATGCTTTAATGCTACTTAAATATGATTCTAATAATAGGTCACAAAAGGGTAGTAATTGGATATGACCACTTATGTATGGAGGTATGTGAGTGTACAATAAAGAATCCATCACCCTCTATAAAAGAGAGAGAATGTCCTATGGGATCTGATTAAGTTATAGCTTGAAAATTCCTTGGCCAATATGGGTGGAAATTAGAAAGAAGTTTTTAATTTCAACATTTAAGTTATGAACTTGAGATCTAGGTATATATTATTAAATAATTAAGGCTTGACAGTAAATTCATGCCTTAGGTTTAATCAGATACATTGCATGATGGAAAGATTAAATTGTACGGTAATTGTCAAAGGAAAGGTTCACATTAATTCATATTGTCTGAGTAGTCATGACGTATACTAGATGTCAATCATGACTTATAGAATCCCTTGAGAATTAATTATAATTGATTCTTAATTACAGGGAGAATTAAAAAGAGTTTTAATTCAAATTAAAGTTAAAAGGAGTTTTAATTAATTGGATGAGATCCATCTATTACGTAATTGTTACGGGTTACTGTTAGCACAATATTGAACCTAAGGGATCACACACAATTGAAAAATTGTAAGAATAAGGAACAATAAAGGGCTTATAGAGAGATTTCTATATATTAATTAAATCAAAGGTTTAATTATAATTTTAGAAATTCTAATGCTCTTAAGAGTAAATGCACTATATAAAGGCTCTATTTGATAGAAACCTAAATAAAATATAAAACAATTGTGTGGAGATTAAAAATAAGATTTTCGTTCTCTCTCTCACACACAAAAGAAATTAAAAAAATATTGAGCTATCACTCAATAGAGAATTTAGCCAGTCTTTTGTTCTTCTTTAAACAGTGTATGACATCCGAAGAAGAACATCCTTATTCTTGATTGCTTGTGTGGATACACTTAGAGGTTGGACACTTGAACGATTGACGAATTTGTTTCAAAGATCAACAAGAATCTCCATCAAAGGTAAAAATATCTAACCTTGTATAAAAATATTATTTGGATCATCAATGTAATAGATTCATAGATATTTATCTTGGGATTTAAGTCTATAGGCATAAAATTTTAATTTTTCGCTGCGTATTCTATCCCTATTGACTTACAATTATATCAGAGACAACTTTATGGATTATTAGAATGAGATTAATTTAGTTGTTATGAATTTAAATATATGATATTAAAATTCATTAGAATGCAATTTGATAACCTAAAAGTTAGACTAGAGTTTATGAAACCATTGAACAGGAAAATTCAAAAATGTGTTTTTGAATTTTTATTGTCATGTGATGATGATAAAATTGTTATCAATTATTTTTAAACATATTAAATCAATAGAGATTGATAGGGAAAAAAATGATGATGAAAAAATGATTTTATATCAAAGAAAAATTGTTTTGCGATGAAAATCGTGTAAAAAAAACTACCGTAAAACAAATTTTTTGGTCTAATTTCAAACAAGTGTAATTTACTCATTTAAGTCAGATTATGTCAATTTCAGAGGTATTGGAAAGATATGGAAGTCTAGTTTCAAGTTCCACTAAATTTGCTTTAAAATTCTAAGTATTTTTTAATCTATGATTAAAAAAACATATAGTATGCAAATCCGAAAAATAGTTTTATTTTCTTTCAAAAATTGCTTTTGCTTGAGATTTAGAATTCGTTTGGGATTGAAATTTGAAATCTGGGTTTTAACTTAATTAAATGTATGATTTTTTATCATTAAAAATTATATTTTTGATTAATTAATAATTTTTCTAAATTATTGAATTAAAGGTTAAAGAAATTGGAGTTTGATTAGGAATTGAAACTCCAAAATCTTTATCACATTGGAATTATGAATTCTAATGAACAAGAAATCTTAATACTATTTGGATAGGACTAAGGAAAGTTTCAAAAACCAAATGGGATTAGTAATGCAATCTAATGATTAAAGAATCTTAATCTTGTTTGGAATAGGATTAAAAAAAGTTTTTAAAACCTAATGGGATTAGGAATGTAATCCATGAAATAATAGCCATAACTAGATTAGAATTGTTATTATTTATTTATGCAATTTGATTGTATGAGTGGATGACTATTGGATGTAGACCTTAGCAATTGGTTAAATTTATGGCATTATTTTTTGTTATTCAATTTTAAATGGGGTTTGTATATCTCACATTCTCTTATTTATATCAAACACCTTCCCTCCAATGTAATTTTCCTTGACTTCTAATAAAGGTTTCTTATGTATGTTTGATGCATGTAAAATTATTTATAGTTAGAAGAAATTTATTGAGGCGAATCAATGAGTGCACAAGGAGGCATGGTGACCCATCTAAAGATTGAAGATCCATGAATGTATAGGATATATTCATGTAATAATTACCTAGGTTTTGACTAAGTGATTTAATTTATTGGCTCTAGTAAATTATATTCAAAAAGTCCATAGTCATGCACTTGGGTTAAAATATATACGCATGAGATGTATTTATGTTGTACATGTAATTAGAATATATGCTTGTTATATGCATTTGATGCATGTTTAAATGATGAGATTTAAACGTAAAGACCCAAATCCCTCATGCGCAAAAGTTTAATATTAAGTTTTAAACGAAATTAATTAAGAATGATTGTTTGTAGCCTTCCACCATTATAGTCAAAATGCAAAGTTTCTTATGTGTGTAAATTTATTGCGTAAACATAAGGTTTACACCTATAGGAAAATTTATTGACTATTAAACATATGATGTATATGAAGTAAACAAATAATATAGCTTTGTTGTGCAAACATAAGGGATATATCACTTATTTACACTTGTAAAGAATGGTGGGCTTGACTTAACTAAAATGGATATGATTTAT
Source organism: Bretschneidera sinensis (assembly GCA_023935145.1). Classification (NCBI taxonomy): domain Eukaryota; kingdom Viridiplantae; phylum Streptophyta; class Magnoliopsida; order Brassicales; family Akaniaceae; genus Bretschneidera; species Bretschneidera sinensis. The sequence goes on from CM043701.1 coordinate 47,007,260, forward strand.
TGTGCAAACATAAGGTTATATATATTTAAGAGGAAAAATTATGATTGAGAATTATATAAGATGCATATGATAATAGTTATCTAACTATCAAGTGCATTGTAGTTTGTTTTGCAAATGTAAGGCTATAATGCACAAGTGATAGGACCCCAGTCCCAACTAGGAAACCTTCTAAAGGGGTTTCCGTTTTCCACATTGAGGTTTATGGGAATTGAAGAGAACAGTGAGAGGTACCATTTAGATTAAAGACCAAATATTTATGGTAGTTAATAATATGAATAGACGCTAATTTTATCCATTGTTACATCGTAGATCATAATAACTAAACTCACTATCATGCACATTTGATGCAAACAGATTGACTAGACCAATCTTCTAAATTAGCTAAGGAATTTTCGAATCATTCTTAATTAAGAAAAATGACCTAGTTTCTTGACAAGTCGCTTCCAACAATTGTTGCTGAGAGTGTTCTAGAAAAAGAGGTCACTACTTGTAAGGTGTGGCAAGAGAATGACATGTGGGCTAGACACTATATGTTAACATCTATGATTAATGAGCTTTAGAAGCAACATGACAAGATGAACACTGCTTATGCAATATTTCTTCATCTACAAGAGTTGTATTGTGATCATAATTGCAAAGCAAGGTTTTAAACCTCTAAATACCTCTTTAGGGCTAGTATACCCGAAGGATCATTAGTCTATGAACATAGATTAAAGATGATCAACTATATCGAGTAGTTAGGCTGACTTATTTTTGTATGGATGTTGAGTTAAGTAGTGAATTAATTCATCAATCCATTCCAGACTCATTAACGCAATATGTTATGAATTACAACATGAACGAGTCTGAAACTACACTTCTAGAACTTGTTATATATTGAAGACCGCAGAAGTAATGATCAAGAAAGGTTAGGACACCAATTATGCTTGTTTTTGGAGCTTTTTCCTTTGAAAGAAAGTCTTGAATAAGAAGAAACTAATGAAAGCAAAAGGAGGTGTCAACAATGCTCTCGTTGTGAAAAAGATAGGCATTGGAAGACAAACTAGAAGGATCACTTTGCAAGACAAGCCTTCAGAAGGCATGTCTCAGTTGTTCCTCATTGAAATATATTTAATGCTCATAATTAGGTATTAGATACTGATTATGGTTCTCAATTATTCAATAGGTTGCAACTTTGAGAAAAAGAAAGAAATTAAGTAAGGAGAAGTCAACTTTCGCCTTGGAAATGGAGCAAGCATTGCTATATTAGTCGTAGAGACTTATTACTTAGTTTTACCATATAGAAGTAGGCAGTAAAATATATCATATGTAACATCAAAGGAAAGAATATAATAAGTTAAATCATTACTATATGTGGCATTTAAGACAAGGCCATATCAATGAAGATAGTGCAAATAAGTTGGTAAAAGATGGATTCTTAGATTTATCAAATTGTGAATCCTTTCCAACCCGTGAAACCTATCTCATAGGAATATGACTAGATCTCTACTTGGTGGACATGGAGAATGAGCCACAGACGTATTAAGGTTAATACATAGAGATATATGTGGGCCCCTAACAGTTAATGCTAGAGGATATTACTCCTACTTCATTACCATTACTAATGACTACTCAAGGTATAGGTACATGTACTTAGTGAAGTACAAATCTGAATCATTTGAAAATTCAAAGAATTCAGAAAAGATTTTGAAAAGCAAACTGGAAAAAGTATTAAAGCTATTTGATTTGATCGAAGAGGCAAATACTTGCTTATTGATTTTCTTAATTATCTCAAATAAAATGAGATTCTCTTTTAGTAAACTCCTCCAGGAATCATACCCTATTGGATATGATACAATCTTTGATGAGTTACAATAATCTTTTTATATCCTTTTATAAATATGTTATCCTAACCCCTACATAGTTATTGAAAAAAGTTCCCTGAAAGGCAGTACCTGAAACACTATATAAGATATGGAAAGGGAGGAAACCTAATCTTAAACACGTTAAGATTTGGTGTTGTCCCACCTATGTAAAGAAGTTACATACAGACAAGGTGGGAACTATGACTAAGAAATGTAGATTTATGGAATTTTAGGATATTATTTTTATCATCCTTAAGAACAAAAGGTGTTTGTTTCCAGGAATGCTACTTTTTCTAGAAAAAGAGTTTTTACTAGAATGGAGTAGTGGGAGGAAGATAAGTCTTGATGAAGCGTCACAAGAAGCAAAACCCAATACTGTTCAAATTGAGGAACCTAAATCAATTTCATAGATTTAGCATAATACCCCAGGCTCTAGAGAGATATGAATTTCTCATAAATGGTGACTTGGCGCTATGCCTTATAGATGAAAAGGAACTTGCTAACTATGAAGAAGTGATATCAGACATCGATTCAGAGAAGTGGCTAGAAGCTATGAAATCCGAAAATAGATTCCACATACTCCAACAAATTATGGACTTTGGTCAATGCATCTAAAGGTATAGTACCTATAGGTTGCAAGTGGGTCTTTTGAAGAAAGATTGGAGTAGATGGAAAGGTAGAGAGACCTATAAGAGAAGGCTAGTATTTAATCAAAGCAAGGAGTTAACTTTGATGAAACTTTTTCTCCAATGGCCATGCTTAAATCCATTAGGATTTTACTTGTGATAGTTTCATACAATAACTTTGAGTTATGGCAAATGGATGTAGAGACTACATTCCTCAATGGAAACATAGAGGAGGATGTATAATGACACAACTTGAGGATTTTCACATCTAGTGGCAGTGACCACAAGGTATGCAAGCTTTAAAGATCCATTTATGGATTAAAGCAAGCTTCCAAAAGTTGGAACATCCGTTTTGATGAAACAATCAAATCATTTGAGTTTATCAAAAATGAAGATTACCATGTGTGTATAAAAAAGATCAATGGGAGTGCTGTGACATTCTTAGTGCTGTAAATAGAAGACATACAACTAATTAGTAATGATGTAGGTATGTTATAGTCAATCAAGGTTTGGTTGTCAAGAACTTCTCCATGAAGGATTTGGGTGAAGCATCCTACAATTTGGGGAACGAGATCTATAATCCACGTATATAGACAAAATACTAAAAAGGTTTAGAATAAAAAATTCCAATATGGATCCTGAAATTATTCTCTCGAAAGAAATATCCCCAAAGACACTTGAGGAGAGAGAATACATGAGTAGATTAGATCTATCATGTACTTCATGTTATGTACAAGACCTGATTTTGAATATACTCTAAGTGTACTGAGAAAATATCAGTCAAATCCAGGTGAGTGTTATTGGATAGTTGCGAAGAACATTCTTAAGGTCTTAAGAAGAACTAAAGCTTTGTTCCTCTCAAATGGAGAAGAGGATTTGAAGCTTTAAGTTGTCATAGACTCTAGATTCAATCTAAAAAAATAATATGATAGTAAGTCAATCTATAGATAAGTGTTCACGTTAAATAGTGGAGCAGTGAGCTGGAAATATTCCAAGCAAGTCACCACAGTGGATTAGACCATGGAGGTCGAATACATTGTTGCATCTAAGGCTGTGAGGAAATTTGTTTGGATAAAGAAGTTCATCACTAAGCTTGGAATAGTTTCTGACATTGTAAATTCAATATTATGATACTATGACAACAATGACATTGCTAGGCAGGCATAGGAACCAAGGTCTCACAAGAAATTAAAACAATTCTTGCAGTAATTCCTTTTGATTAGAGAAATCACTAGAACAATCGATGTAAAGATGAAAGAGTTTTATCAACAAATAATATTGTGGATCCACTACCTAAAGTAATAGGTATGAGATACCTAGGCTATTAGTTTTAGTGCAAGAGAGAGATTGATAGTAGTGTGCTCTACAAGCCAATATCATTTGATGTTATGGGTATGTTACTTATATATTGATCTTATTCATTTATTCAAAATAAGTAATTATTAATGATAATCATCTGATTTATCATGTTCATTACAAATCACCGTATATGCATTACCTGATATAGCCCATAGAATAATAGTAATAGAAATAAGCACCATGACGAGATCATGGTAGTAAGATGTATTTCCTTAAGCTTTACTTTTAAATGTTCCTAATCATAGGATCACTAAGAAGAGCATTAGTGAATCCGGATAAATTAGTACATACTATGTTTCTTCGAGGAGTTGAGGGTAATTGATCTCACGATCACTAGTATATGAAATATTAAAACAAGTTATATAGGTGTTTGTTAGAGAACATAAATATAGAACTGACTCGACTAAAAAATTTCTAAAGGATATTTTACTGTTTGTCAATAGAAATTCTTGCGTTGTAATTGTACAAGTGATCCTAGGACTTGAGGCACTACAGATATCTTGTATATGAGTCATCATGCTTTAATGCTACCTAAATGTGATTCTAATCATGGGTCACAAAATGGTAGTAATTGGGTATGACCACTTATGAATGCAAGTATGTGGGTGTATAATAGAGGATCCATTACTCTCAGTAAAAGATAGAATGTCATATGTGATCTGATTAAGTCGTAGCTTTGAATTTTCTTAGCCAAAGTGGGGTAAAAATTGGAATTGAGTTTCTAACTTCACCATTTAAGTTTTGGACTTGAGATTTAGATATATAAGGTTAAATAATTAAGGCATGATAATAAATTCATGCTTTAGGTTTAATCAGGGACATTGCATAAATGGAAGGATTGAATTGTACGATAACTGTCAACGGAAAGGTTCACATTAATTCATATTGTCTGTGTAGTCATGACATACTGCTAGGTGTCAATCATGACTTATAGAAACCTTTAAGAATCAATTGTAATTAATTCTTAATTAAAAAGAGAATTAAAAATATTTTTAATTCGAATTAAAATTAAAAAAAAAATTAATTAATAAGATGAAATCCAATTGTTACGTAATTGTTACGACATATTGCCAGCACAATATTGAACCTAATGAGTCACACACAATTGGGCAATTGCAAGAATAAAGAAAAAATAATGTGCTAACAAAGAGATATCTAAGAATTAATTAAACTAGGGGTTTAATTACAATTTTAGAAATTCTAATGCTCTTAGGAGTGAGGGCACTATATAAAGGCTCTATTTGATAAAAACCTAAATATAATATAATACAATTGTTATGGAGATAAAAAAAATAAGATTTTTGATCTCTCTCTCATGCAAATAAAAAATGAAAAATCTAGAGCTAACACTCAATAGAGAATTCAGATAGACCTTTGTTCTTCTTCAAAATGTTTTCAACATCTTGGAGAAGAAAATCCTTATTCTTGATTGCTCGTGTGGATACACTTAGAGACTGGGCACTTGAACGACTAGTGACTCAGTTTCAAATATCAAAAAGAATCTCCATCAAAGGTAAAATTCTATAACCTTGTATGGAAATATTATTTGGATCATCATTCTATAGATTCATAGAAATTTGTTTTGGGATTTAAATCTATGGGCATAAATTTTTAATTTTTTGCTTCGTATTCTATGCTAATAGACTTACATTAAACCCATACTTTAAGCACGTCACTTTCTTGCATTAGATAAAAGCCTTAGTTAGAGCATTAGCAACCAAATTATTTGTTCTGTTGTTATTCTCTGTAATGTCACCCTACTTTATTAATTGTCAAGAACTTTACTTCAATAAGCTTAGACCCTGTGAAATCCTTATTATTCTTAGATATCAACTTTTATCATAGTATAACCGTATAGGCCTAGCTATAAAGATTTTTATGAATGACTCAAAAATTAATTCTTCATTCAATCAGCTTGTGCGGCGGCCCAAAGCATGCCATAACCTTAGTTTACATGACAAAAAAAAAAGTGTATATCTAATAATTTCCTAAATTAGCACTTTCTATAACCATGACGATACAATTTGATGAAAACTCCATTTTATTCTGATAAATGGTAAAGTTTGAATCTGTATACTAACCCATCTCAAGACTTTTGAGAACCTTTTGTAAACCAGTTTGAAATTCTAGAACCTCTTTAGGTAACTTATGACTTTTTAAGCAACCACCTAGTGATCTGGATCCTTTAGACTCTTATGAAAATCCCACTACCAAAACAATATAAGGATGAAAACTTTAGGTTCCCAATTGTTATAGCATATGGAACCTTCCTTATAGATTCTTTTTCAGTTTCACTTTAAGGATACTGTGTAGGGCTCAATTTGTCACATTTATAAATAGTAACATTCCCAGGTTTACAATCTTGCATACTGATCTTTTTCTGGAACACATTCAATGTATGCCCTCTCAAAGAGTCTCAATAAGAAACAAGGTCTATCTTTATGGATTTCAACTCCAGAAAGAACATATGTCTTCGTAAGATTCTTTATGTCATAATGCCTAGATATTAGTTGCTTAACTTCATGCAACAGTCCTAAGACATTTCCAACATACAAAATTTCATCCTCATTCAAGATAAGGAAGATAAAATTTCTCCCATTAACCTTAACATATATTCACTGATTTTACATTTATTCTTAACAAATTTTTGTGAAGTCAATATATCAGCAAATTTTAGATACTACTATCTAGAAGCTTGCTTTGAACTCTTATATAGACTTTTGAATGTCTACATATACAATGTTTTGTCACCATCTTCCTTAAATTCCTTAGATTGTGCCATATAAACTTCCTTATAAAGTCTCCATATAGGAAAATACTTTTCATTTTCATATGATATAGCTCTAAAACCTAACGAGCTACTAGTGTCATGGTCACTTTTAAAGCTTCCTTGGAAGAAACTAGAGAGAAAATTTAGTTCTAAACAATCATTTCTTTTCGAATGAACCATTTAGCCACCAATATGGAATTGAAACTTTCAATACTTTAGAGTCTTTCTAAGTTTGACAACCATTAGAAAATTCTACAAACTCCATAAACCAACATTGAATCTCGTTGAATGCAAGTTATCTCTCATCGCTTCTCACCATAAATCTAACTAAAAACTAGAAAACAACTTCTGACAAGTCACTAGGTGATCCACCACATGGCCAATATTATAGTCACTATCATCTGAATAGATCATATAAATCAGAATATTGGCAGATCTTTTATAATGACCCATCCCGAGTTGGCCACCCCCGAGACGGTGTCGTCACGTTTTGAAATCCCAGCATGACACCTATATGCAACAATATAAAAACGTATATCAACTGAAAATATATATATATACATAAATCCTCAACCCTCAGCAGGGGAGTTACATTATCAAAATCCCAACTGAAACAATATATACAACATATTATGCAAGAATATTTACAAAAATAAAAAATTCATTAGTTTGAGGATGTGGACCATGAGGCTTACATATAATGACTCATTCTGAATCTCAGCTCACCAATCTATCTTTCTTGCCTACTACCTTAAATTTATTTAACAATGAGGAGTGAGCTTCACAAACTCAGTGAATTAAATTTACTAGAAGTGCTCGATTTGTATACTTCCAATCACATCTTATAACTCAATAGTTTCTAATTCACCAATATTAATCATCTATTTCTTCACATATAATAATTAAATCTTTCAAATAATCTTCCAATATGCATTCATCTATTATCTCATATAATTCAGTAATAACATTCTACTATCACTACCCATATCATAATTCCAATCATTTATCAATCTCTTCTTAATTTAATCATCAAACATATCAATTTTTCTTCTCATATATTTAATCATCTTGAGATTATCAATTCAACATCATTATTTACCTCGTTATGAGGTTCACAACATATAATCAATCAATTAAATGATTTTTATTATATAATACTTTCATATTTCTTTCTCATCATATTTGTCTCTATGTGAGACTCATTTGTCTATCCATAATTTCACAATCAAGACTGACACTTTAGCATCTCAATCAATAATAATAAAATAACCAAATAAATAAATGCATGTGTTTAAATCATCTTTCTTTCTTTCTTTCTTTCTTTTTCATCACATCATCTCATTATTTCATATTATCATCTTGGAACATCTTCCCAAATGTTGATATGTTTTAGCTAGACCAGCTACCTTCCTGGTCTTCTCAGCCAAACCAGCTGTCTTCCTAGTCTTCTCAGCCAGACCAGCTGCCTTCCTGGTCCTTTTTTTTTATCCATATGAGCAATAATATGCAAGCAAGAACATCTCAAAGTATTCAATTCAACTATCTAACTCTTTCTTAAAATTATTATTTTTATCATATTTATTAAATTGTCTCCTCATATACCGTATAAAATAGTGATAGGAGCTATGTAGAATACTGTCAAAAAGTATGAGTTAAGTGTTTGGGCTACAATAGCGGGGAGCTTTTCTTAAACCTTAAGAAAACTTGGTATTTTCGAGCAATGAGTTGATTTTCTAACACAGATTGGAGTATAAGATGCCTTTGTGGAAAAGATGAAGTTTTTTGGGAAGTGTTTCTACTCTTTTTTTTTCCTACCAAAAATGGTTAGCGTGATATTATAGATATGAAGCATAATTTTCTCCCTTAGTCCAAAGGTTTGTGGATCTTACGAGAATTGTTCAAACTTCTAGTTGTTGCTTTGGAGTTACTTATTTGCAATTTCAAAAATGTTCATGACTGTTATAGATGACATGCCAACTCGTTACTGCCTCGCATCACCTCTAAGGTAGATCATTTTTCTTGTCTATCGGTTATGACCTCAACATGCATGTATCAGGACAAAAGATGAAATACTACAAGTGGGGTTCCTTCTTCGAGAATATGTTTGATGCATAACTTGTCTTCCAATCTGAGGTATCTCACAATGATCAAAAGAATGAGGTTGCATGATATTGTCGTTGCGTAAAGAGAAAAGGTGATGGGTGGTAGATGTCATTATTAGGGGTTGTGATTTGAGTCTAATGATGATTAAGTTAACTAGGTTTTCTCTTGTTTTGCTAACCATCAGCTGGGTAAAATCGACATTCATTTGGGTAAAGAATGCGTGTTGATTGCTATAGATTTTATATTTTGCGATAGCCAATCAATGCACGCAACATGTATAGAAGATAAGGTTACTTGATTTTTATGTTGCCACTTAAGCTCTTAGGTGGATTCCATATATGCTAGAGGTGCCCAAATCACCTAACGCTCACAATCCACATTGCGTTATATGGCTACTACATTATATTTCTATATAACGACAAAATCAACAAATTATTTTATATAATTTGGTAGAACAAAACAAGATCATTTTCCGTATTGGAAGATAGATAGTACTTACATTAGAATTATTTCCAAAGCCATACATCATGTGTTGCACTATAGCATTGAAAGTGAAAGAACATTAATACTATAAAATATGTAGAAACTTGAACAACAAAGGTTTTCACACACACAAAAAGGCATTCACTATTACCAAAAAAATGCATTCACTTATAATCTTTCTAAAAGACTCATCACTTGCACTTAAAATAAGTTTCAGAGGACTGTGAGGATCCGAATTTTGATTTTGTGGATGTTATTGCTGGAGAATGGTTCATCTTCTAAGCACAATAATCTCTCCTTCAATATCTACCACAGGAAACAACTTTTGCAATCAATCAACTACAATAAAAACTATGGAAAATATATACATTATGTTTTTTTTAAGTAAAATCATGATGTTCTACATCAATTAGAACCATTATAATTAAGGGAAAAAAAAAAGAAAAGTTATTTTCACTATTGCTTCTTTCTTTTAAGTAGTTTTTTTTTTCTTTGGTCCCATAGTCTATAAAAGGATCAACCAAGCTTGGTGAAGAAATGAAACTGTAACTATTCAGGTAATAATAACATAAATAACAATGGCAAAAATCTAATTTAGTGGAGATGGCACAAAATTAAGTGAAAGCATAAGGATCATGAGCACAATCTGAACACGCAAATAAGAGACTTAAATACCTAATCTATCTAAAACCAATAAGCACTGTTCTTAGTTCTGAACATGTAAATGAAAGATAAGATAATTTTTATGGATAAACCCTAGAGGTTGCTAAAATAATAAATCCTTATTGAGTAAGTAGACCATAAACCAAAACAAAATATCAAAATCATGTCTTTGAGCTTTCTTTTTTGCCTTTTGTATCTTTTGTTAGTAACCAAACGAGAAGCAAACCACTAATTGCACGAAATGGAACAACTCGCACTTCATCTCAAACTCTCTCTCCCAGGAGAAATTCTTGGGTGGCTCAGATGGGACACGTGTTAGGCTATGTGTGGAGCTTGGTGGTTTTTTTTTATTTTGTCCAATCTGGTCTTTTTAGCACTGTTTGGTATCTGTTTTATTTTAACCCGGAAATATAAGGGTTTCATCTTACTCTTTTGGGTATGTGTGTGAGCCATCTTTTTTTTTTGGGAATACTGTGAAAGGGTGTCTAGAGGTGAGACCTCATTGTATTGTTCTTCAAGACATAGTGAAATCGCTGCAACTCCGTGGACGTAACCCGAGTTTGGGTGAACCACGTAAAGCTATGTGCTGTGTGTTTGCCTTTGATTTATTTCTGTTTTCTTCTCTATATTCGCATCTCAAGATCTGTAGGGATAAGGTAGTTTAACCGTAATAACTGGTATCAAAGCTATCGGTTTTTGAGTGGGAGCGATGGCCGGAGAAGAAAGAAAGGAAACAAGACTCGAGAAATTCGATGGCACAGATTTTGGGTATTAGATGATGCAAATTGAGGATTATCTCTATGGGAAGAAATTACATTTGCCTCTATTAGGGGCAAAGCTAGACAGTATGAAAGAAGACGAATGAAATCTCCTTGATAGACAGGTACTGGGAGTTATTCGATTAACTCTATCAAGATCAATTGCGCACAATGTTATGAAGGAGAAGACGACCAAGGATATGATGGTGGCTTTGTCCAGTATGTATGAAAAACCGTCGGCTAACAACAAAGTGCATCTGATGAAAAAGTTGTTCAATTTGAAGATGGCAGAAAGTACCCCTGTTGCGCAGCATCTGAATGAGTTCAATACAATTGTTAATCAATTGTCCTCTATTGAGATTGATTTCGATGATGAGATCCGTGCTTTAATTGTTTTGGCTTCTTTGCCAAACAGTTGGGAAGCCATGAGAATGGCGGTCAGTAATTCTGCAGGGAAGAACAAACTCAAATATGAAGATATTCGGGATTTGATTTTAAGCAAGGAGGTTCACAAGAGAGATGCGGGTGAAACCTCGGGTTCTGGTTCTGCTTTAAATCTTAAGACAAGAGGTAGAGCACAGGATAGAAATTCCAATCGGGGTATATCAAAATCCAGAAGAAGAGGTAGGAGTAAATCCAGATCTAGACGACAACTGGAATGCTGGAATTGTGGTAAGACTGGCCACTTTAAGAAAAATTGTAGAGAACCAAAGAAGAAAAGGAATAAGAATGATGCTGCAAATGCTGTGACAGAAGAACTACAGGATGCCCTATCACTTTTTGTTGACAGTCCTATTGACTCTTGGGTTTTGGACTCAGGAGCTTCTTTCCATACCACTGCACACCGAGAAATCATGGAGCACTATGTGACAGATGATTTTGGGAAGGTATATTTGGCTGATGGAGAAGCCTTGGATATTGTGGGTATGGGAAACGTTCGCATTAAATTGTCGAATGGGTCTGTGTGGTTGATATAGAAAGTGTGACATGTTCCAAAATTGATGAGGAACTTGATCTCTGTAGGACAGCTTGATGCTGAAGGTCACACGGTGACAGTTGGGGCTGGTACTTAGAAGATTACAAAGGGAGCCATGGTAGTGGCTCATGGAACAAAAACGGGTACTCTGTACATGACCTCAAGTGTGAGAGATATTATTGCAGTAGTTGATGAAAAAGTTGATACAAACCTATGACATCGTAGGCTTGGTCACATGATCGAAAAAGGGATGAAAGTGATGCTGTCTAAAGGGAAACTGCCAGAGTTAAGAGCTGCATTCTTGGGAAACAGAGAAATGTCAGTTTCTTGAAAGGAGGCAGAACTCCAAAGTTTGAAAAATTGGAGTTGGTACACACAGATTTGTGGGGAGCTTCCCCGGTTGCATCTCTTGGAGTTTCGTGGTATTATATCACATTTATTGATGACTAAAGCAGGAAGGTATGGGTTTATTTTCTGAAAAATAAATCTAACGTATTTGAGAACTTCAAGAAATGGAAGGCCATGGTTGAGACTGAAACAGGTTTGAAGGTAAAATGTTTGAGGTCTGATAATGGCATAGAGTACATAGATGGGGGGTTTAGAGAATTTTGTGCTGCTAATGGGATTAGGATGGAGAAGACTATTCTCGAGACACCACAGTAGAATGGCGTGGCTGAGCGCATGAATAGAACCCTCAATGAGCGTGCTAGAAGTATGAGGTTGCATTCTGGGTTGCCAGAAACTTTTTGGCCTGATGCAGTTAGCACAGCAGCTCACTCGATAAATCAAGGACCGTCAGTTCCTTTGGATTGCAGGATACCTGAACAGGTATAGAGTGGAAAGGAGGTAAACCTTTTTTACTTAAAAGTTTTTGGCTGTTTATCTTATGTTCATATTGACTCTGATGCTCGCCGTAAACTAGATGCTAAATCCAGAAAATGTTTCTTTATTGGCTATGGTGATGAAGCTTTTGGTTTTTGGTTTTGGGATAATCAAAATAGAAAAATCATCAGGACTAGAAATGTGATTTTCAATGAACAAGTTATATACAAAGACAAGTCAAGTGCAGAATCTGTTGTTACAGGGCCAAAACCAAAGAGGTCTGAGTTTGTTGACTTGGATGAATTTTCTGAGGGCATAGTGTAGAGTAGGAGTCAGGAAAATGATGAGAATACAGACCCACAGGTAGAACAGTGTACACCTATAAGTGTTGTCCGAAGGTCTTTTAGGAACATTAGACCTCCACAGCGGTTCTCACCATCCTTGTTCTATATTTTGTTGACTGATAGTGGTGAGCCAGAATGTTATGATGAAGCTTTGTAGGTTAAAAATTCTAGCAAGTGGGAGTTGGCCATGAAGGATGAGATGGACTCACTGATGATGAATCAGACATGGGAACTAACCGAATTACCAGAAGGGAAGAAAGCTTTACATAACAAATGAATGTACAGAGTAAAAGAAGAGCATGATAGTAGTAAGTATTACAAGGCCAGATTGGTTATGAAAGGGTTTCAATAGAAAGAGGGTGTTGATTACACAAATATTTTCTCTCCAATTGTGAAGCTAACAACAATCAGGCTGGTACTGGGAATTGTGGCTGCAGAGAACCTACATCTTGAGCAGTTAGATGTGAAAACAACATTCCTTCATAGTGATTTGGAGGAGGATATTTATATGCATCAGCCACAAGGATTTGCAGGGCAGGGAAAGGAAAATCAGGTTTTCAAACTGAGAAAGAATTTGTATAGGCTGAAACAAGCTCCAAGACAATGGTACAAGAAGTTTGACAGCTTAATGTGTAGCACCGGGTTCACAAGGTGCCAGGCAGACCATTGTTGCTATGTTAAGAGTTTTGACAACTCTTATATCCTATTATTGTTGTATGTGGATGATACGCTCGTTGAAGGGTCTAACATTGAGGAGATTAATAATCTCAAGAGGCCATTGTCAAAACAGTTTGCAATGAAGGATTTGGGTGCTGTAAAACAAATCTTTGGTATGAGAATCATCAGAGACAGAGTCAGTGGGACTTTGAAAGTTTCACAGATAGAGTATGTGAAGAATGTTCTCAGCCGATTTAGCATGGATAGTGCTAAACCAGTGAGCACACCTTTGGCTAATCATTTTAGATTATCTAAGGATCAGTCACCAAAGACAGAGCAAGAACAGGACTTCATGGGTAGGGTTCCCTATGCCTCAGCTATTGAAAGTCTTATGTATGCCATGGTCTGCACAAGACCGAACATTGCACATGCAGTGGGAGTAGTGAGTAGGTACATGAGTAATCCGAGAAAACAACATTGGGAGGCAGTCAAATGGATCTTGAGGTATTTGAAAGGCACTTCAGATACATCTTTGTGCTTCACAAGTTCAAGTTTAAAACTACAGGGTTTTGGTGATGCAGATTTAGCTGGTGATATTGATAGCAGGAAGAGTACTATAGGGATTGTGTATACTCTGGGTGGTATAGTTGTAAGTTGGGCTTTTAAGTTACAGCAAATCGTTGCTCTTTCTACTACAAAAGCTGAGTATGTAGCCATAACTAAAGTTGGGAAAGAGATGGTTTGGTTACAGGGTCTCTTGGATGAGCTGGGTAAGAAGAATGAGAGGGGTACTCTACACAGTGATAGTCAGAGTGCTATTTTTCTTGCTAAGAATCCGGCATTTCATTCCAGGACGAAGCATATACAGTTGAGATATCACTTTATTCACTCTCTTCTCGACAGTAAATAGTTGGTACTAGAGAAGATTCGTGGAACTGAAAATCCAACAAATATGTTGACTAAGGGTGTCACTATTGAGAAATTGAAGCTGTGCTCAGCTTCAGTTGGTCTTCAAGCTTGAGGACAAGTGAATGAGTTACAGAGATGGTTGCTTTATTTGAAGGCATGTGGTGCTTGGTGTTGATGATTGGACCAATCTCCAAGTGGGAGATTGTTAGGCTATGTGTGGAGCCCGGATGTTTTTTTTATTTTGTCAAATCTGGTCTTTCAGCACTGTTTGGTATCTGTTTTATTTTAACCCGAAAATATAAGGGTTTCGTCTTATTCTTTTGGGTATATGTGTGAGCTGTATTTTTTTTTTGGGAATACTGTGAAAAGGTGTCTAGGGGTGAGACCTCCTTGTATTGTTCTTTAAGAAAGTGAAATCGCTGCAACTCCGTGGACGTAACCCAAGTTTGGGTGAACCACGTAAATCTGTGTGCTGTGTGTTTGCCTTTGATTTATTTCTATTTTCTTCTCTATATTCACATCTCAAGATCCGTAGAGATAAGGTTGTTTAACCCTAACAACACGTACCTTAGCTGGGGATTAATAGGGAAAAAGAAGGTGTTGGGAATTTGTCTAAGAATTAAATGGATGGAAGATTGAAGCTTCAGCAATCTTTGAACCGCGGCACAAAATTGGGCGTCGCGGCCTCCAGCAAGTCAGAAGTTTGCTTGGTCCAAGTGTGTGCCACGGCACAAAGTGGTATAGGGCTGTGCGCTGCGGCCCAGGCATTGTGCACCACCGCGCCCAGCATCTGGAGGAGTTTAGCCCTAGTGTGCACCGCGGCCTACCCTGTTCTGGGTTGCCGCGCCAGGCACACCTGATGCTTTTTGATCAACTCTTTGAAATGATGTGTGGGACTTGGTTAAAATGCACAGGATTACTTAGACCACTTGAAGGGCCATTATTGTTTGGTTCTCAAGATCTAAGGGTTGGGAATGACTTCAAGATTGGTTAAAGAAGTTAATGCTCTATATAAAGGGTCATCTAGGAGCATTAGCAAAACAAGAGAGCAAAGACACAAATATTAAGAAGAAACATAAAAAGGGGTCTCATTCCAAGAGTGGCTGGTGTTAAGAGAGATAGGCTCTCAAATCTTCAGAGGTGTTTCTATTAAGAGAGAGTAGTCAAGATTGGGAATTCAAGGGCTTTGTAATTGAAATTTCTTGGGGAAAATTCTAGGGAAACACTTAGTTCTTATCATTTTCTTTTCTCCTCTCTCATTCTTCAAGAACTAGAGGGTTCTTGAAGGGGTGTTTTTGTAATTGTAAGAACTCCATTGATTTAGTACAGGGAGCTCGGAGGAGCTCACGGGGACGTAGGCAAATTGTCGAACCTCGATAACAATTGCTTGTGTTTTCTCTTTTATGGTTTGATTCCTGTTTTAGTACAAATCATTCTGGATTTGGGTGTTTGGAAAGATCACAATCTGGGATTCTTGAAAAGGTGATTTTCCAACAGTGGAATCAGAGCTAGAACAGTGGGTATCAGAGCAAGGCTCCAAGAATCAAAGGAAACTTCTTAGATGATTCAAGAATGCTGCTGGGATCAAGATCTGATCGGGTTCTTAAGGTTCAAGAACAGTGCTGGGATCAAGATTTGATCGAGTTCTTGAAGTTTAGAAGTTGAAGAGAAGATGGTTGGAAAGCAATTGTGGGTGCTGTATAAATCTTGGGATTTTTTTCGCAAGATGGGTTCGAACTTCATTGTTGAGAAGTTTGATGGAAAGGGAGACTTTGCCCTTTAGGAGCAAAAAATCAAGGAGGTTCTTATGCAACAAAAGGTGGACTTGGTGAATGGAGAAGATGATGATTTTCCAGCAAGTATCACGGAGCTCCAACGGAATGAGATGAAGAAGATGGCATATAGCACCATCTTTCTGCACATGTCGGATAGTGTCACAAGGGAGTGTGGAGACTCAGAAGATCCAGCTGTCATTTGGAAGAAACTAGATGAGTTATTTCTTACCAAGACTCTCCCTAATAAGATTTATCTTCTGAAACATATCTTTGCTTTTAAAATAGATCCTAATAAAGAGTTACAAGATAATCTTGATGTGTTTAATAAACTAGTTCAGGATTTGACTAGTTGTAGTATAACATTCTCGGATGAATAATTGGCTGTTATTTTGTTAAATTCTCTTCCTGATTGTTTTGAAAATTAATTAATGCTATTGAATATGGAAGAGATACACTAACCAAGGAAATTGTGATCAGTGCTATAAGGGCTCATGATTTTAAAAATAAGATAAGGGAAGGATCAAGTGGAGAAGAGCCATTTGTTAGAGGAAGGTCAGCAACTCGGAATGGCAGTAACATCTATGGCAACTATCGGGACAAATCAAAAGGTAGAGGTCAAGGCCATGGAAGATCACATTCTAAACTGAAGTTTGGAGGAAAGAGATGCTATTACTACAATAAGGAGGGTCATTTCAAGAAAGATTGCAGGAAGATGATGAGGGATGAGAGAGGAAGAAGCCACACCAACAATGGAGGGGCTTTGGTTGCCAAAGGAGAATAGCAAGATGATGATGTTCTTGTTATGTGCTCAAATGTGAGCAGGAGGCAAGGCAGTGAGAAATGGATCTTGGATTCTGGGTGCACTTATCACATGTGCCCTCACCGGGATTGGTTCAAGAATTTCAAGGAAATCAATGATGGAAAGGTTTTCTTGGGGAATGATACTTTTTGCCAAGTGAGGGGGATAGGAGACATCCAGTTAAGGATGTTTAATGGAATAACAAGGCTGCTGCGGAATGTGAGATATCTTTCAAATTTTAGAAGAAATTTGATCTCATTGGGGCAGTTAGATTCCATGGGGTACACATACAAAGCAGAGGGAGGAAAGATCAAGGTAACCAAGGGATCTTTGGTAGTGATCAAAGCAGCAATAAAGGATGGTCTCTATGAGATGATCGGAGACACAGACATCAAGGATTAAGCAGCGAGCTTGATGGCTGAGATGGATAAGGTGGTTCTTTGGCACAATCGCTTGGGACACATGAGCGAAAAGGGCCTGCAAGTTCTCAGCAAGAATGGTTTACTTGATGGTGACAAGGTAGAGAAACTTGATTTCTGCGAGACTTGCGTTCTTGGGAAGCAACATCGGGTTAGCTTCAACACCGGAGTGCATAAGTCTAAGGGCATTCTTAACTACATTCATGCCGATCTTTGGGGGCCAGCAAGAATACCAACACAAGGAGGTAATCTTTACTTTCTTTCTTTAATTGATGATTATTCTAGAAAGGTTTGGGTTTATTTGCTTAAAAATAAATCAGCTGCTTTGAATAAGTTTGTGGTGTGGAAAAAGTTGTTAGAAACTCAAACGGGTAAGGTAGTTAAGGTTTTAAGAACTGATAATGGCTTAGAATTTTTTAATAAGGATTTTGACAAATTCTATGAGTTAAATAGGATTCTAAGACATAGAACAGTTGTGAAACCCCTCGGCAAAATTGAGTTGCTGAGAGGATGAATAGGACCCTTATGGAAAAATCAGGTGCATGATTATTGGTAACGGGTTACCCAAATGCTTTTGGGGGGAAGCTGTGTCTACTACTGCATATTTGGTTAATAGATCACCCTCTAGAGCTTTAGATCTCAAGACTCTAGAGAAGATGTGGAGTGGTAAACCCCCTGAGTTAAACAACCTTAGGACTTTTGGATGTGCTGCATTTGCACATCAAAAGGATGATAAACTTAGCCCAAGATCCAGAAAATGTGTGTTCCTAGGATATGGTGAAGGGGTTAAGGGGTATAGGTTGTGGTCCTTAGAGTAAAACGGATCTAAACTCATAATACGTAGGGATGTCATTTTTAATGAGCATTTATTTCCCTATTTGAAGAAAACTAACCCTGCAAGGGATAGTGGGCAAACCAGCACGGTTTCTGTGGAGCATAGCATCAAAGAAAATTCAGTTCAGGTAGAGCAAAGAAGGCAAGAGGGTTTGGACAAAGTAGAGCCCATTGATGAAGGCCAAGCTTAAGACACTCAAGAGGAGGCTGAACTAGAAGGCGATGATGCTGCAAATCAGAATGATTATCAGCTCACAAGGGACCTGGAAAGGAGGCTGGTCAGACCACCTTTGAGATATGGTTTTGCGAATGCTAATGTAGCAGCTCCTTATTCAGAATGAGGGAGTGAACCAGAAACTTACATTGATGCTATGGGATGTAAGGATTCGTCAAGATGGAAGCGAGGAAATACATTCTTTGAGGAAGAACAACTCTTGGGAATTGGTGCTGAAACTAGAAAAACAGAGATTTTTGGATTGTAAGTGGATTTACAAGATCAAAGAAGGGAACTCTCTAGAGGATAAAGTTCGGTACAAGGCTAGGCTGGTGGTGAAGGGGTTCACATAAAGAGAAGGCATAGATTTCACCGAAATATTCTCACGGGTTATGAAATACAAGATAATAAGGATAGTGTTAGCTATGGTGGTCCAATTTAATTGGGAGATCGAGCAAATTGATGTGAAGACAGCGTTCTTACATGGAAAGCTTGATGAGACCATCTACATGAGGCAACCTGAAGGCTATGAGGAAGGGAGGCAAGGAGATTTGGTGTGCCAATTGAAGAAATATCTCTATGGCTTAAAGCAATCACCTCGGCAATGGAATAAGAGGTTCGATTCCTTTGTAACTAGCTTGGGTTTCATGATGAGCTACTATGATTCGTGCTTGTACTACAAATGTCACAAGGTAGAGAAAATGGTGATTATCCTCATCTATGTTGATGATATGCTGTTGGTTGGTAATAGCAGGGAGATGATAGAAAAGTTGAAATCTCAACTCAATTCGGAGTTTAAGATAAAGGATCTTGGTCATTCACAGAAGATCCTTCGGATTAGTATAATCCAGGAAAGGGAGAGAAACAGGTTAACGGTTTCTCAGTCTTCCAACATAGAAAATATGATATCTAAGTTTTCTATAGAAGTAAGTAAACCAGTAAAGATTCCCCTTGCTGGTCATTTCAAGTTCTCCAGCAATCAATGTTCGAGATCGGATGCGGAGAAGAAGGAAATGGAAAAGGTCCCTTACTCTAGTGCGGTTGGATCTGTAATGTTCACCATGGTAAGCACTAGACCCGACATTGCTCATATGATTAGTGTTCTCAGCAGGTTTATGAGTAATCTCGAAAATAAGCATTGGCTTGGGATGAAGTGGTTGCTGAGGTACTTGAAAGGAAGCCTAGATGTGGGGCTTGCTTACGAGAAGAGGGGTAAGTCCATCTGTCTAGAGGGTTATGCTGATTCAGACTGTGGAGCAAACAGAGATAAAAGAAGATCGATTACCTCATACTTCTTCAACTTAAACGGATGTTGTATAAGTTAGAAGGCTCAGTTGCAGCCGGTGGTAGCACTCTCAACAACCGAGGCTGAGTATATAGCGGCAACAAATGCCATTAAGGAGGCTATGTGGTGCAAAGGGTTGTTGGAAGAGTTGAAGGTCCTAGAAGAGCAGGTAGTGGTGTATTCGGATAGCCAAAGTGCGTTGCATTTGTGTAAGAATCCGGTGTTCCATGAGAGGACAAAGCATATGGATGTTTGGTATCATTTCATTCGGGAAAATATTACGAAAGGATGCATTCATGTGGAAAAAGTGGTCATGGAAGAAAATCCTGTAGATTTAGGCACCAAAGTTCTACCTCTAAATAAGTTCAATCATTTCCTTTGACTTCTTAGGATTGGAGTCGGATGATTTGGTGACTCATGTTGAGTTTGGATCCTGAGTTCTCTACACAATGAGTTCGGGTTTAATCGCTTAGACAAAGGTAGAGATTACTTAGACAAAGGTAGAGGTTGTTGGTAATTTGTCTAAGAATTAAATGGATGGAAGATTGAAGCTTCAGCAGTCTTTGAGCCGCGACACAGGATTGGGCGCCCCGGCCTTTAGCAAGTCAGAAGTTTGCCTCGTCCAAGTGTGCGCCGTGGCACATGGTGGTGTGCACCGTGGCATAGGGCTATGCGCAGCAGCCCAGGCCTTGTGCGCCGCGATGTCCAACACTTGAAGGAGTTTAGCCTTGGTGTGCGCCGCGGCCTGCCCTGTTCTGGGCTGCGGCGCCAGGCACACCTGATACTTTTTTATCAGCGTTTTGAAATGATGCGTAGGACTTGGTTAAAATGCACAGAATTACTTAGACCACTTAGAGGCCCATGATTGTTTGGTTCTCAAGATCTAAGGGTTGGGAATGACTTTAAGATTGGTTAAAGAAGTTAATGCTCTATATAAAAGGTCATCTAGGAGCATTAACAAAACAAGAGAGCATGACACAAGAGTGCAAAAACACAAGTGTCAAGAAGAAACACAAGAAGGGGTCTTATTCCAAGAGTGGCTGGTGTTGAGAGAGATAGGCTCTCAAATCTTCAGAGGTGTTTCTATTGAGAGAGAGTAGTCAAGACTGGGGATTCAAGGGCTTTGTAATTGGAATTTTCTTGGGGAAAATTTCAAGGAAACACTTAGTTTTTATCACTTTCTTTTCTCTTCTTTCATTCTTCAAGAACAAGAGGGTTTTGAAGGGGTGTTGCTGTAATTGTAAGAACTCCATTGATTTAGTGCAGAGAGCTCGGAGGAGCTCACAGAGACGTAGGCAAATTGTCGAACCTCAATAACAATTGCTTGTGTTTTCTCTTTTATGGTTTGATTCTTGTTTTAGTACAAATCATTATAGATTTGGGTGTTTGGAAATATCACAACCTGAGATTCTTGAAAAGGTGATTTCCAACAGAAGGATTAGCATAGAAGGAAAAAAATTAATAGAATGTCAGTGAGGAGAGAGAGGCAAGAATGGCTTATGTATTTTGGATTTTAAAAAAAAAATGAAATCTCTTTGAATATTTGTTCGCCTGTCTTGTAAAAATTGGAAGACAACTGCAGTCAGGTGTCACACTTGGATTGGTTCTCTATTAAACTTGGTTAAACCAAACCAAATTTCATTTACTCGGTCCCACACCTTTAACTGGCAATGTTTGAGTGATCGGGTGTGAAAATGATGTGTCCACCCAAAAATTTCTCTTTCAAGAGAGAGAGAAACAAATGGTATATAACGTGAATGTAAAACACAAAAACCACACAACGTTTCCATGCGTGAGTTGTTTTTTAGCCGTGCATCACACGAGTAGTTTTTAAATATATGCTTTAATTATTTAAATTGTGTTAACAATAACAAATTATTTATTAGGATTTTTAGTTAAGTTGTTGAAACATATACAAAATTTAAAAACATAAAACAATGGTCAAACTAAATAAGGACTGCAAAACAATTGAAAGATTGATTTGAATACAAAAATTCAATTTTGATCTTGTCGTTTCTAACTTTGGGATATGTTTAAAAAATACAATTTATATAAACATGAGAAGCAAAAATTTGGATTACATAAAATGTATTCACAATATAATAAATTCATTCATATATATATATATATATATATATATATATATATATATATATATATATATATATATATATATAAGAGTAAAAACTTTTCAAAACAACACTGTAAGAGGAGAAATTAATCATTCAAAAGTTGTTGCTTATAAGTTGCAAATATAATAAAGATACGTTGGAGTACAAATTTTGATCATGAGTTTCAAATTTGGATAGCCTTTGCCACTTCCTTGTGCTATCGTTTTTCTATGCATTCATGGTTTTGTATTAGTTTGCCGTTGGTTTCAAAATTTGATGCATTTTGGCACTTTCATATATACCATTATGCTATATATGCTTTGTTTGACACTTGTTTGTATTTAGGATCCCTTTTTGAAGCTTTTGTCACCTTTTTGTGCTCTCATCATTCTATATATATTTGTTTTAATACTGATTTGTTGCTGAGTTCAAATTTTGATACATTTAGCACTTTCATGTGTTACCATTATGCTATACATGCATTATTTGGTATAGCTTTGTTGTTGTATTCAAATTTTGATGCATTTGGCACTTACTTATGCAACTATTATGCTATACATCGATGGTTTGGTATAGGTATGCTGCTAGGTTCAAATTTGGATGCCTTTAGCACTTGCTTCTGCTACCATAGCTATACATGGATGCTTTGGTATAGGTTTGTGGTTGAGTTCAAACTTGATTCCTTTAGCACTTTCTTGTGCTATAATTATGCTATACATGCATGGTTTGGTACTGGTTTGCTGCTGGGTTCAAACTTTGATAGCTTTGGCACTTGCTTGTGCTATTGTTATGCTATACATGCATGGTTTGGTACTGATCTACTAGAGGCTTCAAATTTTGATGTCTTTGGCACTTTTTTGTGTTACCATTATGCTATACATGGATGGTTTGGTATAGGTTTGGTGCTGGCTTCAAATTTTGATGTCTTTGGCGTTTCTTGTGCTACCATTATGCTATACATGGATGATTGGCATAAATTTGTTCTTCAGTTCAAATTTTGATGTCTTTGGCGTTTCTTGTGCTACCATTATGCTATACATGAATGGTTTGGTATTAGCTTGCTGTAGGCTTCAAATTTTGATGCCTTTGCACCTACCTGTGCTACCATTATGTTATACATGAATGGTTTGGTATAGGTATTCTGTTGGGTTCAAATTTTGATCCCTTTAGCACTTGCTTGTGCTGCGATTATGCAATACATGGATGGTTTGGTATAGGTTTCCTATTGGGTTCAAATTTTGATACCTTAGAACTTTCTTCTACTTCCATTTTGTTATTCATACATGTTGTGGTAAAGGTTTCTTGTTCGGTTCAAATTTTTTTATTACCTTTGGCACTTGTTTGTGTTACAGTTATGCTAGACATGGATGGTTTGGTACTAGTTTACTGCTGAGTTCATGTTTTGATGCCTTTGGCACTTACTTCTGCTACCATTATGCTACACATGGATGATTAGTTATAGGTATTCTGTTTGGTTCAAATTTTGATGCCTTTAGCACTTGCTTGTGCTATCATTATGCTATACATGGATGAATTAGTATAACTTTGCTATTGGGTACAAATTTTGAACTTTTTAGCACTTGCTTGTGCTACAATTATGTTATACACGCATGGTTTTTTATTGGTTTGCTGTTGGGCTGAAATTTTGTTGTGTTTAGAACTTGCTTGTGCTAACAGTATACTATATTTGGATGGTTTGGTTCTGGCTTACTGCTGGTTTCAAATTTTGATGCCTTTGGCATTTACTTGTGCTACCATTATGCTAAACTTGCATGGTTTGGTACTGGTTTGCTACTAGGCTCAAATTTTGATAACTTCGACACTTGCTTGTGCCACCATTATGCTATAAATGTATTGTTTGGTATTGATTTGTTGTTGGCTTCAAATTTTGTTGTCTTTGACACTTACTTGTGTTATCATTATGTTATACATGGATGGTTTGGTATAGGGTACTTACTTCAAATTTTGATTTCTTTTTCTCTTGCTTGTGTTACCATTATGCTATACATCGTTGATTTGATATAAATTTGCTGTTGGGTTCAAATTTTGATGCCTTTTGTGCTTAGTTACGCTATTGTTATACAACACATGAATGGTTTGGTACTCTTTTGCTGCTGGGTTCAAATTTTAATGCCTTTGGCACTTGTTTGTGCTACCATTATTCTATACATGCATGGTTTGTATTGACCTATATTTGATTTTAATAATGACAAAACGCTACTCTAATTGCACTAATAGTTTTATCAAGTGTTTAAGTGGTAAAAGCATTCAGTATGGAAACAAGATGCAAGAACTTAACACAATTCAGACACCAAAACAAGACAAAAGACTATAATAGGCATTAAGGTAATTAAAAAAATTGTAAATCTCTTATGTTCAATTACATAGCTTGATCTGTGGCTCAATTTACAAAAGACTTTGATAAAACTAAAAATACAAAAAGTTTCTAAGTCAAAAACTGTTTTTGAAAAGGAAAACTGGGTTGAAGGACAACCTAGTTGACTCCACCCTATACCAATCGACTGGGATATGGGATAGAAAGTTCCCAATTAATTGGTAACTTCACCTAGTCAATTATTCCTCTGACCCAGTCGACTGGCACTTGCCCTTAGCCTAAAAAGTGAAAAATCTTCACTTGACCTAGTTGACTGGTACAAGGACCCAATCGACTGGTATTTCGAAAATATGACCGTTTGAGACACGTGACTTGAGTATTTAATGCCCCAAACCTACTAAGTCAGTGTCAAACAGCCAAATTGATTCAAGGCAATATAAACCCACTTCAATGAGCATTTCAACAAGAAGAGAATACATTTGATTCACAAGATAGCTCATTAATTCTCAAAAAGCTTTGAAAAATTTATTGTTGAGCCATTCATCAAGCTTGTTCTTGAAAGAGAGATATTGTACATTTGTAAAAGCACTTATCGCTATCTATCTACCATTTACTTTATAGCAAATTTCATTTATTGTAAAAGGAAAGAGTTGGTATAACTCTTAGAGTGTTTAGAATTAAACACTTCATTGTAGCTTCCGTGAGGAAGAGATCGGTTGTAAGGTTTGTGCAACACCCGTGAAGTTGTACGACTAAAGTTTTAGTGGATTACTTCAAGGAGGTTCCTTGAAGAGAGTGGACATAGGGCCGGAAGGAATCCGATATTACCCAACCACTATAAATGAAGTTTGTATTTTCTCTTCCTTAAGCTCTTTTACTTTCAAGCATATTATTTGTTTGTGTGCTTTATACATTTAACTGTTTAAAGACTTGTAAAGTATTTAGCAAAAGTTTTTAAAACCCAGTTCAACCCCCTCTTGGGTTTGAACCTCGGTTTACAATTGGTATCAGAGCTTCGTACTCAATTTTAGGCTTAAAATCCTTGAGTTGATCCGATGGCATTAAATAGCTATACCGAAGGGCATTCCTACACTAGGCCTCTTTTGTTAAATGGCTCCAATTATAACTACTGGAAAAATAGAATGAAAATCTTTTTAGAAGGACAAGATTACAATCTATGGAGAGTCATTGAAGAATGACCTAGAATTCCTACAAAGGAAATAACTATTGGAGAAATCAATCATACAATGCCTAAACTTAATTTCAGGCTTAAAATCTTGAGTTGATCTGATGGCATCAAATAGCTATATCAAAAGGCATTCCTACACTAGTGTCCGAGTATGAATCTTTCAAAATGTCTCCTAACGAAACAACTTCTCAAATGCACTCACATTTCACCACTATTGTTAATGGCTTAAAGCTTCTTCGTAGGACCATTGAGGAGTTTGAATTAACAAGGAAGATCTTAAGGTCTTTTCCATCCACCTGGAAAGCAAAGAAGATAGCCATCATGGAGGCCAAGGATCTCGACAAACTTGATGTCGAAACACTTCTCGGATCACTATTGACATACGAGATGGAGGAAATGAATCATGTTGTCAATGATGATGAGAAGAAGAAAAAGATGATTGCTCTTAAGGCCTCTACAAGCAACAAAGAGGAAGAGAAAGAAGAAGAGGATGAGACCAGCGAAGAAGATGGTGAGATGGCTTTAATCACCAAAAGGTTTCACAAGTTCTTGAAAAAGAAAAAGAAACCTTACACAAGGGAATCCACTCCAAAAAGGGAACATCTTGTGTGTTATGGTTGCAAGAAGTCCGGTCACATCAAGGCTGATTGTCTAACTACGAGCAAACCTTATAAGAGCTTCAAAAAGAAGGCTGTGATTGCAACCACGTGGAGTGATGATGAAGAGGAAGAAACTTTGGACAATGAAGTTGGATACGAGGAGATTGTCAACCTATGTTTGATGGCATTCGACGATGAGAATGAGGTATCAACTTCTTCCCCTTCTAATAATAACATTGTTAGTAATAGTGAAGAGTTTATTGAAGTTATAAATGAGATGCATGAAGAATTGAAAAAATTTGATTCTAGGAATATCATCCTCAAAAAGGAAGTCTCATCTTTTTCCAAAGAGATGGAAGGCTTAAAAGAAGAAAAAGAAAAACTATCTTCCATGCTTTATGATTCTTCACAAGATTTTCTAAAAAATGAAAATAAAAATAAAAATTTAAAGAAGAAAATATTGGAATTGAATAGCACTATATCTAGACTTATGCTTGGAAAAGGAAAGCTAGATGAAGTGTTATCTAGCCAAAGGTTAAATGGAGGAAAATCCGACTTGAATTATTCTCCATTGGACAAGCAAAAGTCAAAAGAGATTTTGTTCATGAAAACAACTTCTAGACCATTGGGCCATTTGCATATGAACTTATTTGGTCCAATAAGTACCATTAGTCTAAGTGTCCATCAATAAAGGATTTGTGAACTTTTGTAGAAAGGTTCAAAATGAAAAAGATATTTCTATCTCAAGCATTAGAAGTGATCATGGAAAAGAATTTGAAAACCAAAGTTTCAAAATTTTGTGATGAAAATGGAATTGATCACAACTTTTCAACACTTAGAACTCCTCAACAAAATGGAGTTGTTGAGAGGAAAAATAGAGTTCTAGAACAATTTGCAAGAACAATGCTTTGTGAAAATAGTTTTTCAAAATATTTTTGGGCAGAAGCCATAACATTTCTTGCTAGTTTTTAAAATAAAGTATTAATTAGGCCTATGCTAAATAAAACTCCATATGAATTATGGAAAGGTAGAAAGCCTAATGTATCTTATTTTCGTATCTTTGGTTGTAAATGCTTTATCCTAAATAACAATAAAACGAACTTGGGTAAATTTGACTCAAAGACCGATGAAGGGATATTCTTAGGATATTCAACCTCTAGTAAAGCTTATAGAGTCTTTAACAAAAGAACTCTAGTGGTTGAAGAATCCGTACATGTAGCCTTTGCTGAGTCTAACTCAATTAGTAGTATAGTAGTCTCTTTTAATGATGATGCAAATTTTATTCCAAGAATAGAAACACCTACTCCCAGTGTTGACCCGAAGGAGAGCCAACCTCAAACAAGTCAAGAGGTAGAAGCTCTCAATCTTGATCAACCATCTACAAGTCAACAAGAGGATAATCTTACCAAAGATTAGAGGTATGTGAATTATCATCCAATTGATCAAGTGATTGGTGATCCTTCACAAGGGGTAAGAACTCGATCATCTATTAGAAATATTTGTAATTGTGTAGCTTATTTATCTCAAGTAGAACCTAAGACGTTTGTAGAAGCCGAAAATGATGTTGATTAGTTAAATGCTATGCAAGAAGAATTAAATCAATTTGAAAGAAACAAAGTATGGAATCTAGTTCTTAGACCAAAGAATCACACTATAATAAGATCTAAATGGGTATATAGAAATAAAATAGATGAAAATGAAATAGTGACTAGGAACAAGGCTAGGCTAGTTGCTAAGAGATATAATCAATAAGAAGGAATAGATTTTGATGAGACCTATGCTCTTGTAGCTAGATTAGAAGCCATTTGTATGTTATTGGCCTTTGCATGCGTCAACAAATTTAAGCTATTTCAAATGGATGTAAAAAGTGCATTTTTAAATGGTTTTATAGAAGAAGAGGTGTATACTGAGCAACCTTTGAGATTTGAAAATTCTAGTCTTCCAAACCATGTTTATAAGTTTTCTAAAGCTCTCTATAGGTTGAAGCAAGCTCCAAGAGCATGGTATAAAAGACTATGTAAGGTTTTGCTTGAAAATGGTTTTACAAGAGGAAAAATAGACACAACCTTCTTCACAAAAACTCATAAAAATGACACATTACTAGTCCAAATATATGTTGATGATATTATATTTGGTGCTACTAATGAATCTATGTGTCAAGAGTTTGTTAAGTGCATGCAAGGTGAATTTGAGATGAGCATGATGGGAGAGCTTACCTATTTTCTTGGACTTCAAATCAAATAATTGAGAGAGGGCATTTTCATCAATCAATCAAAGTACATTGATAAGTGCCCCTTAATTTACATTTGTTAAGCTCATAGTTTGCGTATTTTATTCCATTTTACTTCCTTTTTGTGTTTTTTGTGTTTTTATAGGTTTTTGGAAAAAAGAAAGCATTTTGGAACTCAAAGAGCAAAACTTGAACTGGGAGCTACAGAAGAGTGCGATCAAGCGCAGTGCTTGGTGCGATCGAGTGCACAAGCACTTGTGCGCACAAGGAGAAGGCTCGAGTGCAACCTTGCACTTGAGCACAAACTCATGCGATCGAGCGCACACGCATCGGTAAAACATCAAAACGGCAGTTCCTATTTTGGAAAGTAGGGTTAGAGATCTGTTTTGGAAATTAAAGTTTCCAAGTGTTCTTAAAACCCTATAAATAGACTTGTAAAACACAAAAACAGTATCTCTCTTTTTAGGAGCTTATCTCGCTTTTAGTTTAGTTTTTGTTCGGGGAGGCCAGAGGCCTGATGAGCCCGGAGGAGAGATTGTGGAGACAAATTGACGACTCTTCTCCATAGTGTTTTTGGGTTTCTTCTTTCCTTTGTATTTTATTTTATGATGTTGTTTAGCATCACAACTATGTGTAACTAATTTTCTAGTAAGGGCTTGATTGAAGCCCTAATTATGTTTACTCAATAATTTAGTATTGGCGTCTTTGTGATATTTGTGTTGTGATGGTTAACTTGATTAATGTTTGTTTTTATTTAAATTCCTCATATGTGTTTGCTGATCAACATATGCATGTGGTATAGATTAGTTAGTTGAATCAATTTGGATGACCGAGTCCTGGGTTCAACAATAGTAACAAAAGATATCCACGCTGGATTTTTGGGTTAATCAACATGGGAAACCAGAAGTAGATACCATGCCCTAGGTCTCGTGTGGTTGTCGATTTCCATAGATCTTATGCTTTCTTAAGGAACAACTCAGTATACACCATGCTGAATCCCTTAAGAAAGAAAAGAGTTAGAGTAGATACCATGCCTAACTCATTTCTTAGAGAAATCAATAGCTTAAGAAGTAGATACCATGCCCTTAGGTTGACAAACATTAGGTATTCATGACATAAGTAAAGCATTGACATACTGTTTTGTTGTGGTAGCATGATTAGTGGTGGATATCAAGTCCCTAAGCCTTTATCTTTATTAAATTCCAACTCAATATTTATTTCTTTTATTTTTATTTTATTATTGCGAAACTAATTCTAAATCAAAATTTACCAATCCCTGTGGAGATGATCTTGCATTCGCACACTATACTACTAAGTTGACCTTGTGCACTTGCAAGTAAAACAAGTTCGATTATTTACTCATTAATTTAGGTAGATAATCGCACAACATACACCAAGGGCCTATTAAAGAGGTTCGGGATGGAAAGCTCAAAGTTAATTGGAACTTCTATGAACACTTCTATAAAACATGACCTAGATAAGGAAGGTAAGTGTGTAGATACTAAAACTCATAGAAGCATGATAAGAGCTTTACTTTATTTAACTGCAAGTAAACCTGATATAATGTTCAGTGTATGCATGTGCGCTAGATTTCAAGCTAATCATAAGGAATCACATGTAATTGCAGTAAAAAGAATCCTTAGATATCTAAAAGGGACTCAAAAGCTAGGGTTGTGGTATTCTATAAAATCAACTTTTAAACTTGTAGGATATTCAGATGCTAATTTTGTGGGTTGTAGACTAGATAGAAAAAGCACTAGTGGAACATACCAATTCTTAAGTGTAATGTTAACCTCTTGGTTTTCCAAGAAACAAAATTCAGTTGCGCTATCAAACATAGAAGCGGAATATGTAGCAGTCGAAAGTTGTTGTGCACAAGCGTTGTGGATGAAACAACAATTAGAAGACTATGGCATGAACTTTAAAGATATACCAATTCATTGTGATAACACTAGTGCTATCAACTTGACCAAAAACTCTATTCAGCATTCTAGAACCAAACACATAGAAATTAGACATCATTTCATAAGAGACCATGCTCAAAGGGTGATATTAGACTAGAATTCACTCATTCAAAGGATCATATAACTGATATTCTTACAAAACCCTTAAGTGAAGATAGATTTTGCAAGATTAGACTATTGATGGGCTTGAAAGACTATGATAATATATATGTTTGATTGCATCAACATTCATTATATGCATGTTGGACATCTAATGAATGAGTATTAACTCTTATTTAATATATCTCTCACTCAAGATGGCATAAATAAACAATTTCATGCTAAAATTTCAAGTTAGAGCTTAAACTTTTAAGTTTTCTGAAGGATCCAGTCGACTAGTAGCATGACCCTAGTCAACTGGTATCCCACTATCCATTTTACCAATCGACTAGTACAAAGCATCTAGTCGACAGGTACTATAAGACATTGTTTGTAGCCAAAATTTGAAATTTTGGTGGTCTACCCAATCAACTAGTATGGTACATCCAGTCGACTGGTATGTCGAAAAATCTCCAAATTATGAAGGACCCAGTCGACTAGTATCGCAATTCTATAAATAGTCTCTTTAGATTTTTCAGTTTTCACACCATTTTTGAAAACCCTAAGCTTTCTCTCTAGAAAAACCTTGATTTTAGTCCAAAATCTCTAAAAACCAATTCATAGAACTTCAATCATACCCAAAATCATCAATTTTTCAACTTTTCACGGTTAAAAACTCCACATTTCCCCAAATCTCTCTCTAAAATGATTTTTCCCAAAATGTCTAAATGAATACACATCAAAACCACCGTTGGAGGACCTCACGTGCCTACAAGGCCTTGGTCTATGAAGTCCTTATCTTTGAATGCTAAGGGGAAATGGGTTGCTGGTTCATCGAGCAAGAAGGCACGGACTGAGCTCAATGACTCGCTCTTTTGGAGCCCCGCCGGAAAAAGCAGGTATAATTCCATTATCCGTAACAAGAAAGTCATGATGAGTAGACTCATCGATTTTGATTCTATCCATCATGCAAATTTCGATATTTTACCTACTTTCGAGGCGATACAGTTGACACTACTTGTCAACATTTACCAAAAATTTTACCCTCGCCTAATTCACTTGTTTTACGCCAACTTGGTTAAACCGAGTCCATTAGCTCTTAGGTTTAAGATCAGTGTCATGGGCATAGAATTTGTGGTGAATGCTGACCTTCTGGTCAATATTTTGAGGATCCCTGTGGGAGAGGTCTAGTTGAGTTTGGACAGATGGCGAGAAAACTTTGATTACGAGGAGACGTGCCAGATTGTTAGGGGCGACCCTAACTATATCTTCAGGCCCACTACAATTCATCACTATAGTGATATGCCCCTCAACTGAAAGCTATTTAATCTCATTGTCGGCTGGACCATCCACCCGAGACTCAGTAGTCGAGGCTATCTTTCTAAGATACATGTAGTATTGATTTGGTGTCTCAAAATAGGACACCATTTCAATATCTACCCCCTATTGCTTGTCAATACGATTAACGACGAACCAAGTGACTCCAGGTGCCTCCCATACAGGATTTTCATCACCCTGATCCTCCAGCATTTTCGTGTCCCCCTATCAGCCTCAGAAGCTCAAGACATCGGCCCCAAGGACATCATCAATATCTCTTCTCTGAAAAAGATGGGGTGCACGATCCGAGATGGGATGATCTACTCTAAGGCTAGGAGGACCATTCAGATCGATGAGGATGACAACAACAAGGAAGATGATGAGGTTCCTGGTGATGTAGCTTCTCCCACTGCTATGGACACTAACGAGCGAGCACCTAGTCCATAACATGGTGGCTCTAGTGCTGGTCAGGCAGGCTACAATGACATTCTACAGGCTATTTTGAGTTTAATCTTAGACTAATTCATATTCTAGTTATTCCTTAAGTTATAAATTTGTTTCGTATGGGAATGACCTCAGGAGAGGATTAGTTAGGGCTGGTAGAGCAAGATAACCAACATAATATAGCAATTGCAGAAAGAACATTCATCAGTGAACATATGGAATTGATTTCTGGCTGAAGTAGATCATAACTCCAGAACTAGAATATTATTTCAGCTTAGATGAAAAGGCTGGTAAAAGAATGACAGTCACAGACAAAAGAATCAAAAAAAAAAAAAGGTGGTCTGGATCAATCAAAGATGCCTTATATTTACCTCTCAATTTAGTGTTTCAAGTTTATATCCTGAAGACATTTACTGGTTGTAAACAGAAAGTTTGCACTGTTTGAAGGTTATGCAGTCAAA
The DNA here is from genome assembly GCA_023935145.1 of Bretschneidera sinensis. Classification (NCBI taxonomy): domain Eukaryota; kingdom Viridiplantae; phylum Streptophyta; class Magnoliopsida; order Brassicales; family Akaniaceae; genus Bretschneidera; species Bretschneidera sinensis. The sequence continues at coordinate 47,039,628 of CM043701.1, forward strand.
AGCTTTCCAAGACAAGACTTGGCCACTATTGTGACTGAAGCACTAAATCTCAAAGCATAAAAGAAATAATCCAAACTTCCTATGCTACTCCAAGATAGTATGTTAAGATGTTATAACTTATCAAAAAAAAATGTCAAGATGTTATATCTGAGCGTAAGTTGTTGGATAAGTACTATTCTATTGGTTTAACTACACAATAAGCTATTTTACATACTCAGTGAACTGTATTCATTGGATCTTTTTTCTCCCCTCTTACCAAATAAAGACTAGTAATAACAAAAGATTACGAGGATGAGTCTAAATGGATCCAGGAGAAGATATAGAGAGAAATCAACCAGGACTACTAGGAACTACGAGAAACAGTAATACATTCTAAAAATAGTAGAAAAGAAGTGGATCCACTGAAGTTTATTCTTACACAGACCAGCAAGTTGGAAAGGGAACCAATCGAAAAACAGAAAGGGGAAAAAAGATTAAGAAATTAAGATAGAATAAAACTGAATTTACACAAGACATCAAGTCATTGATCAGTGCTAACGAAACCTAAATAATTTATCAATTCAAACAGCATGATTGATACAACCCATTTGTTATTGCATTTAGGGAGACAAAAATATTCGCAATCCACAGGAAATGATGATGAAAAGTATAAGAGATAAAATGAAAAAACCAGTATATGAAATGGTTTAGGCCATAAAGGAATTCAGCTCTATACCCAAATAAGACATCACAATAACAAATTTTACAACTAACTGAATCAACAAACATGAGATCCAATCAACTTAAATCGACTTAAGTATCCACATGTCAATAGATGTAAGGCATCAACACCATCCCAACTTCCTTCAAAAGAATATCAAACCCCCCACATGCACACACACTATAAAAAAGAATAACTTATCCACCTGGATTTGCAAAAAGATGGTGTATAATTCTATGAGAGATATAAAATTTAAGTTTAAATCAAGTGATATAGAACAGTAAAAATAAAATTGAAAACTAACATTTACTGAGTGGGGAAAGAATATCTTTATACAATATAATCACATGCATGCAGGGGCTGAACTAGTTTTGTTGAACTTACCACAAATTGTCTTGATGCTTCATCAATAAAAGTTTCATCCCTGCGTTTATGAGTTTCAATAAAAAAACTCTACACGCCCAGGGTCATTTCCATGTTTCATCTCCTACCATTTCTGAAAAGGGTTCAAACAATGACTCAGTCAGTATTACTTAAATGAAAGATTGGATGAATAAAGCAAATCAACTCACATATTAATCTCTTTTTCTAGCAAAACTCTTTGATCCGATCGTGTGAGGACATTGTTGTCTTTCACGTGTTGTTGTCCCTATCGTAGAATATTTCTACACAAACAATAAACCAAGTGACCAATAAATCATTAAATTGAAATAGAAACAATGAGAATTCAAATGAACATAATTATGAAAAAACAACCTCGCTCTGCTCAGAAAACCAGTAGTTCACAAGTTGTTTCCACTGGTCTTGATTTTCTTCTTTTAGAACATTATTGCTCAAAAGTTGTTTTTATTTGTTCCTCACATGGTCCCTTTTAAGCACATACCTGTAGTCCTTCCATTTTTTTCGATCATCCATAATAATATTTTGTCGATCACCTCAATCATAGGATAATGAAACTTCCTCTACCACAAAGAAAAGAAATAATACAAATAAGCATTTTTGGTGTTAGGGAGTATATGCATGTATAACACCACAAAAAAGATAGAGGAAAAACTCAAATTAAGTTGTTGTTAATTACCCAAATCAATAAAACAAGGTCTTTTTTTATAGTTAGAAGGCACCTTCTTCCAATCTGTGTAACCAAGCGGACAAAGGTTCCCTCTTTTTGCAACTTTGTCTAACCAACTACTTAATATTTGCCCACCTTTTTCCACAGGTTGATTACGTACATTGAAGTGGACAAAAATTTTCTACCCACGTTCCAACGACCACACTTGTGAAGTTCCCAAGACACGTGTTTGCTTTCTCACCCTCCCTTCAGAATCTATACATTGAAAACATAAATTTTATAATTAGTATAACAATGTGATATCAAACTAGTTATAAAGAGAATGTCTTATAATACAAAAATTACCAATGATTTCGTATTGTTCATTATCATTGTTTTGACTTTTCGTTGTTATTGGCTCAGTCTCAGAATCACTTTGCGATTCATGATCATCTTTAAGGTGATACTCATTCTCATGTTCAATATCTTCTGGATATTGTGAAGACCTAGCTGGAGACTGGTTTGACGTAGTAGCTCTGACTGATGGAGGAATATATTTTGACCTAAACATATTGCAATCTGTATACATAAAAATATAAACATGCTTATATCTCACATGCCCATCAAACACTGGCCTAAAGTAAACAAGTTATTGACAAAAGTAAATTTACAATAGTAACATTAACAATAAAAAGTATCTTACCTTTTTATGTACAACAGAAGACAGATGCTTAATATTAGTTGTGAGTTGTGCCATTGCAAAGCAATGAAAAAAGAGGGCATCAATAATCCTTTAACTGAAGTGCAACCAATGACTAAAATGGTAAAATGCAACCATTGCAAAGCCACTACAGGTGCTGGTGCTGGTGCTGCACTAGCCCTATGCTATTTGATTTCTAGTGATTTCACATTCTCTCAAACATTATCTCTTACCTAGGTATCTAAAACATACATAAAAGAACAGGTAGTACGTTAAATTGTAGAAAGCAAAAAATCTAAAAGTTCAAGTCCAGAAAGTTACCTAATACTTGTCTGTCCACCTATATCAAGTTAACAAAAAATTGCCATCAGGACCTTTAACTGAAATGCAATTTTCATCTTTTGAACTAGAAAATTGAATGTCTCAAATAACAATTATCTGTATATTAACACATAGATCGATATCCAACACCACAAAACTTTCAATCATATCATCATAGCGTATGAATAACAATGCCATACCTAATGATGCACGTGTACATACTGTATCCACACCCATTTCATCATCACAATCATTCCAGTCATTTTCATCATCTCAATTATTTTCATAATTTCAAGAGGAAACTCCCTATGTGCCGACATCTACTCTCAAACCAACAATGGTCATGGTCCCACCTACTCTCAGACCACACTCCCCTCCCATAGTCCTAACTACTCTCGAACTAGAAGATCTTATAGTGCACACATAGTCAACACACAATCAAGAACAAGGCATCCAACATTTCCACACATCTATATAAGAATACATATCAATAATCAAGTAGCATAATTTATATTCCATATCGAATGTAGTACTTACCACCAAACACCATTACACAATTATGAAGCATTTTTATTACATTAAAAAAGAAACACGCACACATCAAATCTCTTTATAGAAAAAACTCAAAAATGGCATTAAAACTATATGATCATTCAGCGAAATGCCCAATTCATATTACATTAAAAAAGATTTCTTCTTTTTCAAAAAAGATTGGTGTATTCATCAATGTCCATCCTAGCCCAAGTTGAGATACAATCTAATTGATCGTCTACCACTACATTAGAAGGTATGCAATGATTGTAAGTGTCATCATCCTCTTCCTGCGTTTTTTCCCCCATTTTATGTAGTTCCCTTGGCTTTGTTATCACCATATGATACCATTCCTTTATTGTTGGGTCTTGCACATAAAACACTTGTTTCACTTGAGATGAAATAACGAACGGGTCATTCTTCAATAACTGACCAGTGTTTATGAACCTAGACAAGTTCACGGGAATGCACCCACCTGCATCTTTCTTTAAACCCTTGGGTGAATTAATATCTACCCAATCACAATGGAACAACACAATCTTAAATGCCCAATAGTAATCCAACTCGATGATATCTTTAAGCACACCATAATACATTTGATCCTCCGCTTCAACCATAATTCCTGAATTTTGATATCCTCTAAACTTCTCACGTTCCTTTATGTGGAATTTAAAGCCATTGATGTTGAATCCATTAAATTTTTTAACAACATTATTCAGACCTTGAGCAAAGGCAATTAATTCATCTGAATAATTATTATCCACCATCCATGGCACCTAAACATTTTCCAATAATTAATATGAGAAAACACCAGTCAATGTTTTATTGAACACACTTATAACATTCAAAGCCAATTAATATTATGTCTAACCTGTCTCATAAGCCATGAGGGAAATTTCTCAACCAACCACTTCTGTTTGAGACTTGGTATTGGTCGATTGGAACGGTTGGTTAGTCTTTGAGCAGCCAAAAATTCGTTGCAATGATTGATGTTTTTATCAAACTGTTAGCCCTCACAGGGATAACAAAACATAATAACTACTAAATTTAAACAAATGACTAAGTTCCTTTATTGATACTAACCTACGAAGGTGAGAAAGTTTATCATTATGGAGCAACATTTAACGATGTGCTTGAGCCAATGGCATGTCATCGAGCTCAACATTTACAATCTTTCCCATAATTCGTCCACTTGAGGAAAACATGTACTTATTCGGATAATTTACAATATCATTATTCCTTTGGGGGCGGTTGAATTTTGTCTCTACACCTTTGAAGTATTGTGAGCAATATGTTAGATACTCTTCCCTATTGTACTCTTCAGTAATTGACCCCTCGGGTCAACTTCTATTACGTATGTTGATTTCAAGCGCACTAAATACCTTACAAAGCCAAAAAAATTAAAGATAAATTTAGTAGCCATTAATATACAAATTAAGTATTCATAAAAGAGATTTGAACATCTAACCTCTCAATAGGATACATCCACCTGTAGTGTACGGGACCACCAAGTCTAGCCTCAGAGGCTAAGGGAATGATAAGATAAACCATAATGGCAAAGAAACTAGGGGGAATATTTTCTCCAAATGGCAAAGTGTCAAAGCAACACACGACTCTAATATGTCAAGCTCTTGAGGATTAAGGGCTTTAGAGCATAAAGCTTTGAAAAATGATGATAACTCATAAACAACTGCTACAATATATCTAAACAAAGATGCTCTTAAGGCAATAGGAAGGATTTCGTCCATCAAGTGACCATCATAACTCTTTAAGTTTGACAGCTTACGATCCTTTAAGTTGACACATCTTGAGATGTTTGATGCATATCCATTAGGAACTTTAAGATTTGCCAAAACTGTCAAGAAATTGTGCTTCTCCTTTGTAGACGTAGTGTAGCATGCTGGAGGCGAGTGATCTTTTCCATTAGGAAGAACAACTAAATGGAGGTATTTTCTAATATCAATTTCCTCGAGATCACGACGTGCCTTTTTATTATATTTAGTCTTACCATCTATATTTAATATTGTTCCAATCAAATTGTCACATACTTTATTCTCTATATGCATCACATCTAGATTATGACGCAATAGATTATCTTTCCAATAAGGTAACTAAAAAAAATGCTTCTTTTTTTCCACAAAGTATCTACAACTCCATCATCCATGAGAAGATCCTCCTTATCAACATTTTCTAGGAAATCATCCACACCCTCAAAAAGATTATCAACTTCATCCACTAGTACTTACCCCGTAGAGGTACCAACATCCTCTCTTGCCCTCTTCTTAGAAGGCCTTGAGGTTTTACCATAGATGTAGTTTCTACCCTCTAGTTATCTTAAAACATCGTGTCTAGAAGATGGAATAGGAGCAGATCCTAACTCTATGGTGCCATCAAACTGATCCTTTTGAAAACGAAACTCATGGTTTTCTTCTAACCATCAACGATGACCCATTTAGCAAAACTTTCCCCCGTGCTTTAACCATATAGAATGCGTAGAGTCCCCATAACATGGACAAGCAACACGCCCCTTGGTCCTCCAGCCAGATAAGTTTGCATATGCTGAAAAATCATTAATGGTCCAAAGAAAAGAAGAATGCAGCTTAAAGCTTTGATTGATGGACGCATCAAACGTATCAACACCATCCCATAATTGTTTCAACTCTTCCATTAGAGGCTGCAAAAAGATATCAATATCATTACCGGAGCTTTTCTCACCAGGAATCACCATTAAAAGGATGAATGATGTTTGCTTCATGCAAAGCCACGGTGGCAAGTTGTATGGGACCAAAAGAATGGGCCATGTGCTATAAGTAAAACTCATTATTCGAAAGGGATTAAACCCGTCACTAGCTAGGCCAAGCCTAACACTACGAGAATCATCTGCAAAATCGGGATACAAAGTATCAAATTTATTCCAAGCTAATCAATCTGCTGGATGTCTGAAAATCCCATCCTTTGTCCGATCTTTATCATGCCATCTCATCAACGAAGCTGTTTTAGATGACATATATATCCTCTTCAATCTCTGTATTAGAGGAATATAACACAATACTTTAGCTGGCTTTTTCTTTTTAGATTGAGCATCCCTCTCATTCAACGGATCCTCATCATCAGCATTGTTTTTAACCCACAGTGGCACACCACACGCATGACAAAATTCATCATTCACATGCTCACCCCAATACAATATGCAGTCATTAGGACAAACATGAATCTTCTCATAGCTAAGACCCAATCCTTTGATAATCTTCATGGCTTCATAATAATTTGATGGCAGTAGAGCGCATATCGGAAATGCTATGTTGATAAACTCAAACAACATAGTAAGAGATTTACCAGACCACATATTCAAACATTTGATGTGTAGTAGGTACAACATAAAACTTAACTTTTTAAAATTTTGACAACCCAGATAAAGTTCATTGTCATAATCTTTCATCAAATTGCGATACTGAGTCGTCTCATCAATATCAGAACGAACTGGATGTTTGATGTGTAAAGACTCACCACAATTATTGAACTCAAACACACCATGGGCTTATTTCTCTTCACCATGCTCATTTGAAGATCCCACTGTGATTCCTACACTTAATGGTTCATTTTTTTGGTTTTACAAGTAACCTCGAAGGCACTTCAAAGCAAACCCAACACGTTATCTCGTCCCATGAAGCCAACTGGAACACTAGTGGGTTCTAAACTAGTGTGAGTATGGTCTATATGAGAGACTTTCTCCCCATGAAAAGCTCACTCGGTGTAACCTGGACTAAACCCATTATACAATAGCTGCTCCTGAACAACTTCTAGTTCGAATGAAGAACAATTACCACATCTCCTACATGGACATACAATACTACCACGACCATAAGCTTTTTGTCACGCAAATATAATGAAGTTTGCAACACCATCCATATAAGCTTTACTCGACATCGGTTTATCTATCCAACTTTTATCCATTTTAAGATGACGCCAATAGAATTTCCTAAAACAATATTAAGAAAGTCATAAATGAACTATTTTTGGCAAAAGAAGGCATAATCACAAACTTAGATTTTATTGCTAAGTGGATGAACTAAAATTGATAACAACAATGAACTGTTACCCCTGGAATAGCCAATGCCCCTGTTCAGGTGCTGGTGCAGCAGCAGCCCCCCCTGTGCAAGTGCTAGTGCTGCACCAGTCCCTAATGTTGGCGTTTATGATAAATCTAATAAAAAATAATTCACCAAGACCACACATTAACAAATTGCTTATATAATTGATACTACATGCAAAAAGAAAAATAAATATTTTCATACTTTCAATTAATAAAATTAAAGCCACATGGTGTGCACTCAAAGAAGTCATGTTGGAATATTATTTTCTGAGACCAGCATGCAATTTCAATATTAACCAACGAATAATTTTACTATTTCAACATACAAAATCAGTTCTTACTTACTAATCCTACTATGGACAAGTCCCACTATGATAAATCCATGAACAAGTTATAGCAGACACCTCTTCTCGGTATATAGCTACCTAAAGAAGAGTAAAATAAAAAGCAAGTGAACCGCAAAAAAGTTATTTCTCCATTTGCTAACAACTTAGAACAAAAAAGCAAAAGCAACTGATTGAAGTGAGACGTCAACACTTGAACAGTGGTTACAAAAATATTTGGAATCTAATTACAACTTCAAAACTATTTTTTTTTAGGGGGAGCATAAATTAGTCAGAAAAATAAATAATAAACTGGCCTTCTATGAGTAACAAATCTATACCTAGTCCAGAAACAAAAAAGAGAAACAAATGGATAAAAAGAAGACCTAAATAGAGCAAGAAAAGATGAGAAGCCCGTGAAAAGGAGAGTAAAAGCAACCTGGCTGAAGAATTTTTCTTTTTCATTAGAGTTCCATACGAAGCTGGCAAAACAAGGAGTAGTACAACCCACTATTACCTTCAAATTTTCTTAATTATTCTTCTATCCTCCTACTACTATCTTGAACATCGATTTAATAATAATTTAAAAAAAAACATGTATTCTCAGTCAAAACAATTTGAAATGACACTTCTACATTGAAATTCATTAGAGTTTTGCAAAGTAATGTTGTTTCGACCAATTTGACTGTACCCTCAATGCATTATGGCATATTGTTGACTTATACTCATAACAATTTATCATGTTTTATTTTTGGATACATGTCATACGTATCAGTAAGTATTGCATGTACTAGATGTAGAATGCTTCATGATTCCATTTAATGCAGGAGTTTTTCGTTTTATCTTCTAAATAATAACTTATCTTTCTTTTAAAGAACAATGGAATTAAGGCTTGAACATTAACCATCTACAGCCAATGGTAAAAAGCCTGAGTCATCAAATTTTATTGTAGCAAATACGCAAGAGAAATGCACCTGTGTTTCAAGGAAATCAAAGGCTTACTATTGTGTATATATACCCTTACTTACACATTCCTGAAATCAAATCAGCATTTAAACAGATGATAATAATACTTTCAGAAACAAGTTTCATAGAAAAGAAAAGGGCTTGCTGCACAAATTGTATATCTAAGTCAAATTAGAACAAGAGATAGAATATATGATATGAGCAACTGACAAATAAATCATGAAATATGAAAGGTCAAAAACTGTAAAAAAAAAAATCAAGATCAATTGTTCAAGATGAATTAAGATATATAAAAAAAGCAATTGCATACATATACATATTCAAGCACTTGAAGATCATATTATTTTAACTAACACCCATTATCTATTTTTCCTTAGTTTCTTTTTATCATTTTAAACAGAGTGCCCATCTAATTCTAGCAAAATAGCCCACCAATCCCCCTATAAACAATCCCATTTAGAGAGTAATGCAAAATAGAAACAAGCTGAAACTACCATAGAGATCAGAATTACACAAGAAGATTAATAAAGCTAATAAATGAAAAATCACAAGGCCTATACAAAATCAAGCAAACTACTACAGTACCATTCAAAATTAAAATCATGCAAAAGACAAAATAAAGTTGTAAAGTACTATATACCATATACTCGCATTGTACTCCTCATCATGCTTATTACACAGGAATCAAGCATTTTTTTTTTTATAAAGCAAAATTGTTTTATCCAAGAGAACAAAACAGGATACCTGCTACAAGGGAAGAACCCAACAAAAATTTACAACTCTGATAAGTTCCACCTAGTTACAATAGCATTATCAAAATTGGTAGATTTTGATATTACACAAACAACACTTATCATCAATTTGCAAACCCCCAATCCTTCTTCTTACATTTAGTGCAAAGCTTATCCAGAATTTCCACCAAACTAATGAAGCAGAATCAAGCATATTATAAGACAATAAAATGAAGACTGGCTGTAAGATTAAGTGGAGGGCTGTGGGGATAAATTACACGAATAATTGATTCACCCAAATCCTAAAAAATCTAGAATCATAATGTGAAATCCCTTAAATTTCCAAAATTTTGCAAAACCCAAATCCTCAACAAACCCAAAATCGACAAAAATGTATGGAGACAAAGCGAGAGAAAGAGAGAGAGAGAAACATTTACCAAGAGACAGAGAGAACTAGAGAACCCATAACCCACAAATTCTCACAAATTGTGAGCTAGGTTGCCTTCCTAAAATTCCTGAAAACCCATAAATGCTCTCTTCAAATCCTTAACCCAGTAACCAAATATTGAGTGCAAGAGCAAGAGAATGCGAGAGAGAAATATTTACCAGGAGCTAGAGAACCCGTAATCCAAAAATGCTCACAGCAGATATATATGGATGGGGAGAGTTAAAAGCTATAAATTGATCTAAATCAAAGCATTAGACATGCAGATATATATATATATATATATATATATATATATATATATATATATATATATATATATGGATGCAATCATGCAAATGTCACTAATTTTTTTAATAAAAAACTCTATTTATTCATATATACTACTAACTGCTTTAAGACAATCAACAAACTTTCTCAAATCCAAAAAAAAAAAAAAAACTCTCAAACCAACAGCATATAAAAGAAAAAAGAACGATTTTTCCCTTTAAAAAAAGAAAACAAATCAATTAACTATTTGAGTGGAAATTATTTCTTCTAACCTAATATATTTAGATCACAAAAAATCCAAGAAAAAGAGAAAAGGGGTTTTCTGTTCATGTCTATGGAAACCCATTGAAAGAAAGAAGACTTATTTAATTAACTAAAACTATAGAAAAATAGCAACAGACGAATCAATATTGTAACAACATGATTTAAACTTTTACTATATGTATATAAAACAAAGAGAAAAGAAGAGAGTTCAAATAAAGAAGAAAACTACCTTTGCTTTAATGACTTTCTCACAAACCTTTTGGCGTGCAAGACAAAAAGAATGGGGACAGCTGGAGGAAGAAGCAAGAAGATTATGAAGGACGATGCAAGAACAGCCTTGAAAATTCGGGGGAGCTAAGCGCACGCAAGACTTATTTTTTGGGGGAAAAACACATGGTAAGGAACGTGATGAAATAATTGACAATATGTGAAATTTTTGGCCCTTGGAAGTGCCTAAATATGAAATAGGTTTTGATCATATTCCGACATTTTTAAGTGCTGGTATATTGTGACGCTTAAAAGCACCGAAATATGCAATAGGTTTTGCATATAACGATGCTTGGAAGCGCCGATATATGTTCTTTGGACATTGCGGCGCTTTGTAAAAGTGCCAGAAATAAAGCACCGGTGGAGTACTAATGGCGACGTTTGTATGAAGCACCGAAAATAAAGCGCCAACGTCTACAATTTATCTTGTAGTGCATGTGCACTTACTTGTTCTATCGTTATGCTATAAATGAATAGCTTGGCACTGGTTTGCTGCTAGGTTCAAATTTTGATGCAATTAGCACTTGCTTGCGTTATCATTATGCTATACATGCATGGTTTGGTATAGGTTTGTTGTTGGATTCAAATTATGATGCATTTGGCACTTGCTTGTGCTACCATTATACTATACATCGATGGTTTAGTATAGGTTTGGTATTGGGTTTAAATTTTGATACCTTTAGCACTTTCTTGTGCTATCATTATGCTATAAATCGATGGTTTGGTTTAAGTTTGTTTCTGGGTTTAAATTTTGATACTTTTAGCACTTTCTTATGCTACCATTATGCTATACATGTATGATTTGGTATAGGTTTTTAGTTGGGTTCAAATTTTGATTACCTTTGGCACTTGCTTATGCTACCGTTATTCTATATGTGCTGGTTTTGTATTGGTTTGCTATTGGTTTCAAATTTTGATGCCTTTTGGCTCTTGTGTGTTCTCCTATTATGCTATATATGCTTTGTTTGGCACTGGTTTGTATTTTGGATCCTTTTTCATGCTTTTTTCACCATCTTGTGCTCCTATCATTCTATATATACTTTGTTTTGATACTGATTTGCCACTTAGTCAAATTTTGATGCATTTAGCACTTACTTGTGTTACCATTATGTTATTCATGCATAGTTTGGTATAGATTTGTTGTTGGATTCAAATTTTGATGCATTTGACACTTGTTTGTGCCAACATTACGGTATACATCAATGGTTTGGTATATGTATGCTGCTGGTTTCAACTTTTGATGCATTTAGCACTTTCTTGTGATATCATTATGCTATACATGCATGGATTGGTACTAGTTTGTTGTTGGGTTCATTTTGATGCTATACATGCATGGTTTAGTATTGATTTCCTATTAGCTTCAAATTTTGATGACTTTGGCACTTGCTTGTGCTACCATTATGCTACACATGCATGGTTCGGTATAAATTTGCTACTAGTTTCAAATTTTGATTCTTTTAGTGCTTGCTTATGTTACTGTTATGCTATACATGAATGGTTAGGTATAGGTATGTTGTTGGGCTCAAATTTTGATGCTTTTAGCACTTCTTATGCTATGATTATGCAATACATGGATGGTTTGGTATATGTTTGCTGCTCGAATCAAATTTTTATGCCTTTAGCACTTTCTTCTCCTTCCATATTTCTATACATGCATGGTGTCGTATAGGTTTGTTCTTGGGTTCAAATTTTTTATTGCCTTTGACTCTTACTAGTGCTACCATTATGCTATACATGAAAGGTTTTGTACAGTTTGCTACTGAGTTCAAATTCTGATGCCTTTGGCACTTACTGTTGCTACCATTTTGATATACATGGATGGTTTGGTATAGATATGCTGTTGGGATCAAATTTTGATGCTTTTAGTACTTGCTTGTCCTACCATTATGCTATACATGGATTGTTTGGTATAGGTTTGATGTTGGGTTCAAATTTTATCACCTTTAGCACTTGCTTGTGCTACCATTATGCTATACACGCATAGTTTTGTACTGGTTTACTGTTGTGCTCAAATTTTGATGTGATTGACACTTGCTTGTTCTACCATTATGCTATACATCAATGGTTTAGTATAGGTTTGCTACTAAGTTCAAATTTTGATGCCTTTAGTGTTTTCTTGTGCTACCATTATGCTATACATCGATGGTTTGGTTTAAGTATGCTGTTCAGTTCAAATTTTGATGCCTTTAGCACTTTTTGGTGCTACCATTATACTATAATGCATTGTATTGTATAGGTTTGTCACTTGGTTCAAATTTTGATTGCCTTTGGCAGTTGCTTGTGCTACCATTATGTTATACACTATTGTTTGGTACTGGTTTGCTGTTGAGTTCAAATTTTGATGCCTTTGACACTTGCTTGTACTACTATTATGCTATACATGGATGGTTTGGTATAAGTATGTTGTTGGGTTCAAATTTTCATTCCTTTAGCACTTGCTTGTGCTACCATTATGCTATACATGGATTGTTTCATATAGGTTTGCTACTGGGTTCAAGTTGTGATGCTTTTAGCGCTTGCTTATACTACTATTATGCTATACATGAACGGTTTGATATTTGGTTCAAATTTTGATGCCTTTGGCACATGCTTGTGTTACTATTAAGCTATACATTCATGGCTTGGTATTGTTTGCTACTATGTTCAATTTTTGATACCTTTGGCATTTGCTTGTGCCATCGTTATTCTATGCATGGATGGTTTTGTACATGTTTGATGTTTGGTTCAAATTTTGATGTCTTTGACACTTGCTTGTGCTACCATTATGCTATGATGCATGGTTTGGTACGAGTTTGTTATTGGCTTCAAATTTTGATGCCTTTAGCACATGTTTGTGTTACCTTTATGCTATACATAGATGGTTTGGTATAAGAATTTTGCTGGGTTCAAATTTTTATACCTTCAGCATTTGCTTGTGCAGCCATTATGCTATAAGTGCTTGATTTGGTGTTGTTTTGCCACTGGGTTCAAATTTTGATGTCTTTAGCACTTGCTTGTGCTACCATTATGTATACATGGATGGTTTGGTATAGGTTTGGTGCTGTTTTCAAGTTTTGATGCCTTTGTCACTTACTTGTGCTACAATTATGCTATACATGGATAGTTTGGTATCGGTTTGCTATTGGGTTCAAATTTTGATGTCTTTAGCTCTTGCTTGTGCTACCGTTATGCTATACATGAATGGTTTGGTACTAGTTGCTGCTGGGTTCAAATTTTGATTCCATTGGTACCTGTTTATGCTACCATTATGCTATACATGTATAGTTTGGTATTGGTTTGCTGCTAGGTTCAATTTTTTATTCCTTTGGCAATTTCTTGTGCGACTGTATTCTATGCATGCATTGTTTTGTACTGGTTTGCTGTCGGTTTCGTATTTTGAAGCTTTTTCGCACTTGAGTGATCTACCATTATGATACATATGCTTTTTTGGCACTGGTTTGCGTCTAGGATCCTTTTATGACGTTTTTGTCAACTTCTTGTGCTCTCATCATTCTATATATACTTGTTTTGATATTGATTTACTGTTGGGTTCAAATTTTGATGCATTTAGCTCTTGCTTGTGTTACCATTATGCTATACATGCATGGTTTGGTATAGGTTTGTTGTTGGATTCAAATTTTGATGCCTTTGGCACTTGCTTGTGCTACAATTATGCTACACATCGATGGTTCAATATATGTTTGTTGTTGGGTTCAAATTTTGATTCCTTTAGCATTTGCTTGTGCTATACATCGATGGTTTAGTATAGGTTTATTACTAGGTTCAAATTTTGATACCTTTAGCACTTTCTTGTGCAACCATTATGCTATACATGCATGGTGTGGTATAGATTTGTTGTTGGGTTCAAATTTTGATTGCCTTTGGTACTTCACTTGTTTGTGCTACCATTATGTTATACACGCATGGTTTTGTTTGTGCTACCATTATGTTACACACGCATGGTTTGGTACTGGTATGTTGTTGGGTTCAAATTTTGATATTTTTGGCACTTACTTGTATTGTCATTATGTTATACATGGATGGTTTGGTACTAGTTTGTTGTTGGCCTCAAATTTTGATGTCTTTGGCATTTGTTTGTGCTACCATTAAGCTATACACGGATGGTTTGATATAGGTTTGGTGCTGACTTCAAATTTTGATGCCTTTGGCACTTGCTTCTGCTACCATTATGTTATACATAGATGATTTGGTATAGATTTGCTGCTGGGTTCAAATTTTGATTCTTTTAACGCTTGCTTATGCTATCATTATGCTAAACATGAGTGGTTTGGCATTAGTTTACTGCTGTGTTCAAATTTTATGTATTTAGCACTTGCTTGTGTTACCATTATGCTATACATGTGTGGTTTGGTATAGGTTTGTTGTTGAATATAAATTTTGATGCCTTTGACACTTGCTTGTGCTACCATTATGCTATACATCATTGGTTTGGTATAGGTTTGTCGTTAGATTCAAATTTTGATTCATTTGGCACTTGCTTGTCCTACCATTATGTTATACATTGATGGTTTGGTATAGGTTTGCTACTAAGTTCAAATTTTGATGCCTTTAGCACTTTCTTGTGCTACTATCATGCTATACATGCATGGTTTGATATAGATTTGTTGTTGGGTTCAAATTTTGATTGCCTTTGGTACTTGCTTGCTTTACAATTATGCTATATATGGATGGTTTGGTACTAGTTTGCTGTTGAGTTCAAATTTTGATGCTTTTGACACTTGTTTGTGCTACTATTATGCTATACATGGATGGTTTGGTATAGGTATGCTGTTGGGTTTAAATTTTGATGCATTTAGCACATGTCTGTGCTATTATTATGCTATACATAGATGGTTTCGTTTAGGTTTACTACTGGGTTCAAATTTTGACACTTTTAGCACTTGCTTGTCCTAACATTATGCTATACACGCATGGTTTTGTACTGGTTTGTTGTTGGGCTCAAATTTTGATGTCTTGCCATTTGCTTATATTACCATTATACTTTACATTGATGGTTTGATATTGGTTTGTTGTTAGGTTCAAATTTTGATACTTTTGACACTTCTTTGTGTTAACATTATGCTATCATACTATCCCTATTAACAATGATGTGGCTTAAGGTCAACAAGAGAAAGAAAGTAAATGAAAGAGGGTAAAGAGACGTGCTTACGAAAATGCAGTAGTATATAAATGAGCTTACAATGGTCTACTGAGCTCTTTTAGGGTTGATTTATTTTAACCCTACAACCCGTTGGTCCCATCCGTATGCTTTGCCTTTTTTCTTGTAGTCCTCCTTCATGCTTTTGGATTTTGGACTTGAAATGTGGGTAGACTTAACGAGCCTTGCTTTGATAACCGAGTCTCAATTGCATGGTGATTAGCCTTGTTGGGTTTGTCATGCTTAATTAGCCCTAATAGGCTTATTATGTTTAATTAGCCTGAATAGGCTTATCATGTTTGATTAATCTTTATTGGATTTTATCGTGTAGATTAACTTTAATAGGCTTTATAATGTTAATTACTCTTAATGAGCTCTATTATGTAGATTAGTTTTAATAAGCTTTTAATATTAATTAACCTCGATGAAATTTGTCATACATATAGACAAGTTTGTGCTGGACACCGATTTGTTTTCAAATACTTTTTTATATAAAATTTCATTTTTGGTCCAACCATTATCATGTTTCTTCTCTCAAATGCATAAACTTCATCGTCTTAAAATATCATCTTATAAATTAAGAAAAGTTTCTTCTATTTTATGAAACAATAGCATATTATACTTGTACTAAAAAATTAACAAACATTAAAATCAAGACAACCTTATTTGAGGTTTTTTTTATGCTTTTGTTTGGCACCATGTCATAAGAGTTATTTTTATTTTTGTTTGTTTTTACTTCTTTTCGTAAATTTACGTACACGAATCGAAAGATGAATCGTCGATGACATGTATGTAGTATTTCCTTTCCTTTAATTTAGATATGATTAATTAGGTACATTAACACCAAAACAAGAATTTCAATATCATAATTAATACTACATAGTAAAAAAAGAAAATTAAGCACACATGTGAATGTAAGTGAACATTACCTTTCAGTCACAATTTGTATGATCTAAGCTTTATATATATATATATATATGATGTATTATTAGTTTCAATGGGTTTTATCTTATAAATTGTCTATAATAAGCTTTATCATGTTAACTAGCTTCAATGGCTTGTGTGTTTTTGATGGACATTTGCTTGGGATATAAGCCCAAATTTGATAATTGACACATTGTTGGCTAGGTATTTGAATATTTTTTAAGGTTTTGGTATCCAATGGAACTCCACATGGTGCCGAAAAATGGCTATCAACATCATTTTTTTGATGAGGAAAGTTTGTACTTAACTGTATATATAATGAACTTAATAAGAACTTGTTTTGATGAAAAAGAGTTCAAATTTTCAGTTTGATAATTACATTTTCTGAGACAGAAATAAAATAGGCGATTATGGGTCCGATTTTTAAGGATTCTCAAAATGCAATCCAGTTGCCCTCTCTCATCTTTGCTCATAGATATGTTAGATCTTTTTGTATTTTATATGTATTGATATTAGCTGTTTATCCTCGCATATTTCATGGTGTCAATCTGTCTAAGGTTAATAGGGCTGCTAATATGAAGCCATAACAACAAAACTTGCTGGGCAGCTGATCTCTTGTAAGTATTATGATATTTAATGTGATCTTTCTGTTTCCTAAAAAAGAAAACAGTGCCAGTTAAAATAGTTAATTATCAAATTGGCCTTGATAGTATGACATGGCATTCGATTTATTTATATTCTTTTCCTCCTTTTCTATAAAATAGAATATTTGAATACATACTACTATTCCATCAAAAATAAAGGAAGAATGCATACTACAAATTGAGAGACAAATCAGTTCTCCAGTGAAAAGCTTTAGTATAAACACTTCAAATTAGTTGAAATCTGTTTTATAGAGAAAACTGAAATGCTGTTGTACTTGATAATTATTTTCTGTCTATAAGCCCTGCATCTGCTCCAAAATAGAAATAAGTAACATAGAGAAGGATCTATGATATGGCTAGTCTAAAATACGACTAAAATTTATAACTGTGTCAATTAGGGTTACATTGAACTTTTCATACATGCAAAATTTAAAAGACAACAGAGAATGATGGTCGAAGAATGGAGTCAACTGAACTCTAATTTTTATGGAAGTCCATCGAACATATTGAGCTCTACGTTGTGATCGGACATTGTCTCGTCCTCTAAGCAAGTCAAAAGATTCATAAACATCTTGAATAAATAACATACACCTAGGAAGCTAAAAGTTGTTTCACTACGAGGATGGAGACGAGACCGATATGGAAGTAAATTCAAGGCTTCCATAATTTCATGGTGCAATCTTCACTATAGGTAGCAATAAGATTTCTGTGGGGATGATGAGTGACACCGATTACATCCTTTTCATGTACCTGCCAATGGCAAAAGACCACACAACAGATAGTTACAGGATTGGCAAACAAAAAACTATAACAAATGATAACAGCATTCCATTCAATTTACAAGAGCAAGTCCCTTCTACACCTTGGTGTCTAGTCAGAGGATCAATATAAATTTTAATGCCTGCCGATGTACCAAAAAATATATAATTTTTAATCCATGGAAAACCATTCACTTTGGTACAAGCTCATAGAATTTCTAAATAGGTTATGTTCAGAACATGAGTTAGATGCCAGAAGTTTCATGAAACCATCTTAAGAGCACCCGAAATAGATGAGGAAGGGCAAGCTATATCCAGGTTCCTTTTTTCTTTGCGATTCTTTCTTATATGTACCAAAGAAAAGAGCTTACCGTCATTAGATGCTCTAGTTTACCAGTTTGGTGGCTAAAGCAGTACAATTTCCTGCAGATAATTCAAAGTTATATAATAGCTAATAATAAAATCAAAAGCAGTGTTAAAGCAAAGGAAACAAGAACAACAGGTAGCATCGCTATTAACCCATATAGATTTGATGACATATCATGCATTAAATGTTCAATAGGCGGCAAAGAAGCAGATTCAGGCTAGAGACAATCCTATTCCTACCCTGCCATGGGTGGAGACTGGAGAACACAAACCAAATTCTGTATAATGTCAATAATAGTGCTCAGGGTTCAGCTCTAGTAGAGGATGAGATGGAGTTTACTTATCAAAAACGGATTCAAGTTTAGGTTTAGCCATTATCATTTAAACCAAATAAAGAAAAGAATTATAGAATGTCAAGAATTTCTGCCATTACTCTAATGTTGTAACAAAATAAAATGAAACCTTTCTAAATCACGTGCGCGCGCACAGACACACACACACACATTATATATATATATATATATATATATATATATATATATATATATCACAAACTCCAGTACTCAGCAAATACCTGTCTTCACCAACGCAGTATATCCATTCACCTTTTGGAGATAAACAGGCTGCAACAAAATCTCCTTCTTCCCTTTTACCAGATGAGAAACTCTTCACAACCTGCAAAATGATGATCCGAGAGCAGATTTTGAACATAATGAATTCATTATAATATATATATATATGTATATATATATATATATATATATATCAGCATCCCCCTTGTCGTTGCCTGAAGTGGTCAGGGATGACTTTTGGGTTCGAGAAGATCTTAGTTCCAACTCTTTTAAAGACCAAAATGAAAAGGAAAAACATCTACAGAATCTGAGATCACATCAAGGGCATATTCAATTCAAAGCCCAGTCTCTAATCATATATTTCATCAAAAAAAGAAAACCTTACACATAACTGGAGACAATGTTAAAAACGAATCAAGAACTCAAAGTTACATGTTCTATATTCCCCACCTTTTTTTTCTTTCAAATTAATTATGTTCCCCCACCTTTTTTTTTTCCACACATTATCAACTTCTATGATAGATCAAGGGAGATGAGCACGCATTGACCAGAAATATGATCCTGGGAGGATAACTGGTGCAACGACTTGGTATGCAAACTAATTTATGCATACTAAATATTATTATTAGTATGTATAAAATAAAAGGGAAAATTACCAATTAGAACCTTGTGGTTAGCCTTATACTAACTTAGATCCCTGTGTTTTAAAAAGTTTAATTTAGGTACCTCATGCTTGTCACCGTTAGCAGATAAGGGTTACTGTGCTAAAAAATCAAGTGGATGGCACGTTAGTGGTTTTCCAGCAAGAATAAATTTAGTTTAAGGTTTAATTAACTTCTAAATTTAAATTAATGAACTTAAAATGAATAAAGAAACAAGAAAAACAAAAATGAAATAAAAAAGAAAAAACATGAAAAACCAAAATAATAAATGAAATAAATAAATTTTGGAAGAAAGAGTGGATATAGATCCACCGGATTTCATCAGATCTGGCCAGATCTAAATAAATCCTGCTCAGATCTGACCGGCCCTGACTTGCTGGGGCTGCCTGCAGCCACAAGGGTTTTTTATTTTTGTTTTTTTTCTATTTAATTTGGTTTTTCTATTTTTTATTCCCTTTTATCTGTTTAAAATGTGCTCACATGCCATCTCATGACATATTTAATGTTGTGACCTTATCTTGAGGTACCTAATTAAACTTTTTAAAACACAAGGACCAAAGTTAGTATAAGCCTAACCACAGGATATTAATCTTTAATTTGTCCAAAATAAAAATAGCAAGTGGTCTAATTGAAACATAGAATAAATCATAGATATGGAGGAGTAAACATATAACCATCAATAAAACTCTCTTGACGCTTGGCGCAAAATAGTTCATATTCAATGCAAATAAGTACAGGCCAAATTTTGATTCTGGCTACTATACTAGACGCTACTGTCATAGCTATAGCTAATGAATTGGGTTAAAGCTGAGCCTGTGCAGGGCGCATGATGTTACTGAACAGGCCGGCCGCTAGCTTCTTGTTTTGTCCAATTTACCATCTCCTGATGACACTAGCTATCATACATTCATACATCACTAGCCTTAAAAGAGGTACTCAATGACCAGAAAATATTATATGAAATATTAGTCTACATATCAATATGGCTGCTTCCAAGTTATCCAAGTGTGATGAGAAGATAGAAAATAATGAGATAACATAAGCACATGCACAGGTGGCTAATTAGACACAACACATTCATTATTGGAAGCAAAAAGTGTCCTACTAACCAAGAGCTGCATAGCTGTATCTTTCCTTGATCGTTATCAATTTTAAGGCTCCCAGACTCTTTACTTTTATTTCATCAAATCCTACCTTGAAAGGATTTCCTTGATTCTATTTATATGACTGCATCACTGTTTAAAACCAGATTCCCAGTTCACAAATGAAGTGACTGGTAATACCATGACAATGCAATGGGTTTAATTTTTATGACATATTATAGAATTACTCTAAAAAAAACTGATATACTTTTTTATCTTTAAATTTTATCTCTTAATATTTTTATAAGCAAAATTGTATTAAAAAGCACCAAGCGGGTGCAACCCAAAGCCAAAGGCTACTTACAAGAGAAAAGCTCCACAAAATCTAAAAGATTTAACTCATTTACAAAAAATTCCCTTTAAATAAAAAATTAAGGGTATTGAACCAAATATCTATAATGAAAAGCTTCTTTATGCCATCAAAAGCTCTATGATTCCTTTCATTCTACACAATTCAAATAATACAGAGGGAGATCAATGAGTAAGCCTTCTTCATCTCCTTAGAGGCTTGCAATCCACTCCAAGCCCACACTTCATCTTTCACCGAGCCGGCAACCACCCAAGAAACCCCCAAGACCTTATAAGCCATCTCCCATGAACTTCTAGCCAAAGAACACTCCAACGAAAGATGAAACAATGACTCGACACAACTTTTGCTTATGTAACACCTATAAATTGGCAATAGTAAGAATCTTCTTCCAAGAGGCTTCCCATACACCCAAAAAAAAAATTTCTTAGGGACACGAGGACACCAAATTGCTTTCCAAGAAAAGTTGGGAGAGCCTTCCGATGGAGCCCCATCAAGGAGAATCTTATACAAATATTTCACCTCAAACCCTTTGTCTGGGTAGGCCTCCACCTAGCCAAATCATCTCTAGTCACATCTATCCTCACACAACACAAAGTATCCAAGAAACCTTCAACCATCCCAATCTCCCAATGATGGATATTGCGTATAAAAGGCAGATCCCAAGAGATCACATCATTAGCCAAGGAGATGCAAGAACAAATGAGATCTTCTTTGTCTAGCACAATCTCAAAGATGTTCCCAAACCACATGTCATGCCATAGCCGAGTTCTTCCTCCATTTCCCACCAACACGGATACACAAGGAAAGAAATCCTCTCACCCTTTCCAAATCCATTTTCACACCCCAACATCATAGGCTACCCTCGCCTCCTTAGACATCCAACTATTTGGATCCATCCCAAACTTACCTTGCACCGCTTTCCTCCAAATATGATCCCTCTTCACAAGAAATCTCCCCACCTCGCTAAATGATACTTGTACTCCTCCCATGTGTTGCCTAAAATGAATCTTTTTTGAATACTCTCCAATCGATTAGCCAAAGAACTAGGAATAGGAAAAAGAGACAAAAAAGTATATGAAAGGCTAAAAAGAGTGCTTTTGATGAGACTTGAGAGATAGTGATTCTTCCACCCGGCTAATCGTTTCCCAAACCTCTCCACAATAGGATTATAAACACTTTTGTCTTTGAATTCAGCCCAAAGAGGAAGACCTAGACAAGTAATAGGAAGCGACCCTACATTGCACCCTAACAAACTTGCAAGAAAATGGCCATTTATATTCTCACCAAGAGGGATTAAATCACTCTTACTAAGATTAACCTTAAGCCCCGAAACCGCCTCAAAATAAAGAAAGACGCATCGAAGATACAAAATTTGAAGAGTTTCCACCCCACAAAATACAATTGTGTCATCGGCAAAAAGAAGATGAGACATGCTCACTCTACCTCCATTTCTCCCTACCTTGAAATCACTCAAAAGCCCCCCATCCACCGCTATCACTAAAATCTTACTAAAAGCCCCAATCACCAAAGTAAACAAGAAAAGAACAATGGATCCCCTTGTTTAAGACCCCACGAAGAACTTAGTATTTCTATGGAGATGAGCTTAGAAAGTTAAAATGCCTAGCATTAGCCATACAGTGAAAGAACTTATCGTTTCTATCACCCTCCCGACACCAAGAGATTTCTTCCATGAAGAAAGCTTAAAAAGTTCCTTTTTAACCCAGACCCTTTTTTCTTCATCCTCCGCGGAAAGACCCACAACAATCTCCTTTTCATCGAGCTCGTTAATCTCACCCAACAAAGCATTTAACGAGGAGTTCACATTTCCGAAGGTTTCTTTGTTCCACCTTTTCAATTCCTTTTTCAAAGATTTCAATTTTGAAGCCACCACAAAACTAGCAAAACCTCCCACATTGCAAAACCCTCCCACTGTCCTTTGACAAGATCACGAAAGTCGTCCACCTTACGCCACATATTCTCAAACTAGAACGGAGTTGGACCCCACTACAAGCCCCCCACTTCAAGAACAATAGGATGATGGCCTGACATAAGGCGAGGCAAAAGTTTTTGAATCAACCTAGGAAATAAAATCTTATTGAAAGAAAGAGTATAATAAGGTAGACGGGAAGTGTAAATCTAAATAAACTCAAACTAAGAATATCTTAGAAAATATAATAATAATATCGTAATAATAAAATATTTTTTATGATCATTATGTTTAACACCAGCTAGCATGCAATGCCCCAACTCAGTTCCATTAATAAATGTCAATGTTATTCAACTGCTATCCCATCCAAATCAAATTCAAAATGTAATTGAATGCTTGCTTTTTGTCAAAAAACTGTCAGAGAACCTACATACCACTCTGGGATGGGAGCTAAAAGAGCAAACCAAGCTGAGAATTAAGTTGTATTAATGGTACAGATGCACATCTGCCAATCTTTCGTCATGCAGTATGAAATCCTTCTATATCTCATATTTTGAGAGTGAAGATAGTGTTTCGTAATGGTAGACTAAAGAACAAGCATAGTTCACTATTTACATATTATTATCTTCATGGCCCTAGGATCTCAGTCTAGATAAGGGAACCACCTCAAAAGATCCATTCAAAGTACAAGAAAAGTGGTGTCAGTAACCAATCAAAAATCAAGACATGATAGAGCCATAAGGTAATTTCAGTAACTCCTGGTATAGTAAAATTTTGAGTCAGAGATGTACTGAAACAACTGATATATTTTAACAGCAAACAAACATATATACGCTAAAAAAAGCATGTTAAAAATTGTACCTGTCCTTGAAGTGTCATGACATATATTGAAGATGTCTTGTTACATACAACAATGTGATCTGTGTTCTTTGGTAAAAGATGAACAGAATTCACTGAAGCATCACCTCCCTAGTGATCAAAAGATTTATTTGAAAAAAAAAAAATCAATTAGGTATGCAAAAAGCAGCTCTAAAGCAAGAAAAAAATAGATATATCATCCCGCATTGAAAAAGGATACCCTCAAAGGAGGTGGTGGCTTAAATGTCTGTAGACAGTCTGTGGTCTTCACGTCCCAGACCTAAGAAACAAAAATTATGATTTGTTTTTGATAAGTACAAAAATTATGATTTATTAAACACACGAGAAGAAGAATAAGAAGATTTAGTAAGTGAATTGTGAAAGGGACTAATGGTTAAAACACTAAAGAATAATATATATTAAAGTAACTTTACCTTGACTGTGCAATCACTGGAGGCAGTAATGATGCGACTTCCATCACTTGTAAAGATGGCATCATTTACATAAGATGTATGGCCACGAAATTCTTTTAACAACTTCCCAGATTTTAATCCATGGATTCTGCACCAAACACAAGAAGTTATGTAGAAAATAAAAATTTCACCAAAAGATTTCAAGCCAGTAGTGCTAACTTTAATTGACACTCTTCATAACCAAAGCAGTAATACAAGAATGTGGACATAACCAAATTAAAAAAAAAAACGCAAGGATAACACCGACAAATAGGTCGATATCTGAACTTGAAGCTATCATGCAACCAGCGCGGTGCTACATTACAGAAATAATGCAATAAGCAACACCCAAACACAATCAAACCTTGCCGTGCTGTCAAAGGATGTACTCAGTAACTGGCTTCCATCTCGAGAAAAGGTAAGACTTGTGACACCTTGAGAATGTGCACGTTCAAGACGGCGCAAACATTGACCTGTCCTTATACGCCAAACCTGAGAATATTTTCACAAATCAGAAGTTTCTTACACATCAATGTCAAGCGTCCAAGTTTAAATCAATATCACAATTTAATCAAGTTAATGAAGCCAAAGAACACATGAAGCAAAACTCCATCTTGCTTAAAGAAAATATCTAGATTCAGATAATATGTCAGTAAATCAGATAATATGAGGAGGCAAAATTTTCGAATGAAGTTGGTCATCAAATACACTCAAAAGGGAATTAAAAAGAATCGAGTCACGGAAAAAAAATTCAGAAGTTTGAATTTATAACAAGAAGAAGACAAATACTATAAATTGTTCCTGCTGGTGATCTTTTCATTTAATTGTAAAAATGTTGATTCATCCTTGTTCATGTTGCATTGTATAGACGTGAAGCATACAGTTTATGTTTTGAATGAAATGCTCACAAGTAGCCAATCAACAATGGGGTGTGAATGATCCACAAAACACTTTGGTAATGCATACAAGTGCTTGTGAATGATGCCTATGTAACACAAAATCTTCAAACAAGCAAGGTCATAGCATGATGCAGGAATGGAAAATATAAAAGAAAAAAAGAAAAAGTTATTATAGGTTTCTTACAAGGACTATGATTTAATTTTTTATCCTGCATAAAAGGTTTTACTAGTTCTATTGTTTAGCAAGCTTTGGGAATTTGTATCAATTAAAATAACTTTCTTTCTCTTTTCATGGCTAAACATCCTAAAGACGATAGCTGTTATTTGGATATCTATTGTTCTTTTTTTTTATAAGTAAAATTGTATTAAAAAGCACAGGGTGGAACCCGCAAACAAAGACTATCTACACACACAATAGAAACTCCACAAAATCTAATCACTTCATTAGGCCTCTCTTTGCCATCAAAAGCTCTTTGATTTATTTCATTCCACACAAGTCAAAAAATAGATAGGGAAATCAAAGACTAAGCCTTCTTAAGCTCCTTAGAAACACGTAAACCACTCCAAGCACACACTTTATCTTTCACGAAGCCAGCAACCATCTCAATTGTTCTTTCTTTAGTTCTCTAGTTCTCTTTTACAAGCTTGTTTACTTTGCTTGGTGTGTCCTACATCAAATTTGGTATCAAAGCTCAAGATCAATCTAGTTTTGCTATGGCAGCTAAAAGAGCAAGAATTTTAAGGCTCAATCAAGCCCACGAGATGGTGAAGATGCAAAGGATGATGGAACAACTGATGCAAGTGACGCATTGCTTGCAAAGCTCGATGGAGGTACTAAGAGGCAATTGCGAGCCCCTAACAGGAGGAGGTGTCTAGTAAAACGCAGATGGTTCTGAAGAGAAGGTCTACCTGTTTCATAATCCCATGGATTGTAATCAACCTGATTGTGGTGGACTAAAAGAAAAGTTAACCAGAGCAGTTGACTTCAATCTTGAAGTTTGAAGACGGTCCAAGAATTTGCATCAAAGTAGATTGCAAACATTGGAAGAGACTGAATAACAACTAGTTTGGTTGTCTCAGAGACAGACTTCACTATCTAGAAACTTCTACAGATAATTTAGAAGACAAATCTCCAAATGTACCATAAGGGAATACTGAAGATAAAAGATTTGAATGTGATAGTTCTATTGATTTGGACTAGATATCTAGCTCCATAGGAATAAATTTTGTTTGCCTCATCAAGTAAATAGTGAAAGTAAGAGACCTGGCAAGTGTTAGATGGACTTCTAAAGAAAGAAAGTTCAAGCATTACTGACTAATTAGTCATTATTGATTTAATTATGGTTTATTCTTTTTGCAAGAAAGTTGCGTATTTTAATTTCCCTTCCATGTCAAATTATTATTGCAACATGAATTTCATACTTATACTAACAAAGCAAGGAATTTTGATCGAATTTGGGAAGATTCCATCAATTGAGAATTGGTTTTAGGATGCTCCAGGATTACATGACCACAATTAAGCCTATTTGTGGAAGAAGACTTTATGAAACCAATGCTATTTCCTAAGCAAAAAGTTTTTACTCTTGCAGTGGATTGAAGAATAACAAGTCAGGAGTAAGGAAGTGCAAAAGTCATCATGAGTGGGTTAGTGGTGATATGCAGTGCGTAGACTTTGTCTAGACATTGAACAACAAGAAACAGATGTTATTCAACAATCCTATTATCGTGGCAAACGGAAGTTAAACTTGACGACGAGTTTCTCTCAACACCGGGAGAATCAGTGTAAAAGCAGAAAATTTTAAAAGAAAAAAGTTACCGTAGGTTTCTTATAATGAGTAGGATTTTATTTTGTCAACGTTTAGGTTCCTGTAAGGAGTAGGATTTAATTTAATTGTTATGGTATATAAATGCTTTTACTAGTTCAATTGGTTAGCAAGGTTAGGGAACTTTATCAACTATAGAAGAAGAATGTTCCCTTTCCTGGCTGCAAATCCAGAATACAGCCCTGGGCTGTTATTTTGATCTCTATTCTTTCTTTAGCTCTCCACTTCTTTTATACAAGCTGGTTTGCTTTGGATTAGTTTGTCCTACACCAGTGTTCCCAAAAAAAAAGGAAAAATAAAAAAGAGAGGCCAGTAGATCCAAAATATTGAAAATAACAAAATTAGATGTGTTTCCAAGGAGTTCCAAGTGGGAGCTTAATATGTCTTGGTACATTAGGAATAATGATTGCATAACTTGCATTATTTAAGGACAGGTTTGTTATAATTTGGCTAACTTACAATTTCAGTCCTTAAAAGTTTTAGGCACTACCTAAATTGGTCCTTAACTCCTTATGGTTTAATTTTTTCCCAATCAAGTACTTAACATTACATTAAATTAAATCAAGTCCTTTTGTTAATAAAACATTTTTTATAAGTAAAAATCTATTAAAAAAGCACTAAGAGAGTCCAACTCCATTTACAATAAAGAAAGTCCACAAAATCTATATGATCATCATTGTTTACAAAGAAATTCCCTCTAAACAAAAAATTGAGGGTATTGAACTGACTATCTCTAATAATTTCAATAGGTCTCTCTACTCCATCAAAAGCCCTCTGGTTCTTTTCTCTCCACACTGTCTAAAAATAGAGTGGGGAATCAATAACAAAGCCTTCTTGACCTCCTTGGATACTCTCAAACCACTCTAAACCCGAATTTCATCTTTCACAGATCCCGTAAGCATCCAAAACAGTCACACAATTCTACAAGCCATCTCCCACAAACTTCCAGCTAAAGAACACTCCATCAAAAGATGAAACATGGACTTGGCACACTCCTTACAAATAGAGCACCTATTAACAATCATTTTCCCCCTTCTTTGTAAATTGTCAAGAGTAAGAATTTTTGCCCATGAAGCCTCCCAAAAAAAAAACTTATTTTCTTGGGAGCGCGAGAGCACCAAATTGCTTTCCAAGGGAAATTGCGATGACCATTCGAAAGGGCTCAATCAAAGAGGATTTTATAAAGATCTTTCACCATAAACCCTTTTTCCGAGCAAGGTCTCATCTCATTACATCCTCTTAACCCATCTCTATCTTAGAATTATATAAGTTTCCAAAAACATTGCAATCTCTACTACTTCCCAATCTTGAACATTACGGATAAATGGCACAATCCAAGAGACTCCTTCATTAGTAAAGGAGTAACGAGCTAACCCGTGCTTCTTTATCTCTCACATTATTAAATATGCTCGGAAATTTGTCCTTTAATGGAGTGTTTGCACACCAAATATCATACCAAAATCGAGTTCTAACTCCATTACCCACCGACACCTCAACAAAGGGCCGGAAATCCTCCCACCCTTTCCGAATCTACCTCCAAACCTCCACTCCATAGGCCCCGCACCTCCTTTGACATCCACCCATCACGATCCATCCCAAACTTGGCTTCCAACACTTTTCTCAACGTGATCTCTCTCTCAACAAGAAACCTCCAAAACCGTTTGCCAGGTTGAGCCTTATTGACTAAGGAGAGAGATTTAATACCAAGCCCCCCACTTTCCAATGGTTGTTTAACCACACCCTAAGTAACCAAGTGTTACTTATATTCCTCCGTCATGTTACCCCAAAGGAATATTCTTTGAATGCTCTCCAACTTATTAGCTACCAATTTAGGAATAGGTAAAAGAGACATATAATAGATGAGAAGGCCACAGAGAGTGCTCTATATTTGCGTAAGTCTACCTCCTTTCGAAAGGTAATGATTCTTCCACCCAAACAATCATTTCTCAAACTTTTCCACAATCGAATTCCAAAAAATTTTATCTTTGAATTTAGTCCTCGAGGAAGACCAAGATAAGAAATAGGAAGAGTTCCCATCTCACACCCCAATAAGCTAGCAAGGAATTGACCATTACCAAATTCACTAAGAGGGATTAAGTCACTTTTACCAAGATTGACCTTTAAGTCCCAAAACTACCTCAAAACAAAGAAAAATACATCGAAGGTGCAATATTTGAGTGGCATCTACCCCACAAAAAACAATCGTATCATTGGCAAAAAAAAGATGAGAAACATTCATGCTACCACAATTACTTCCAACTTTGCAATCGCTCAACAATTCCCTCTCAACTGCTTTCGCCAACATCTTGCTAAAGGCCTCCATGACCAAGGTAAACAAGAAAGGAGACAAGGGATCCCCTTGCCTAAGGCCTCTAGAGGGTCTAAAAAATCCGAAGGGACACCCATTAATTAGTATGGAAAAGAAGGTAGAGGAAATACGCTTAAGAATCCACTTCCACCATTTATCCCCAAACCCCATTCTTTTTAATAAATAAATAACAAATCCCCAACAAACATGATCATACACCTTTACCATATCAAGTTTACAAATCACCCCTCCCTCTCCATTTTTTAGATGAGCATCCACCACTTCGTTGGCTATCTAGACGGCATCCATGATTTGTCTGCCTTCTATAAAGCCATTATGATGAGGGCTCACCACTTTTCGCATCACCTCCTTCAATCTAAAAGTTACCAATTTCAGTAAGAGCTTGTAGATGCATCCCACAACACTAATAAGTCTAAAATCTTTAATATTAGTTGCCCCAACCTTTTTTGGGACAAGGGTGATGAAGGTGGCATTTAGGCTACTCACAAACTCCCTTGATGAATGGAACTCCTCAAAGACCCGATCAATATCCTTAACACCTCCCAATTATGAGCCAAGAAAGATAGTTAAATCGTTGGGTCCAGATCTTTATCCCTATCACAATTCCAAAGAGCGGTAAAAATTTCTTCCTCGACACTCAAGCCAAATTGCTTCTGCCTCGGCAATTCTAGAAAAGTCTATCCCATCCAAATTGGGTTGACTACCCCACGACTCCTTATAAAGATTCTCATAGAACCCATTAATTGCTCCTTTTATACCCACTTCCTCTTCAAACACAGAACCATCCACCTCAATGAAGCTAATAAAGTTATATCTTTTATGAGCATTGGCCATACGATGGAAATACTTAGTATTTTTATAACCCGCCCGGAGCCACAAACTCTCTAGATTTTTGCCTCCTAGAAATTTCCTCCTGGAAATGAGTTTAGCCAACTCCTTTGCTTCCACCCTCTTATCAATGTCAATTCTCAACATGCCCTCTCTAACCTCTTTCTCATCAATCCTAGTGATTTCACCTAACAGAGATTAACAGTGGAGTTGACATTGCCAAAGGACTCTTTATTCCATTTTTGCACTTCTTCCTTAACTCTTTTTAGTTTTTTGGCCACCACAAAGCTAGCAACACCAATAACATTATATCCCTCCCACCACCCTTTAACAAGTTTCAAGAACCCATCCACCCTTAAGCACATATTCTCAAACCGAAACAGGGTCAAACCCCACATCATGCCTCCAACTCCAACTTCAAGACATTGAGCTTCCCAACAAGCAGACACAAGGAACTAGTCTATCCTTGAGAATGAAGGATAAAGGTAGATCAAGAAGGTCATGGCCCCTCACAAACTCTAAAAACTCCCTCAATGACCTTCTTTCATGAGACCCACCGGACCTCTCATGAGGATATAACCAAAGTTACTTAGAACACAGTACGCGGTATGAGACTTTGCCCGGTATACGGTACTAGAGGGTAGGCTTAGTTGGATCGCTATTTGGGATCGTGGTACGTTAGGGTACATTAATTCGGGTCGATCTGTGTATGTGTGTGTGTGCGTTTTAAACAATATATATTAACAATAAATTTTAAAAAATAGAAAAAACAAATCAAAATTTAAATATTGTAAGTCATAATATAATTTAGAATAAATAGTCAAAAACTTCAAATATCTAAGACAAACTAGTCCCAAAGAAATAAAACCATTAAACAAAAATAAAAACTTTCTAATATTGCAATAAGTAAATAAGCTAAAGTTCACTAATCCACTCTCTTTCCTTTTCCTTTTGCAGGTGCAAAGCTAGAAATATGTGTTTGATGAAGTCCAAAGCGATAGAACTTGTTGTGAGCTTCGAGAACTAGTAGTAGATTTTGAAGGCAAATTGGGCATAAAAGTTGATGGCCTTTCTTCATCTTCCTTTGCAACGTTGCTTGAGTTGTTTGTATATTCACACTTAAGTGATTTCCACCTCAAGTCTTCTAATTTCAAAATAAAACCATTTAAATAAGTCTCTTATGGAGCAATGTCTCATTTACCGTAAGGTCCATCATTGTAACTTTCATAAATCGAGATAAAAGACAAATATTAGAATGAATAAAAACAAATTTATCAGCCATGGTATAATTCAATCTATTTCTCTTAACATTAT
The DNA here is from genome assembly GCA_023935145.1 of Bretschneidera sinensis. Taxonomy (NCBI): domain Eukaryota; kingdom Viridiplantae; phylum Streptophyta; class Magnoliopsida; order Brassicales; family Akaniaceae; genus Bretschneidera; species Bretschneidera sinensis. Next base: position 47,071,232 of record CM043701.1, read on the forward strand.
GAATGTAAGAATATGTACTCTAATCTCGCTCAGCTGATGAACTTGTAATTGGTTGAGACAACACCTTTTTAGCAACCTCGGCTAACTATAGAGTTTCTAATCCATATATAGCCCACCAATCAATGACATCCATAGTCACTGCATCAATTTGAGCTGTAGCCATAGCATAAAGACCCCTACGAGAGTGAAAAACAACAAATTGCTCACGGAACATTTTAGCTTCAACTTCACTTTCAGTTATCTTGTCAAATGCTTCCATAACCCCCACAATTACTTCTCTATCTTCATTTGGAGCCTTTCTAGTTGTCCCTCTCCGTGTTGGTGAAGCAAGATATCTAGGATCATAGAACCTAAGAGTGAGTGCAAAGCCTAGACAATGCAAAGAAATAAACATTTTCTCCCACTGTCTAAGCACCAACTCTTCAACTCGAATAATCAGTAGCATACTTACTTTTGGTCATTGCATCCTTTATTTCACCAAGCATGTTATCCATCTTTTCATAAATCTCACCCATTTTAGAGCCATCACCATCACCAACTTAATCAACAAATAAATTGGTTTTGTGATTGTGATTATGTTCTCAACTTTATCCCAAAATTCTCTGCTAGTTATAGTTTCTACAATTAAAGTACACATTATCCTTGCATGTTCATCTCCATGTTTCACCCATTCTTTCCATTTTTTTTAAAAATAAAAAATTTATTAAAAGGCACCAAAGGAGTGCAACTCAAAGCACAAGGCTATTTACAATGAAAGAACTCCACCAAATCAAGAAAATTATCATTATTTACGAAGAAATTCCTTTTAAACCAAAAATTGAGGGTATTGAACAAATTATCTCTAATAATTCCAATAGGTCTCTCCACACCATCAAAAGCCCTCTGATTCCTTTCTCTCCATACTATCCAAAAAATAGAGTATGGAATCAAAGACAAATCCTTCTTGACCTCCTTAGAAGCTTTCAAAACATTCCAAGCCAAAATTTCATTTTTCACGGACCCCGCAGCCACCCAAGACACTCCCACAATTTTATAAGTCACCTCCCACAAACTTGTAGCTAAATAACACAAATATAACACCTATTAACAATCACTTTTCCCCTTCTTTGTAGATTGTCAAGGGGAAGAATTTTCTCCTCCCACACAAAAAAAACTTACTTTCTTGGGAGCGTGAGAGCACCAAATTGCTTTTTAAGGGAAATTGGAATAACCATTCGAAAATGCTCTATCAAGGAGGATTTTATACATATCTTTCACTTTAAAACCTTTTTTTCCGCGCAAGGTCCACATCTCATCACATCCTTTCTACCTATCTCAATCCTAGAATTATATAAAGTTTCCAAAAACATCACAATCTCTTCTACTTCCCAATCTTAAACATTATGGATAAATAACACAACCCAAGAGACCCCTTCATTAATCAAGGAGTGACAAGAGCTAACCCGTGCTTCTTTATCTCTAACAATATTGAAGATGCCTGGAAACTTGTCCTGTAAGGGAGTGTTCCCACACCAAATATGGTACAAAAATCGAGCTCTAACTCCATTACCCACCAATATCTCAACAAAGGGCCGAAAGTCTTCCCACCCTTTCCGAATCCATTTCCAAACCCCCACTCGATAGGCCCCTGCGCCTCCTTCAACATCCACACATCACGATCCATCCCAAACTTGGCTTCCACCACTTTTCTCCACATGCGAATTCCTTCAACAAGAAACCTCCAAAGCCATTTGCCAAGAAGAACCTTACTGAGTAAGAAGATAGATTTAATACCAAGCCCCCCTCTTTCCAAAGGTTGTTTAACCGCACCCAAATTAACCAAATAGTACTTATATTCCTCCATTGTGTTACCCCAAATGAATCTTCTTTGAATGCTCTCCAATCTATTAGTCACCGAATTCGGAATAGAGAAAAGAGACATATAACAGATGCGAAGACTAGAGAGAGTGCTCTTTATAGGCGTGAGTCTACCTCCTTTCGAAAGGTAATGATTCTTCCACCCAAACAATCATTTCTCAAACTTTTCCACACTCGAGTTTCAAATATTTTTATCTTTGAATTTAGCCCGGGGAAGACCAAGATAAAAAATAGGGAGAGTTCCCATCTTACACCCCAATAAGCTAGGAAGGAGTCGACCATTACCAACTTTTCCAAGAGGGATTAAGTCACTTTTACCAAGATTAACCTTAAGATCCGACACTGCCTCAAATCTAAGAAGAATGCATCGAAGGTGTAAAATCTGAGTGGCATCATATCGTCGGCAAAAAGATTAGAAACATTCACGCTACTACCATTACTTCCAACTTTGCAATTACTTAACAAGCCCCCCTCCACCGCTTTCGTCAACATCTTGCTAAATGCCTCAATAATCAAGGTAAACAAGAAGGGAGACAAGAGATCCCCTTGCCTAAGGCCTCTAGAGGCTCTAAAAAAACCGGAGGGACTTCCATTAACTAGAATAGAGAAAGAAGTAGGAGAAATACACTTCAGAATCCACTTGCATCATTTATCCCCAAACCCCATTATTTGCAATAAATAAATAACAAATCCTCAACTAACATGATCATACTCCTTTTTCTCATCAAGTTTACAAATCACCCCTCCCCCATCTTAAGATGAGCATCAGCCACTTCGTTGGCTATCAAGACAGCATCCAGGATTTGTCTTCCTTCTATAAAGCCATTCTGATGAGGGTTCAATACATTTCGCATCACCTCCTTCAATCTAAAAGTTACCACTTTCGATAAAAGCTTATAGATGCATCCCACAAGACTAGTAGGCCTAAAATCTTTAATATTAGACGCCCCCGCCTTTTTTGGGATAAATGTGACAAAGGTGGCATTTAGGCTATTCACAAACTCTCCCAAGAATGAAACTCCTCAAAAACCCGAACAATATCCCTCTTATGCACCTCCTAATTATGAACCAGAAAAGACATAGTAAAATCGTCGGGTCCCGAAACTTTTTCTCCATTACAATTATGAAGAGTGGTATAAATTTGTTCTAGTGAAAAAGGATGCTCAAGCCAAACAACTTTTGTCTCATCAATTCTAGAAAATATTAGCCCATCCAAATTCGGTCAACTACTCCACAACTCTTTATAAAGATTCTTATAGAATTCACTGATCGTTCCTTTTATACCTTCTTCCTCTTCAAGCACAACCATTCAACTCAATTGAGCTGATAAAATTATATCTCCTATAAGCATTCGCCATACGATGGAAGTACTTAGTATTTTTATCACTTAAGCCACAATTCTCTAGATTTTTGCCTTCAAGAAATTTCCTCCATGGAAATGAGTTTAGCCAATTCATTCTCTCCATTTATTAAGAACAACAATAGTTGCTAGGGCGTCTTTACAATCAACAAGCCGCTTCAACAAGATATAATGGGAGCCAAACCTTGTTTTTACCACTTTCAAAAGCTCTAATCTTGATTGAGTTCTAAAAATAGTCAATGCATGTGTGTGATTCAAAAAATATTTCACAATATTTTTCCGTCTTTTATATGTACTTCCCAACCACTCAAATTCTTTCGCTAAATCTTTAAAAATAAGATTTAAGGTATGAACAGCACAAGGAGACCAAAAATATGTGTACCTTTTCTCTCTCCCTCTAAGCAAGTTTGCAATTTACAACATTGTCTGTCATAACCTGAAGAACATTATAAGACCCCACCTCTTCAATTGCCTTCAACAAATATTCTCTAATAGCCAAACCTGTCTTTTCAGTTCCTGAAAAATCCCGAGTAAATAGAAATATCGTTCCACGACTACTAACTGCAAGTACATTGGTTAACAGTCGACTTTTGCAATTCGACCATCCATCTGACACAATAGAGACCCCTTGAGAATACCATGTGTCTTTTACTGGAATGAGATCTTTCTCTACACTCCTTTTGCACTCATCCAAAGTAGTTCTAGCATTTTCAAACGAAGGAGCTTTGTAAGCTTTAGGAGCCTTATTAATAGCTTATACCAACTCATGAAATTGAAGATTTCTCAACGTATTAAATGGAATCCCATTTGCTCACAAACCCCTCATCACTTTCAGATCAACCATATCCCTCTCCATCATTGAATGTGTCTACAATTTTTTGAGATACTGATGGTCTGTGTTATTTTGTAAGCGTAGAATTTTTAAGTGATGAAAACTTCCTCTAGATTTTTCAACATCTTGAACCCTTTTTCTAACTTTTTCATAAGTAGCCCGATCATTCATCAATGTTGTACATCGTTGAATTTCTGCTTTTTTACTCGGTGGAGCACCAAAAGAGCGATAATAATTGTAGGAACTGGTGAATTGCTTCTTACAATGTTTACATGACCAAACTTTTGCACCTCCTAGATTTTTTCCTTGTGATGTACCAAGATGAGTGACTTCCTCAATCAAAGGTTTAGAATTTGAATCCACTTGAATCGGTTGTACTCTGCCAAGTTTATTTCGTTTTGATGACTAACAACCTACAACTTCTTCATCATTGCTTGAATCATCATCTACATCATGAAATTGAGTTGCATCTTGTTCATGATAAAAAAAGTTCTTGCTCTTCTCTGTTTCTTTTTCCAAAAAACAGTGTAATTTGTGATAGAAAAGAACTCTTGGCTGAAAGAAATTATTTGAAGAAATTATTTGGTTGTATAGTGAGTTGTGTAGTATGTTGTTATATTTATAAGGTTCATGGTTCTAACACTAGCAGGAGTAGGACTTCTAATACTAGTAGTAGCAGCACTAAGGCTAAGCCACCTTAAAAAATAAAATTGTAATTTTTTTTATAAGTAAAAAAAAAGAGGAAATTGTAATTACTAAAACAGGAGTTATTGTACTCCTTTAGTTACCGGGTTTGATTCAAATTAGTTACACCTTGCATCTTGTTTTATTTAGGACTCATTAGTTTGTTAATTACTAATGTAACAAAAAATTTACTACTATTTTTTTTTTGGAATACTATTGATAAACATTCAAACTTTTCATAAATTATAATATATAAAAAAAATAATAAATTATAAAACCCTAAACGATAAAAATCCTAGAGACTTTTTTGTCTCTCTCCCCAATGTCAACGACTTTAGAGTTTAGAGAAAGCTCTCTCTCCAGTGGCGCTGAAGCTTCCTACCTCCTCCACCCTGAATCTCATATGGCACTTCCTTCCACCTCCACTGTGGAGGCTCTTTTCTGTCTTCTCACCACAACGACTTCTTCCTGTCTCCTCCACCAAGGCGGTTCTTTCTTGGGCTTCTTTTGGTTTCGTTCCTCTCTCATCCTCAGCGGCGGCGGCTTGCTCATGGTGGTGGCGACAACTTGCTTTTTCGACGACGCCGACAAGTTACCTTTCTCTCCTGTATGGTTTATAAACTTTCCCTCTCCTTCAAAATTTCAATTCTATAATTATTGTTGATATTTGGATTTTGGGATCATTGAATATCACAATCTGGGTCGCGAACGCACCACGATTTGGGTCGTGCGACCCGGATCATGGTTCGTATGGGGTTAGCATTCCAAGTAACACGAGATATAACACAGTATTAAAGTCACCCCACCACCCAAGGAAACCTCCAACGATGCCTAATTGCCACCAATTCTTCCCAGAAAAGACCTATGCTTCCACTCGCTCTAGGTCCATAAAAATAGACATTACCCAATTCCCACTTTAAGAATCCCTTGAAAACACAAGATAATTAAAACAAACTCAACTAGACATCTACCAAATACAATTTAGTCTCCTAAAAGCACACCACTGCACCCTTCCATTCTCTAAGATAATGCTTAATCGAACCCCTCTTCCCCAAATCATTATTCCACGATATTAACTTCCATTTCATTGGACCCTTTGGCGAACCCCCCCTCCTTTTCCTATACTCCCACTGTTCTTCTCATTATTAACATCAAACACTAACTTTTTAAGTTCTCTATTACCCACCTTATGCTTTACATTCTTCAACACGAATCCGCTCAATTTCCTCAAACAATCTAATCGTTTGATCTTCTACCCCAACTAGTGAAACTCCCACCATCTTATGAAGTTTTTAACCCAATTTAGAACCCAAGTCGACGCCTTGCAACTCACATCAAAATCATCACCCACATCCATCCCTACCCACTATTCCACCGGATCTACACTTTCTACCAAAGCCAAACACAAATCATGATCCCTCCTGCCCTCACTAACGTTCCCATAAACCACCGGCAAAGATTCCCCATCGACCCCTTAACACCCATCAATACCCACCCGTCAACTCCGATCCAAACCTCGAAGGAAAACAGAAAAGAGGTTCAACAATAGAACTCACTAAAATGTTATAGTCCTTGGCAATTCTTGACGGAAATTGCCACCTAGTGTCGTATCAGTGCCACGTGGCATATAATGTGGCATTAGAAATTCCAGAGGAAATGAACAATTGTAAAGTTCAAAAAAGGACAGGACAAACAATTAAGTCCAAAGAAAATGAAAAACCATACACAAAGTGCAAAAAAAAAACATGGGGAAGAAAAGACCACCATTTTTTTTCGCTGATTCAACCCCAGCTCAAAATCAAAATTTCACTTCAAAAAGAGGAAGCCAAAGCCCCAACTATCTTCTCTTACATTCTGTAAAAACGCACTTTGATCATCAATTTTCCAATAAAAGGCATTAGCCTCCTTCACTTCAAATGACGGTGCCCTCTTGTAGGCCACCAATTTCTCCCTTGCTTAATGTCAAAAGTGAAGAAGTTGGCCTCCAATAAGAGAAAAAGGAGTTCTCATGATGCTTCTTTTCTAAATGTTTGCCTCCTAATAATTACAGGCCTCAACCCTTGTAGAAGTGGTTGATGAGTACATCACAAGTTTTGAAAGGTTTCAAAGGATAAAGAGGTGTCGGGCAGTAAATAGTCGCAAATTGCCAATCCTAAGGAAAGAAGAGCCACGATACATCCCCATATACCACATGTTGTGGAGGACCCACTGCTCCTCAGCACCACAAACTCCACATTCCAAGTGCTACTCACCACGATGCAGAAACAAGATAAGTGTATCCCAATAACAACAAGAGCCCAAATATTCACAACTTTCACCACCGAAACAACAAAAGGTATTCCAAAATCAACACAAAAACATAAATTCACAAAAATCCCCAACACAACAAAAGAGCATCTCAAATAACTCTTACCATACTCCCCTCCGTCACCAACCTTTCACCAGATCCATCACAACAATGAGCCCCACCACAAGAGGCCTAGCTTTCAACATCCTAGTTACAATAGGAGATGAAGGACACAACATCGTATAGGTCAAGACGGAGACGAAGTAATGCAGAATAGGAAAGAGAATATTTATTATTTTGGGATGTTGAGATTATGTTGTAATGATAATATTCTTAGACATGTATTTTAGAAAAATTAGATTTAGGCAATTAAAAAGTTATTAGGATTTGATTTACTTATTCAAATAATGTTTGGTGCCTATATAAGAGCACTAATATTAAGATTGTAAGGTAGATTGGATTATGAATTGAAAATTGATTTCTTTGCCTATCTATGTTTCTCCACTTGTTTTGTTCTCCCTTGCTTGTTCTATTCTCCTTTGCTTATTCTTGCCTATCTTTCTTCTACCTAGTCTATTTTCTTTTTAGGATCAAGAGACGACTCTTATTGGCTATAGAGGTGCTCTTGAGCCACTATGGCAAGAATATGATTCCAATACATTTTTCTTTCTTCCTTTTTCATAAACGAATAATTTCCCTTGGAAAAGTTGTGCTCCTTTGAAAGTGACCTTTTTGGCTTGGGAAACGATGTGGGAAAAGATCATGACTATTGATAATTTGCAAAAAAAAGGGGCAAATTTTAAGTCAGCAGGTGCTACCTTTGCAAAGAGGCTGTCGAATCCATCAATCAACTCCTCTTTTGAAAAAGAATTAGGGGCTTGGAGAGGCATTCATGTGCATTGAGAGATAAAGAAACTTACAGCCTTAGCTCCACTTTCTATTTTTTTGGTTTGTGTGGAATTAACTGGATAAATGAATGTTTGATGGGGAGGATAAGCCATTATCTTTTTTATTAAAAATAGATGGCTCCAGACTCCTAACTTTTGGTTTAGGGTCATTTTTTGTAAATGAGGAAGACTTTATATAGTTAGAGTTTTTGTCAAGTAAGTAAATATTGTAAATGTGTTGGCACCCTATTGATGTTCTATTAATAGATACTTTAACTTATTAAAGAAAAAAAATCTTTTTTTTTTTATAAGCAAAGAAAAAAAGCTATTAGTATCTTGAAGTTTTTGTTTTTCACTCTTACAGGGGACTTTTTTCTCATTTTTCCTCTTTCGATGGTCCTGTTATTTAAATTTGTTTTATTTTTTTTATTTAAAGTATTTGTTTTTCTAAACAACTTGAGTGCCACGCAGCGCTTAAGTGGCACCACATGGCATTTTCTTTCAAAAATCATCAGGGACCATAACATTTCATTAACAGAAGGACTTGACTAGATTTTAATGTAACAATGAGGATTTGATTATTATTATTTTTTTTTTTTTTTAAAAAAACACCATAAAGACCAATCTAGGTAGCACAGCACCTAAAACCTTTAGTACTAAAATTTTAATTTAGCCTTCTGATTCCTTAGTAAAACCATTCTTGTCAATTCAGTCTTGCATACAGCTCTCAGGTAGCTTAAGTTTTGTTTAGTGGGGTCGCCTTAACTGGTCTGAGTCTTGTTTAGCAAGTTTATTGTCAACAAGTATGCTTGGCCACCAAGTTTGCCTAGTCTATATAAAGTTACGGATTGTCAAATTTGAATGAGATGGAAGAATGATGAAATATTAGCTTCCTATTCTATGGATGTGTGATGCTCAAGAGCCCTAGGTGTGATTCTTTAGGGATCCTATCCTTTTTTTCTGTTTCTTCTCAAGCCTCTTGTAGTTTACTTCTAATCGGTCATCCAGCTTCTCTAAGTTTCAGATCTGCATAACAAGCCCTAAATTCCACCAAAACCTTCACCTTTCACTACTTAGAACAAGGTCCTACATTGCTTCCTAAACAGCCCATAAATTACTCTTCTAGCTGCTTGATGCTAATATAAGACCCTGCAATCCTATTTGGCGGTCCTACAATCAGATCTGTTAGCTTATACTAAACCTGATGGTTTAAGGAAGGCCATCCTATCCTGCATCAGCCACTGGGTATCACGATAAAATTAATAAAGGCAAAAGATAATGCATTCACAGAATCTTAAGTGAATCAACAAATAATAAGCTTTCGTGAAGATACCAGCTAACTCGACTAGTATTGTATCATAAAAAGAGTTATGTATTCTTCCAAACATTTTTTTTAATGGTTTTCATTAGAGAAACACATGTATCCAGGCCTGAGAATATCAATATGTTAAATTGTGCACAATGATCAAGGGAAGATAACAAAAGGCAGATGTTAAATTAAAGGAGTTAATTAGATAGCATATTAATCATTATTACAAGCATACACAATTAGAGCTTTAATCCAAGCACATGCAACTAAAACTTACTTTGATCTTCCCATCTTGTGACCCAGATGCAAGCATCTCTGAATCTCTGCTAAAATCGACACAAAGGACAGGATCATCATGCATCATGAAAGTTTCCTGTTAAAATCTATAGCACATCAGTAATTGTACAAAATGCAAGAGACCAGTTGTCCTCAGAAATAAATTACTCAGTATGTACTCAATTCACTATTGTTTAACCAATTATGTATTTGTTGCTTTTGGATTTTCACATCCAATCCAGGATTTTAGCAACTAAAAAAGGACAGCATCAGGACATTCTACTGCATGGATGGGACTCAAATTTTACATGAAGTGCCAACAAATATCACCAACTTAGATATGCAACAAAAATCAGCTTTATTGTAAGAGGCACCAGCTTTCAACAACAATTATATCTGGGATAAATCATCACTCACCAAAGCACCGGAGCAGGTACATGTTATAGACATGGTGCATAGGCACCACATCAGTGAATCATGAAGCTGGTTGCTTACATCTAGCAACACTGAAGAGTGATATGAACAACTAAATGCTTCTTTTATCCTTTCAAAATCTGGTTTCCACTTAAGAACACGAGGGGCCCAGGACTCTTTTAAGTGCACAAAGGAGGGTGTTCAAATTCAGCTCAATAGCAGCTCATTCAAGCTGTTTCTAAACTTATATCAAGTTGAACAGACTCAAACTTCTCGATAATAATAAGCCAAACTAGAACAAATTCAAGCTCAACTAAGTGGACTCACAAACTAAAAAGGAAACCTAAGTCGTTGCCATGTTTCTAATTTAACATTCTCACGCCATGAAACGACATCTACAAGAAAAGTCCACAAGTCATCAATCTTTTAGCTTTTCTGAATGGTAAACATATATGATACTATTTCTAGCTCGAGCCATCAAGTCTACAAGGATTAAATCATAGACTCTTCATTTTACTCTATCGTACCCATGTCAGACATAACACACGACACGCCAAATACGGGTATGACACTTGGATACTCCAAATCATTGGAAAATTCACAAAAAATTACAACAACAAAAGTGAGTCCGATACTCAGACAAGTACCCGTGTCACGACACCCGAACCCGAGTCTAAGTAACATAGATCATACCTATATTCCATAGGCAAGTATCACCAATAGGCAATAAGACAAAGTTCAAAGAGATTAAAAAAACAGTCTTGTTTAATACACAGTGACACGTGCGTTTATTAGTGCAAGATTGGTTTATCTCATTGGGAAATGCTTTGGACCTTAAAAGTTCAAAGGAACTCAAGAAAAGTGAAGAAATAGAGAAGTGTGTCGACACATTCGGACAGTATATGAAGAATCTTGAAGACCCGAGAAAAGTGATAACACATTCCAGACAGATTTGTAGCTGGCAGCTCCAACGCTTCTATTTTTCAAACAAGCAAAATGCAACAAATTGAATCCAAAGGACTCCAATGACTATATGGCTTTGAAGATTATAAATTCCCATCCCATGGAGTATTTATTAGTAAGAAACAAGGGAAGATCATCCAATTAGCTACATCATTGTATTTGTTGCTCTTGTGCTTAATCTTGTAAATCTCCATCTACCATTGTGCAAAACTTGCAAATCTAACCTTGTGAGGTTATTATTGTGTTGTAAACACCTCTATTCTTCTAAAGGGGACCGTGAGCAAAGCTTGAGAAGCTTTTTGTGAGGATTTAGGTAGAATCCTTGTATGGGTTGGAGTGTGGGCCTAGAGAAAACACTTGTATAGGTTTGAGAGCTAGCCTTGAGAAAACTCTTGTGAAGGTTTGGCGTGAACCCACAAAACACGTGTAAAGGTTTGCTAACTGGAATCTAGCGTGCTATTCATGGATAGTGAGGAAATCTTGAGGAGCCTTAAGTACTGGACATAGGTAAGGGTTTTGGCCAAACCACTCTAAATTTGTTTACATGCTCTTCTCCCTTACTCTCTTTATTTTCAGCATAATTACTTTCCTTTTCTTATACAATATCTTGTGCTTGATTAATTATTTACTGAGTTTTTGGTTGTTCACGCACTCTCCAATCAATTTTACACAAAAGGTTTCAAATTTACTTGAAAAAGTTCCAAGTTTTCGAAAAACCCAATTCACTGTCCCATCTTGAGTTATGCCATTCTTTGGGACATAAAAGTACAAATGAGTCATGGCAAGTCTAACTCGGCTATGAGTTCTCAACAACTAATCAAGCCGAGGCTAAGCTCAAACTGAGTCCAAGTTCAATGGGCTGAGTTTGACAGTCAGCTATCTGACTCATACTGGCCTCCTCTTGCTTGGAAGGAGCAAAAGATGTATTCAACCGAGACAAACAAAAGAAAGCATAATTTCATAATTGTACGTGAAATACTTTTCCTAGACAATTTTAGTGATCGAACTTAAATATCAAAGGAAGGAAAATAATATGCTTAAATCCTACTTCTCCAGTGCATCACTTACCAACACAACAAATTCCAAGCAACTGCGAGTTACTATCAACAATTTACTTTCAAACAAATTATCAGGAAAATAATAATTATTCAGAAAATATCATTTAAATTCATTCTTAATAAAGAAATCCCATTAGCTTAACCATCAAAGCATATAGGAAATGTATCCATTCTGTTTGGCCCCTTCTCCTCAGTGTTAGATATCGTGATCAATCAAGGAAATGACAAATGAAAAGAGAAAACTAACTCACGTCAGCCTGATATTGAAGATCCTTCTTGAGCTTCCCACTGATGTAGTCCCATACCTGGAATGATCATCAAGTTAGAGCATTTAAGCCTCATCAATATATTTTTAACCATTTTTAAGATTTTGAACTATAAGTACCTCAATAAATCCATCAACAGAGCAAGAGACAAGAAACTGCCCATCTGGCGAGATCCTCGCACATTCTGCATGACTCTTTGTACCAAACTGCAGCAGAGTACCAGCAGATAGAAGAGAGAAGGAACTCAGAAGTAATGGATATAATACAACTTTCACCATTTTTTTTTATTAGTAAGAAACTTTCACCAATAAATTACAAAGAGGAAATTATACACAGAACCAAATAAAGATATCAAGTTAACAGCAAAGTTCTTGTGCATTCAAGATTATACACCAAAATTTTTCACATCGCTTATCAGTAGCTAAAATATACTTGCAGGTCCCACAAAGTATCATTCACGATAATAATCTTAACTCCCAACTCAACAACCTTTGGTCCCAAACTAGATGGGTTAGGCTACACATGTACATTATGCACAGTCCAGTGTTATATTCTTCATTAGATATTTACAAATAAAATTTTCCAACTGCTTCAACAAATGAATTTCTGTCTGGCTTTTGTCATTTACCCTTCCACTTGGATGGAATCACTATTTCATATAGATGCATCTATAGGTCCACATTACATAGATAACCTACTACTAAGAATATTTGAAATTACAAGAGAATATAGAAGAACCATAAGAAGGGATTAATGCCACTTGTAGGACTGGAGTTGCTGGTTGGGATATCAAAATGCTAGTTTCACATCAACTCTAGCACCTGATTTTTTGTTTGAAGTATAGAGCAAACACAGCAATTTTTTGTTGCATTATCATTAGAATATCTATATTTTGGACCACGATCCTAGTTATCAATGTATGTATATTTTGGAGTTTATCATTATGACAATACATATGTTTTTGGATCATAACCCTGGTTATCATATATGCACATAAACAGAACTAAACTAAACGCTTGTTACTCAGCAGGGCAGTAGTAAATGAATGTCAAGAGAGCGGGTCTCAAGAAAATGTCATTGAGGCTCCTAGGAACTATTTAATGAGGGCTGATCTGTTAAGATCCTTCACCCTTTCAAATGAACATTCTCCTCCCAACCCCTCTTCCTCATGAAAAGAGAGAGAGAGTAACAAGAAGCTGCTAAAATATGACTATGAGTTTCTACATGTCATGATTCCATGAAACATGTCTCAAGCAACAATTTCCTGTTAAATGAATAAGAGGCAGATGAAGCCAAATCACCAAACAAAACTTTAGTGCAACAATAAAGCTAAAACATAGGGGAAATTGTTTGAGGGCATAAGAGGAAAATAAAAGTGGACACCTTACTACGATATCATATTGTTCAATACCCATGAAAGGAGCATATACATACAGATAACATGCGTACCTTTCATGAATTTAATAGAAACCAATAAAAAATAGCATAACGTATGAAAGATTTATACTATGTATAACAATGATCCCAGCTAAATCATGACTAGCACTTGGAAATAGGAGCCATGGTCTATGAATTAAAGGTAACGCAAAAGTAAACAAGGCTCGTATGAACATAGTGTGTTTAAGATATACAATAACAACCACAGAAAATGCATCATTCAATATTTAATTTTCTTCTTCAGTATTTATTAAAAAAAGTTTTTTTCTTAAGTATGTGACAAATATAGAATAAATTGATTTTTTGCACGATCACATCAGGTAAAAACTGTATTCTGTTATTATACGTACAACAAATTTCGATAAGGAAAAAAGTGAAAAAGGCAAGACTTCATAACAATAATGATTACACATGCAGTTGAAACATTTCTCAACCAATGAAAAATAAATAAATGGATGTATGCAACTCACTTTAATCGTGTGCGCAATGGTTGTCGGATACATGTCATCTATGTCTTGTTTCATAGCAGCTGTTCCTCGAAATAGGTCAAACTGTGTTCCTGGAGGAAGCAAACCTGCAAGAACAAAACAAACTTATCTAAGCACCAGCAGAGCAATATTCACCTCTGGGTATAGCAAGGTAGACAACACTTGAGCATCAAAAAGAAATCACTCGTGTGCACGCACAAATTCATTGCTAGACATAAATGCTGATGCATACTATAAAATATAAGACAAAAAGATTAAAGAAACTTGAACTGTGAAGTGCATTTTGTCTACTCATCCGACAAAGGAAATACAGAAAACTGAGTAAATCTTTTCTTTTTTGATAACTACATAAAATTGAGTATATTGCAGATCGTGTGTGTGTGTGTGTGTGTGTGTGTGTGTGAGAGAGAGAGAGAGAGTGATCCACAATAACTCAATAGATGAAGCTTCTCCAATCAATTTTTAGCATAAAGTTCTGCACCAAGCATTAACTATTATTGTATTTATACGCAAATGGTAACCTTGGTGCTGCTGCCATTTCAGAGCCTGACCAATTAGAGCCATTAATCGTGAAGGTGGCACCACAGTAACTTCAGCAGCCAGAGCTGAAAGTGCAAAAGAGAAGATTCATTCAGTAAAATAGAAATGCATGTTTAATGACAAAGCAATTAAACTCATTTCAAGCTATAATTTTTTTAAAAATTTGTATGCTATAATCTATCCCATTGTTGCTTATATTTTATTAGATCTTATCTGTGGTCCATTTGCTGTATTTTAACCATATGAAAAACTTGAGTTTGACATTTATGAAGTCAGAGAAAGAAAAATTAAATTCCACAAAACCCTTTTGCACAATTAGCAATCACAATAGTTGCATGCAATGCTCTACGAGAAGGGAATAAGGGGAAAACCTTGGGCAATTTGTGCACGGCGTCTCTCTTTAGTTGAATCTCCATAAGCCTGTAAGATAAGACATAACGAGCAAAAAGAACATACATATTAAATAGAAACCACAAAGTAATGGCAAGCCAATAATAATGTGAAAGGTAGTCATTTTAACAAATTTGTTATTTACAATTTCATTTCTGGGAAGCATATTTCTCTCAATTTTTACACTGCCATCTCTTACTAGTAAACAAAATATAAACACAAGACAATCAACACACATGAGGCACATAAACCTAGTGGCAGAGATTCTATAAACTGAAACCATGTGATAGAGAAATAAAAAAACGGAGAGTATGCAGAGAGCATGGATATCTTAAGAATTTAAAGCATGACAAATGAATAATAACTGCTACAGAGACTTGGATATTTCCCCATTTCAAAAAAATAATGAACTACAAACAAGGTAGCTAACTCTAAGATTGATACTTTCTTGTGGACCAGAATGTAGAATTGGAGATATGAGGCCCATAGCCTGGGGCTAGATATCCAATGACAGTAATATATTTCTAATGAAGCTATTTGATGTGCTATCAGACACCATAGAGAATATCAACAAATCAGAATCCATCTCAATGATTATCGAAAAAAAATCCATTTCAATGAATTTCCAATTCATAAAAATCAGATACACTAGAAAATGATATCAATGAATCAAAATCCAGCACAAACAATTTCTAATTTATAGAAAGTGAACTAAATTACATCTCAAACCAAATTGTGACTCTAAGATGACACAAAGCACTGGGAAGAAGGACCAAAATCCATCAAAATTTAAACATGTCTTTTCACCCAAAAAAGGTATAGAATTCTGCAGCCTAGGTAAGCCACAGGTTATTAAAAAGAAAAATGATAAGTGTAATTTCCAAAAAAAAAAATGACAAAGTCCAACTAGAAAAGTGAAGAATCCAAAAGGCTTACACATACAGGACACAAATAGAAAAACAAACACAACATACAATAGGTTTTACAACACAATGGAGTGTTGAGCCACAACCAATCATATCAAAGTCAGCTTTCTAACCTCACGTGGGTCAAAATACGTTCTGACTAGGAGATGCTCAAGCCGCAAGTATCTTTCAGGTTGCTCCTGCTTCATAACACCCATCGCCTGAGTTTGCCTTAAAATAGCTCGTGCAGTGTCCAACTCTCGAAGTTCAATCATTTCTAATACAATCTGCATAACTCAAAGGAAAAAAAAAAAAGGGAACAAGTTACAATGTTTGTGGTAGATTTCCCAATTCAAAGGACAATGAGGCCTCTAAATGTAAAAGGATATGTAAGTTAACTATAAACCTAGACCTAGTATACGTGAGTTTGAGTTTAGTCTCAAGGAAGGGTACAGAAAACGATTAGACACAATCACTCCAACCTACCCAAAGTGAGTTCTCTTATGCAATGAGTTGATGGCACACCAAAAGTCTATATCTAATGCTAGACTATTTATTTTGGAGTAAAACTCTACATCAAAAGTTACATGATATGGAAGTTAAGTTCTCATTCAGAAGAGAAAATAATAGCAAATGCATTAACAAGCTGAAGAAATCAGAGCCCCATGAAGTTAAGGTCTAGGTGCGAATAAATTAATTCATGAAGAGAACATATAAGATCTACAACAGTTAGTGACATACTACACACCTGCTCATAGAGATCTTCCAATTTATTCCGGGGAAGCTTAAGTTGAGCCACTTGAGGCAATATTGCATCCCATCTTCCACTATTAATATCAGCAACAAATGTCTCATTGCTGTCTACTGTATTCAGAGAAACCTGGCACTCATTCTGTAGCATCTGAAATGTCTGGTGCAAGGAATTTTCTTTGCAAAATTGAAGCACTATCTTTATAACACTGAAAGATTAAATAACAATAGTAATAACAAGCTTAATCAGAATATCTTTCAATTTCCAAAAGTATAAGCCGTAGCGAAGGAAACTTTACGTAGAGACACATCATCACTAAATTTTGATCTACCAGACCAATAAACATCATCTTTAACAATGGTTGACCCAAATTTAACTCATTTTGATTGATAATAGCTATCCCAATTTGTCATAGGGAAAACAATTAATCATACACAGTTTTAAGTGAACATGTTGTGTGCATACTCCTTCCTCTAGTTTATTCATATGGGAACCAGATTATAAGTTACCATATATATTATGTTATGGAAAGCTAAGACTAATCCAATACTTAAAACTTCCATTTTATCAAGCCATCAACTACCACCACTCTACAGGAATCAGCACGCGCAAATGGTTAAATAAACATGGTTTTTGAGTAATTAACCCTAGCTTCCATGAGTATGCACACAACTTTATACTGTAAATTACATCATTACAAAATTAGCTCCTCGAAGTTTTCCCTATCTGTATTAGTTTAAACTTAAAAATAAATAATCAAGGTATATTAGCTCCAAGTCTATGATTACGATAAAGAAAACTACAAAAATAAATAATAAAATAATTACGCGGAAAACAATAACTACGTAAATTCAATAAACGTGATTTTGAAATCATTGTATGAAAGCACATTAATAAATCAATCTCCATTATCCTGTATCCAAATTCAGGGGAAAAAAACGTACGGGGAAGCCCACTAAATTAGTTGGCAAATAGAATTTTTGTGTGAAGGAGCTGATACTTGTATTAGGCAATCAAACCAATTACTCATGATAAACAACTGAAACAAAATTTAAGCATCATCATGAGAATCGCTTACTCTCGAGCTTCGATTTCTAAAGTCATCTTCGCTGCTCCAAAGGATTACGAACACTACAGGCGCGTTACAGAGAACTAGAGAAGGGAATCGAGATACTGGTGACGAGAGGAAGGTGGGTTTATCGTGGGACTTAAAAGGAATTCAATTAAAAGGCTGAGGTCATTTGCGAGTTTCACCGTTCTCATTATTCTGTTCGCTAAACGAAGGCTTGTGGACTCGACTTATTAAAAAAACAAAGCAATTTGCATCACATTGTAAAACATACTAGTAAACTTTTTATGATAAAATAAGTAAACAAAAACTGTACGGTGAAATCGGTTTTGATTTGAAATCTTTTCGTACTTTTGAATTTTTTTCGGTTTTTTAAACCTCAAGCTTGGATTTCACAATTTAAAGACCTTATTTATCTTCATAATAAATATAAAAGAGATTTTCTCACTCTAGGTTCTTCATTCTATCTCCAAATGGAATTACACGCATTTCTATTCTGGTATTTTTTTTTCAGCATAATTAAGGTGATGTTTGGATGGTACTTTAAATAGCGTTTAAAACTAAAAAAATTGTTTTAAATGCTACTTAAATCACAATTCAAGCATCGCCTCTTAATATTCACTTTGGCACTTAAGCCAACGTATGATATGAGTGGAGATTAGGAAATGTAAATGTTCCCTCCAACGAAATCAAATTCAAATATCATTTTAATTGAGAACTTGGTTGGGTCAGGTCATTCATTATGGACACCCAAACCGACTCGATTTTTTCAAAAAAAAAATTTATATTTTTATTGTAAATTTTTTTTACCATCAATATTTTTATTTATCATTAAAAGTATAAATTTATCATTAAGAATATATTTACAACAAATAAATTTTATAAAATTCATTTGTAATTCCATACTGCTGTAATGCTTTCTTTTTCTCATCTATTTGTGTATGTTTTATAACATATTTAAGTATAATTTTGTATTTACATAACAAAATTTGAATGTTTGAGTCTTCAGGATAATTTTTTAAACTTTAAGTGTACTTAATATTTGAGTACTCTTACCATTTGGAACTTTCTTTAAGTCCAATTTAAAACAAAAAATGGTTCCAGGTTAAGACAGCTTTTTTATTTTAAATTGAACTTAAAGCAAGTTCCAAATTGTTAGTTGTTGGGAGGTTTGGATTACTTTTTCAGTATTGGCTTTTTGTACATTGCGGGGTCTCGTTCCAAGTTCAATAACAATTGTTATTTTTTGGCTTTTCTCTTAATTGGAGCACTTTTTCTCATTGAAAATAAGCATCGATTTACGGAGAAATAAGAGGAAAAGAACATAAGAGAGTGAATTAAGTGTCATCTTGTGAGACTATGAGCCAATAGACACTATGAGAATGTCGTAGAACTTTAGCAACTATTACATGTGTTTTCTTGGGTTACACTTTAATGACTGCATATACTTCGATGTTTGGGCAAATATTTTATTTCATTTTATCAACCTTCCTAAATCAGTTTCAAACTTGTTATTCATTGCACTCTTTGCCATACTCATCTTCATTGGCGGGTCTGAAGCCACTGATAATGGCTCACTACTTCCATGATAACTTGATAAGTAGTGGTATTGTTTGAACATTTGCTTAAGTACAAAAACAAACACTTTGCATAGGGAAACCAAACACTTTGTCGTTTCTAGGTTAAAAAAACAAATAAGCTTCTTGATGTGTATTTGGAGAAAGAAAAGCTTAACATAATGAAGAACTTTGCATATGTTTTATTGGTACATGTCCTATGAAGTTAGAAAATTTTTTTATAGTTTTACTATTAATTTTAGGGTAAAATACAAATCGAATGCTTGTACTTTAGGGGTCTAATTGCAACCTATATTTTTAATTGAATCTAATTGCACTATGCACAATAGCAAAATTTTCAATTGGTACCACATGTTAGGCTTTTCGTCTAAATCTAACAGAAGTTGAAATTTTATTTATACCCTTCACTTAACTTTTACACCTTGTACAATCAAAATATTCACGTTTGAATTCTACTTACCTTAAATTCCTAAATCCTCAACCATTTAAATAAACATGTTAGTGAAAGATTTAATCTATGAGCCAATTGAGGTTAAAGTTGGCAATAATATTTCTCTAGAAGAGTTCGGTAATGCCTCAACTAAGAGGACATTAATGATATGTCATTATAAATTCAAATATAAGAATTTAATCTAGTAAGTAATAAACAGAGTAAGCAACGAGTGTAAAGTTACAACAAACTCAATATATATCTATGTATATATACATATTAAAATTTAGAACAATGCTGATACAATGGGTTTACAAGACTAAAACCTCACAATACCAGGTAAAGACCTCGAGATTATTGTAGTAGACATTGATTTTTCAATGTAGCTCTAGCTTGACTTCAATACATGCATAGAACAAGGTTGGAGAAAGTGAATTACAACTATGGCTAAGGTACAACTACTCATATTGATTGAAAAGTAAATGACAAGAAAGTAAAGGCTTGAAAAGTAAATGCAAATAGATAAATAAATGATTGCTGGATGATTGTCTGTAAGTCCCTTATGATTTTTTCTGCTGTTATTTATAATGCTTCAGGCTTTGACAATTGTGTTGATTCTTCTAAAGAGTCTCTCATGTTTCCACTTCTCCACATCCTTTGGATTTATTTCACTTAATACTTCATGTGTTGTATCTAATTGTGGCCACTTTTACATTAGCCAAATTAAATAAAGGACATTTAGTTTTATCCTTCATCCCTGAAGAGTTGGACTAGCAATTATGTGTGCTCGAGATTAAGGCAACGTTCTCTTGAGCTTACTGGCCTTTAGTCCTCGAGCTGAACTTTTGTTTCGATGTTGTTCTTTAAACTTCTCTTTTAAAGTTCTTGTTTCGTGAGCTTTTCTGACAGCTAGAGTCGTCTTATCTTATTTAATGCTCCCATTGTAATATTGTACCCTTGATGTAAGTGTAAATAAGTAAATTGATTTATACATTGAATTTAACATGCATATATAAGTGAATTGAAAGTTGAGTGTGAGATAATTTTTGAATAAAAATGTTGAAAAAACTTAAAGAAAAGAGTTAGAAAATTTTTAACAAGAAAGGGAGAAACTTTTTTCAAATTCATAAGGGGATCGATCGACTGTATAGTTGACTGGTGACCGAACCGATTGATTAATCGATCAGTTGGTGAGGTGACCAGTCGATTAGTGGAGGTTGGACCAATCGGTTGGTCGATGGTTGAAACTGGTTGGCGATGGGCTGGTTGCTGTACAAGTCAATTGGCATGGAAGTCAATCGATTAGCAGCTGACTGACAGTTCATGAGAAAATTTGAATTTTTTTTAAATGGTCAGCCCGTCGACCGAGTAATTGATTGGTCAAACCGAAAATTTTCATATAAAAGGGATTTTGAGATTTAGAAATCATTTTCTTACCTTTGAAATATGTTTTCTCTGTCTAGAAAAAGTTCTAAGACACTTCAACACTGAAGTATTTCATAATCCTATCTTACAAATCGTTTGATTCACGGAAGAATTTCGAAGAAATTTGAGGAAAAAGCTTTGAGAAAGTAAAATTCATGAATTTGATTGTAAGATTACAATTTTTTTAGAATAGGTTCTTCTACTTTTCTTTAAAAGGGGATTTGAACTTGGATTCAAACCAAAAGAAAATGATTTATATTGAAATCATTGAATTTGATAAAAATGAATATGCATACATGAAATTTAACTCGGTACAAAGTACAAAAATTGAAAGTATGAGATAGAGAAATAAATCAGTATTTTATGATTAGGTGGTGATGATTAACAATCTGGAGAAATTGTTGAAGGAGCGGGAAATGAAAGGAAGTGATCCACAATTAGCTTTAAGTACTAAATGGTGAGTTAAATTTACTATTAGTAAGCGAGACAAACATGAAAACTACATAAAAAAGTGAAATGACTAATAATATGAGATAATTATTGAAAATATATTATAAATAGGTTGATTTGATGAATACTTTCTATATATGTTAATTGAACGAGTAAATAGAAGTATGATATAATTGAAAGAAAATATATATGACAAGTTGATGAACTGATATCCTTAAAAGGACATTATTAATGAGAAATTGATGAATTATATGTTGAAAAGAGAAAATAAATCTCTTGAAATTATGATAATTGAGTTGATATTATATATAAAAAGATTATTTGACTTATATGATGAAAATAAAGATTTTATGAAAGAAAACGATTTTTGAATTGTATTATATTATGATATGCTTGCTTGGATGTGATTAATCATATGCATAGATGGAAGACCACAACCATGGCTGGTTTGGATGAAATATGTCAACATATGGCGAGATGTCCCCGAAAGCTATACTAGAGATTGGTATGGATACCCAAAAAATGGATGAATTACCCATACGTTGATAGTATGGAGGAGATGTGGTATGATGAAATGAGATGTGAAAGAAAGAAATGAGAATGTGGATGCATATATGTTTATTTTTATGTATTAAAGAGATGTTAAGACATCAAATTGATTATGAGATGATGATATAAATATGAGTCTCATGATGAGACAATTGTGATGAAAAAATAACAAACATTTTATTATAATATATGGTAAATGACTGTGTTAAATGATATGAACCTCATGATGAGGTATTTATATGATGAAAACAATATGAAAATGATAGTTATATTGATTGAGGTATATGAGATGAAATAAAAAAGAATATATATATATATATATATATTTATATATTGTTGGAAATCACCTTGACAAGATGCCCAGGTGGTGATCTTCCAAACACCCAAGTCTTGAATGACTTGTAGAAAGAATTTCAGTAATCGAACTCAATAACAGAAAATCAAAGAAAGAAAGAAGACAAGTAATTTGTTGTCGAGGTTCGGCAATGTGCCTACGTCCCCGTGAGTTCCTCCGAACTCTCTGCACTATCTCAATGGTTCTTACAAAGTTACAGCAATCCCCTTCAAGAATCCAAGTTCTTGAAGAAACAAGAAGAGAAGGAAGAAGATGAGAACTCAACAATGTTCTCTAATCTAATCTATACTCTCTCTATCTAATTACAACCAGCCTCACTACAAGAGTCCCTCTTGTGTTTATGTCTCTCTACACAATTCTCTCTTAGTGTTTACAATGATCTCACAATGTCACAAAACTCTCTTGTATGTGTGTTTTTGTATCTTGTATTATCTTATGAAATGAGGCCTTGAGAACCCCTTTTATAGCCTCTTAATTCTTGGACATTCTTGTGAGTCATTATCCTCCCTTTGATCATGTTCTTCCTTTAATCTCAGCCCTACATCACTCTCCAAGTGATGCTGTGTGTTTTGGTTTGGTGCTGTGTGCTGCGGCGTGACCTGATGCTGCAGCCACCTGATGTTGTGCGCACATCTCCTACCTGTGGGCAGAAACTTCCACAGCAGTGTGCTTGACCTTCCTATGCTCAAAATTGAAGCACACACATGTGTGCAACCTTATAACTTGCTGAACTTTGATATCCCACAATTGGTTTGGACATTAACCAACCTTAGACCATGTTTGGACATGTTTGAAACTTAGGCAAATAACAACAATCTCTACCTTTGTCTAAGTGTTCAAAAAAAAAAAACAAAACCTGAACCATTGTGCAGAAAGTTTCGAGATCCAAACTCATATTGAGTTACCAATTAACCCACTACAATCCTAAGTAATTCAAGGCAATGATTGAACTTACTTAGAGGTAAGACTTTAGTACCCAAGTCAGCAGGATTTTCTTCCGTGGCAACCTTGTCCACATGGATGCATCCTTTCGTAACATTTTCCCGAATGAAATGATACCAAACATCCATGTGCTTTGTCCTCTCATAGAACACTGGATTTTTACACAAGTGCAAGGCACTTTGACTATCCGAAAATACCACAACCTGCTCATCCAGTACCTTCAACTCTTCAAGCAACCCTTTGCACCACATAGCTTCCTTAATGGCCTCTGTAGCAGCTATGTACTCAGCCTCGGTTGTTGAGAGTGCTACCATTGGCTGCCACTGAGCCTCCTTGTTCCTCAGCAACCACTTCATCCCAAGCCAATGCTTCTTTTCGAGATTACTCACAATTTTGCTGAAAATACTAATTGCCCAAGAAACCTTCAATCGGCTTCTCTCCTTTTCTTGGATGATTCTCATCCCAAGGATCTTTTGTGCAAGGCTGAGATCCATCCTCTCGAACTCCTCACTAAGTTGAGATGTAAATCTTTCCATCCTCTCCCTGCTGTTCCAAACCAACAGCCCATTAATGACATAGATGAGGATGCTCACCATCTTCTCCACCTTGTGTCCAGGTGAGAAAGTTCTTGTGAAATCTATGTCTTCTTTCCTTGTGAACCCATTCGCCACCAGCCTAGCTTTGTTATGGACTTCATCTCTTGGAGTATTCCCTTCTTTGATCTTGTAGAGCCACCTACAATCAACCACTCTCTGTTTTTCTGGTTTTGGCACCAGCTCCCAAGAGTTGTTCTTCATCAAAGAATCCATTTCTTCCTCCATAGCCAGCTGCCACTTTGATGAATCCTTACACTCCATGGCATCCGTGTAAGTTTCTGGTTCAGCCATCCCTCCTTCTATCCAAGGAGCTGCTGCATCTACAGCATTTGCAAACCCATATCTCAAGGGTGGTCTAACCACTCTTCTTTCCCGGTCTCTTATGAGCTGGTAGTTATTTACTGCATCAACTACTTCTTGTTCAGCCTCTTCTTGAGTTTCTTGAGCTTCTTGGCCTTCTTCCAAGGGCTCTACCTGGTCCGAACCCTCTTGCCTCCTCTGCTCTACCTGAACCGAGTGCTCTTTGATGTGATGCTCAACAATTTCTGAATTGGTTTGCTCACTAGCCCCTGCAGGGTTAGTTTTCTCCAAGTAGGGAAATAATAATTCATTAAAGACAACATCCCTACTTATAATCAGTTTCATGCCCTTCTTTTCTAAGGACCACAACCTATATCCCTTAACCCCATCACCATATCCTAGAAATACACATTTTCTAGACCTAGGGTCAAGTTTATCCTCCTTTTGGTGTGCATATGCTGCACATCCAAAAGTCCTAAGGTTACTTAATTCAGGGGGTTTTCCACTCCACATCTCCATGGGAGTCTTGAGCTCTATTGCTCTAGAGGGTGATCTATTCACCAAGTATGTAGCTGTAGCTACAGCTTCTCCCCAAAAATATTTTGGTAACCCGGATCCTATTAGCATGCACCTAACTTTTTCCATAAGGGTTCGATTCATTCTTTCAGCAACTCCATTTTGCTGGGGTGTTTTTGCAACCGTTCTATGTCTTAGAATGCCATTTAATTCATAGAATTTATCAAAATCCTTGTTGCAAAATTCTAAGCCATTATCGGTTCTTAAAGCTTTAACTACCCTACCAGTTTGGGTTTCCAACAATTTCTTCCACACAACAAATTTATTCAAGGCATCCGATTTATTCCTAAGCAAATAAATCCACACTCTTCTTGAATAATCATCAATTAAAGACAGAAAGTAAAAGTTACCTCCCTGTGTTGGTGTTCTAGCTGGTCCCCAAAGGTCCGAATGAATGTAATCAAGAATCCCCTTAGACATGTGCACCCCGGTGTTAAAGCTGACCCGGTGTTGCTTCCCAAGAATGCAACTCTCACAGAAATCCTGTTTTTCTACTTTGTCACCACCAAGTAGACCTTCCTTGCTAAGCACTTGCAGGCCTTTTTCGCTCATGTGTCCCAAGCGAGTGTACCAAAGGGCTGCCTTATCCAGCTCAGCCATCAAGCTTGCTGCTTGATCATTGGTTTCTGTTTCTCCGATCATCTCATAAAGTCCATCATTTCTTGCTGCCTTGATCACTACCAAAGATCCCTTGGCCACCTTGATCTTTCCTCCCTCTAATTTGCATGTGTACCCCATGGAGTCCAGCTGCCCCAATGAGATCAAGTTCCTCTTCAAGTCTGGAAGATATCTTACATTTCGCAGCAGCCTTATGACTCCATCAAACATCCTTAATTGGATGTCTCCGATCCCTCTCACTTGGCAAGAATTGTCATTCCCCAAGAAGACTCTTCCCTCATTGATCTCCTTGAAATTCTTGAACCATTCTTTGTGAGGGCACATATGATAGGTGCACCCAGAGTCAAGAATCCATTTTTCGCTGCCTTGCTTCCTGCTCACATTTGAGCATGCAACAAGAACATCATCTTGCTGTTCTCCTTTGGCAACCGAAGCCTCTCCATTGTTGGTATGACTTCTCCTCTCATCCCATATCCTCTTCTTGCAATCTTTCTTGAAATGGCCCTCCTTGTTGCAGTAGAAGCATCTCTTTCCTCCTCCATATCTTGTCTTGGAGTGAGATCTCCCATGGCTTTACCCTCTACCTCTTGATTTCTCCCGGTAGCTGCCATAAGTGCTACTGCCATTCCGAGCTGCTGGCCTTCCTCTTACGAACAGCCCTTCACCACTTGATGCCTCCTTCATCTTGGCTTTGAAATCATGTGCCCTTATGGCATTGATCACAATCTCCTTTGTCAAAGAATCCCTTCCATACTCGATTGCATTAATCAAATTATCAAAGCAATCTGGAAGTGAATTTAATAAAATGACAGCCAATTGTTCATTCGGAAAAGTAATGCTACAGCTATTCAAATCTTGAACTAGCTTGTTAAAGACATCAAGATTATCTTGCAACTCCTTACTAGGGTCCATTTTAAAAGCAAAGATTCTTTTAAGAAGATAAATTTTGTTAGGAAGAGTTTTGGTAAGAAACAACTTATCTAGTTTCTTCCATATGACAGCCGGATCCTCCGAGTCTCCGCACTCCCTTGTGATACTATCCGACATGTGCAAGAAAATGGTGCTGTAGGCCATCTTCTTCATCTCGGTCCGCTGGTCCTCCATGACACTTGCTGGAAAAGCATCATCTTCTCCAATAGCCAAGTCCACTTTCTGCTGCATTAGAACCGCCTTTATCTTCCGCTTCCATAGGGTAAAGTCCCCCTTTCCATTAAACTTCTCCACATAGAAATTTGAAGCCATCTTTTGCGGACAAGATCCCAGATTTGTGCACTAACCACAACTACTTTCTTTAACCTCAAGAACACAGATTGAAGATGGATCTTTAACACCGTTCTTGAATCAACCTTCAAGAACACGACCGGATCTTGAT
This sequence comes from Bretschneidera sinensis, assembly GCA_023935145.1. Lineage (NCBI taxonomy): Eukaryota > Viridiplantae > Streptophyta > Magnoliopsida > Brassicales > Akaniaceae > Bretschneidera > Bretschneidera sinensis. The sequence continues at coordinate 47,098,195 of CM043701.1, forward strand.
CTTTAACCGTTCTTGATTCACCCAAGAAGTTTGATCTTTGATTCTTGGAGTCTTGGCTCCGTACCTTCTACTTCTTGTTTCGATAACCAGCTGCTGTGCTCTGATACCACTGTTCAAAGCTCTGATACCACTGTTGAAAATCACCTTGACAAGATGCCCATGTGGTGATCTTCCAAACACCCAAGTCTTGAATGACTTGTAGAAAGAATTTCAGCAATCGAACTCAAGAACAGAAAATCAAATAAAGAAAGAAGACAAGTAATTTGTTGTCGAGGTTCGGCAATGTGCCTACGTCCCCGTGAGTTCCTCCGAACTCTCTGCACTATCTCAATGGTTCTTACAAAGTTACAGCAATCCCCTTCAACAATGTTCTCTAATCTAATCTATACTCTTTCTATCTAATTACAACCAGCCTCACTACAAGAGTCCCTCTTGTGTTTATGTCTCTCTACACAATTCTCTCTTAGTGTTTACAATGATCTCACAATGTCACAAAACTCTCTTGTATGTGTGTTTTTGTATCTTGTATTATCTTATGAAATGAGGCCTTGAGAACCCCTTTTATAGCCTCTTAATTCTTGGACATTCTTGTGAGTCATTATCCTCCCTTTGATCATGTTCTTCCTTTAATCTCAGCCCTACATCACTCTCCAAGTGATGCTGTGTGTTTTGGTGTGGTGCTGTGTGCTGCGGCATGACCTGATGCTGCAGCCACCTGATGCTGTGCGCACACCTCCTGCCTGTGGGCAGAAACTTCCACAGCAGTGTGCCTGACCTTCCTATGCTCAAAATTGAAGCACACACATGTGTGCAACCTTATAACTTGCTGAAATTTGATATCCCACAATTGGTTTGGACATTAACCAACCTTAGGCCATGTTTGGACATGTTTGAAACTTAGGCAAATAACAACATATATGATGATTGAAACCATGTAATTTAAGAATTGATAAATAAATGATTTGAATGATCTATATGATAAATGAAATATAAAATATGATTAGAAGTATACAAATAGAGTATTTCTAGTAAATTTTAATTCACTGAGCTTATGAAGCTCATTCCTCAATATTAAATGATGTCAGGCCATGGGCATGAACAATATATTCTTGACCTGAGACTAAGAGTAAGTTTTAGGTAAGTCTTCGTGGTTGGCATCCTCAAACTGTATAAAGAAAGGAAAGAAAGAAAGAATAAAGAAAAGAAATGAGAAAAAGAATTGTATATATTTGTAAAAACAGTTGTACAGTTGTATAGTTATACATGTACCTGAATTTGTATAATTATTTGAATATTTTGTAAGTATTGTAAAGAAAGAAAGTTGTAACTCCTCTATAAAAGTGTTAAGAAAAAAAATTTTTGTAATTATTTTTCAAAAATTATTGCAATAGTTGTTGCATATATGTGTCGTGTTTAGATCTTAAATGTGACGGCACCATCTTGGGTGGGCCCGTCGGGATAGGTCGTTACAATTTTGGTATCAGAGTTATAAGTTTTATGATTATGTAGACTGTATAAAACAAACTGGTAAAGTGGAAGTCTAAAACAAATTATTTTAATGCAGAATCTGAGGATATCACATGGACTTGGTAGCCCTAGAGCCAGAGTTTTGAGACAGAAAGGGTGTGGTAGGCCCTTTGTGTTTAGAAGAGTAGAGGTAGAGATTAATATTGAGTCTGTAGTGTAATGACCCATCCTCGTGTGGGCTCTACCCGAGATGAAATCATCATTTTGAAGCTCCGAGCTCTATCCTGAATTCTATGCACACATCTTGACATACAATATAACTCACAATTTAACATAATCAATCAAATGATTCCATGTACAATCATATTTATACAACAAAATTAATACACCTCTTCTTTAATTCCATACAATTTACAAACATTTAAATTTCTCCCTTTTTTGTACCCAACATATTTAAAACAAAATCTTACACTCAAGATAACTCTGAAAATGCCACTTCCAAACCACCCAAGCAAAGTCAGACTAGTAGTTCTCAACTAGAGATTTCACGCATTACTCAAAGTATTTGATTTTTTTTATATTTTCATTTACCATATCATATTGTATGTTAATTTAATTAGTATAAGACTTTAAGTCATTTCCATATCTTTTGAATCGTTAATCATTATATTTCTTACTTATTTTTAATTCAAAGAAGATTGCCTAATCAAGTAATGGCATTATACACCATTTTATAATCACAATGAATTTACATTTATACACCCATCACACAATCAAATCTCACAATTTCTATATCATAATTAATCAACCAACAAGCACAACATCATCATGTCACACAAATCAACATCATATGCCTTTCGCTAGGCTAATCACATCATGTGCCCCTCATTGGGCTAACCACACCAATCATCATATGAAATGCAATGCAAATGCATAATCACATCTCGGTTTATTTTATCTTTCAACATTTCATTTAATTTCATTGCCCCTCACTAGGGCTAATTATATAATAACGAAAATGTCTCTCCACGTACCGGTACATCCCTCAACATCATCTCTCAGCATCACTTAACATCATCATAACGAGACCACAATTTTCACACCACTACTGTATTTATGTAATGCATCCACATCACAAACTAATCTCAAACACAATCAATCACACGTAAGGCATTCATTGCCATTCTACAACCAATTCAATTTTTACACATAAACCACAACACACATTTCATATTCACAACTCAATAATTAAATCACAATCTATTCAAACAATCACATCACATAATACTAGGAGTAAATACTTTGGCTTAAATGTATATCATTTCATAAGCATACATATTGTTGAAAAATAATAACAGAAAAGAATTATTTGTCTTATTGATTGATTAAAAGAATTTAATTGACTCAATATATAAACTTATTAATCCTAAATCTAATAGGAATAGGACACAACACTTAGATAAGATAAATATGATCCAAGCCTACTAGGACACTCATTAAGAATCCTATTATGACTCTAAACTCTTCCCCTCAAGTTGGAGCATAGATATCATATGCACCCAACTTGTTACAAATAAATCAAACTCGAGAACCATCCAGTGGTTTAGTAAATGTTAATTGATCTGTCGACTTCACATGTCTGGTACTAATCACATTTTGTATAAGCTTTTCTCGAACAACATGACAATCAACTTCGATATGTTTAGTTCTCTCATGAAACACTGAATTATTTGTAATATGAATAACTTCAATATGTAAGACTTAACTGGTTAACTCCAAGTTTCACTAATAACTACTTTAACCAAACCATCTCATAGGTAGTATGCACCATTGCTCTAAATTCATATTCAACACTTGACTTAGCAACCACAGTTTGCTTCTTACTTTTCCATGATACTAAATTACCTCCAACAAATACATAACACTCAAAAGTGGACCTTCTATCAAATGGAGAGTCGGCCCAATCTGCATCATTATAATCCTAAACTTGAGCATGACCATAATTTTGATAAAATAAACCAGGTCCAGGAGCACTCTTAAGATATCTCAAAATTCGAATAACAATATCACAATGACTAGTTCAGAGAGCATCAAGAAATTGACTAGCCACATTTATTGCAAATGAAATATCAGGCTTCGTAATAGTCAAATAATTCAATTTTCCAGCCAAATGCATATATTGCCCTATATCAGATAATAAATCACCTTGATCAACTGTAAGTTTTTTGTTGGGATTCATAAGACTATCTATAGGCTTACACCCTAACATTCCAGTATTAGTCAACAAATAAAGAATATATTTACGTTGAGATAAAGAAACACGATGACGAGATTGGTGTGCTGTCATAGGCACCCAAAAATAAAATCTGTGCTCCTAAAAATATATGTAGTAGTGTGAGTAAGGATTGTTTCCATAGATCAAGAGCTAGCAAATAGGGGATCAAGAGCTGGATCGTTCTCTTCAGAATTTCTCTGAGCTTCCCTCTTTAACCTGCGGAAAGTTCTCTTTATTTCTGAATCACACTGCAAATCAAGGAAACTCTAATAAACCATGAAAAACAAATTAGGAAAAACTAGAGTAATGAAAATAAATAAAAATTCTACGCTAAAACACAAACAATCACAGTGATTTTGCTAGCAAAATGAAAAAAAAAT